>VZRQ01000973.1:80599-142175 GCA_013397975.1 Machaerirhynchus nigripectus | reverse complement strand
AGGGAAGGGAAGGGAAGGGAAGGGAAGGGAAGTATGAAAAGGTAAGTTTTCTCAATTGTTATAAAACAGAGTAACACTTCTGGATTCACTGTCATCCTTGGGGACTCATAGAAAATGTAGTAGGTGTGAATCTCTTCCTGTTTTCTGAAAGCAGAATTCAAAGGTTCCCCTGCGGACAAGAGAAGGAATATTCTGAATTTCTTGTTACTTTGTGTATTTTACCTGTCATTCCAATGGCAAACACCACCAGATTCCACAATGCAGCAGTTTTTCCAACTGGTTTAAACAGCCCAATAGTAGATTTTCTTCCCAGCTGACATCTGATAAAACCCAGCTATTAGTCTCATCAAGAGAATTAATTGGGGGTGTACATTTTGATAAATTAGGATGAAGCAGTAAAATGAGTAAGAACTTAATCTAGCTATGAAGTGGAAGCCCCAATTCCATTTCCACAAACAGACTTTTTTTTTAATGGCATAGCTAGATAAATTATGTGGGAGTGAGAAAATCAAGGAAACAGAGGGAAGTAATGAAAACGGAGTGAGTAGCGTAAGGAAAAGTACATGCATCAAACGAAGACCAGGCTGAGAAATCAAGTGGTACTTTCCTCTGCAGATGGGAGGAGTGCATCAGCTATGCACTTTCATGAAACAGATGAGAGTGGCATTTGTTCCAGTGTTTTCCTCCTCAAAGTAGTTACCTTAGATCCGGTAACTAAATACTGCTGGCTCACAGAAGAACCCAAAACCCAAACTACTGACGACTGCTGTTTCAAAACACATATGGCTACCACAGAGATATAATTTAGAGACACAAGAAACACTGAGGCAAGAATCACATTTATCTTTGGGATTTTTAGCACTAAAAATTCCTGTATTCTTCAAATACTATTAAACAGTGACTTCCTTGTGCCATCTAATACATGCTTCTGTAGATAAAAAGTATAGATGTCGTCTCAGGTGAAAAAGCTTTATTTTTGGACTGCACGATCAGATTTCTTGCTATTGTTTAAGTAAAAAGCAGTGTCTTGTAATGCCATAGTGTCAGCTACAAAACGGTAATGCAGCTATGATCAGCAGTCTTGACAGTCCTTTGTGTGAAGGTAAGGAGGAAATGGTTACCAAGGATCATTATTGTCTGTGAGACCTCAACTTTATTTCCTTTTGCCTTTTCTTGGCTTTTAGAGTTGCCAGTACTTTTGTAAGGGTATATTTTAAAAGATGTAAATTAATTTTTCCTAAACAAGCAAAAAATTAAATTACTTCTTAATTTTTTCCCTTGACAGACTATTCAGATTTCAGTCAACAATTTTGGAAGTGCCTAGAATGACCTAGTTAATATAATACCTGTAGGCAGTGTATTTCAGCTTTGTTCACAAATCTGCACACTGGAAGCCAGTGCTTAAAATCTGTGTAGCATTATGTACTCGTGCACTTCTTATTTCGTAGTCACCAACCTTTTTTGTTGCCTTATTCTGTACAGCACAGCCTACTATTTGTTTTAGGTGCACTTCCAAACATGTGAGATTTGTACTTCTCCTTGAATTATGTAGGTATGGTTCCAGTTTATTTTCCTTGATTTTGCAAAGGGATTTTCCTTCCTTTCTGCTCTGGAACTGGAGAAGAAATACTCTTAAGCTTTTTTTTTTCTGTTTGTTTGGTGCTTTAAGCTTTCTTCAGTATGAACCTACACCGTGCTTAGTCAATTCAATTATATTACTCATTGTTTAAGTATAATTTGGAGTGGTTCTTTTTCCTATCCCTTTTCAGAAGGTTTTAGAAAAAAAATATGAAAAATTAAAGATTAATATAACAAGTTTATGTTTTTCCAATAGAAATATTAGTTTTCTACACTTTAAAAAATGGATTTTGAAATGGAATTATTATCACATCCATATCTGCATGTTTGTGCATATTTATGGGTATATTTGTGTGTGTGACTCCTGTCAAATAAGGCCAATTGATTAAACACACAAATTAATGGCAGTGGATGTTAGTACATCTTTGTAATTTACACTGTAGAAAGCAGCAGCTGGAACTTGACTCTGTTCCCTTATGTATTGTTAACCACTCCATCAAAATAGAGTCAACAGTCAACAGTCTCCTCCTCTTGTTCCCAGACAAAGAAATCAAAACCCTACCTAGCAACAGAGCTCAGAGTGCAGATGGCCATGCAAGCTACTCACCAGTTTTAGGTAATCAAGCCCTTAGGTACAGGCTAATATTGATTAACTTACGATGGCCACTTGTCTCCTGAGAAAAGATGTGTTATGCCTTTTAAAGCTCTGGAACCTGATCTGTTCAAATATGCCTGCATCAGTCTCTATGTTTAAAGGAAACAAAGCCTACCTGTTCCAGTTTCCTGATTGCTAATACTTTAAAAATGCAAGTACTTATAGCCTATAACATATTTTACAAAAATAATTGGAATTTGCCGTGCATTTCTTTCAATCCTTCTGTTTTATGGATGGAAATATCTCTTCAGCTTCTCTGTACTGTTCCAAAATGTTGTCATATTCTATAGGTTAGGCTTAGTCTTCATCAGGACAGTGTTATGTGAGAGACAGATTTAAGAGAGTGAATATTTATTCAATAGCACAGAGGGGTAGAAGGACTTGTTCTGTATCACTAATAAATCTGCATGTTTACTGGTAGACAGTTGATAGCTCTATGGAAACTGGTTCTTTGGAGAAATGTCCTGCTTTGGAGAAAGGCATGCAGAGGTCATGGCTTGCGGACAGGACAGAAGAGCAATCTTGTTCTCCTGATGAAAAAGCAGTGGCAAATGAGCAAATGGAAGTGCTGAACCAGCATGACTTGTCTGCCTGCCAGGAACAGCTATTTTGGTGCATTGCCAGGTGGACAAATGCTGAATTGCTCCTGGCCTGTGAAGGTGGAGGGAAGTAATCTGAGTGTAGGTTAGGAGAGCTGGCATGACTTAGAAATAAGGGAGGAGATGCCTGGCTCATACCCAGGTGAAGGAATAGCAGGGTGGATCAGGGTGGTGAAGAAATGCAGTTTTTAAGTCCATACATGAAACTTTTCCCTTGGAACCAGTGGTGAAGCCACATCACAGTATGACCTTTAGAGAAGAAATAACGGCAAAGGATGTTTTTGAGACATACTGTAAGAATCATTATTGTTTATGATGATGTAAAGTCCCCATAATACATCCTTAGAGTGAAGGGGTTTAATCCCTCTCTCTCCTTCCAGCAATGATATTAAAGTGTATTAAATTTGACTCTGCCTCGCCACATAACCTTTCTGCTGGTTTATGACCATCTTTTGCTTGGCAGCACTAAACTACTGTGCACTGCTGGTGCGGGCTGTGTGTAGATGCTGCCAGGCTCTGCACACATGGCAAACAATGCAATTCCCATGATATGAACTCTTGCCAGCTCACACATGTGTTGTGAACCTTAGCTACTGAACTACCTTAAAAGCAGTCTAGAAGTCTCCAGATGAATGCAAATGTAGAGTAATGAAATCATGATTTCCAAGACAAAGTGGTGAGAATATGTGTTGTTTAACAGGGACAAGAGGAAACAACACCACGTTGTAACAAGGGAGGATTAGATTGGATCTCAGAGAAAAACTTTTTCACCAGAAGAGTTGCCAGGCACTGGAAAGGGCTCCCCAGGGAGTGGTGGAGTCCCCATCCTTGGAGGTATTTAAAAGATATCTGTATGTGGACGTGGTTTAGTGGTGGACTTGGTAGTGCTGGGTTAACAGTTGGACTTGGTGGTCTTAGAGGTCTTTTACAACCTAAACATTCTCTGATTCTATGATTTTGATGATAAAACAACACCTTATAATTTTCAAATTATTTTTCTTACTGAAGTTTTCAAAACCCACAGTTTTTTTCTCTTTGGAAATGATCTGTTTCCTGAAGTGATCACAGGATTTAAACCAGAAAAGTATATATACACTGACATGATGTAGTCACACAATAACATGCAAGAAGTAACCCCTGTAGGAGTTCCTCCATTTTACTAAGTGAAAACACTCATGGCTTGGGAGACTCAGTTTCAAATTGTTCCTGCCCATGGCAGGGTGGGTTGGGACTAGATGATCTTTAATGCCTATTCCAAACCTTTAACACTCCATGGTTCTGTGAATTCTCTTTCTCTGCTTGATGGATTTTCAATCTGTATTTGAAGTTTCTAAACAGGGCTCAAACCACTGTAATTGCAGTAGTCCACATAGACTTCTCTCAGATTGTATTAATGTTATTTTCTCTTCTGAATGAATATTCAGTAGTAGAGGGACTGAATCTCTGTCATCTCCTGAGTTTTACAGTCAGTACAGAGTAGTATTTTTACATGTTGGGCACTTTGGGTTCTTCTTCTGTTTGAGGGTGAGGGATGAAAAATAGGGAATATTAATTTAGCAGTTAATCATTTGAAATATTTTTGTATATTCTCCCTGTCTGTTCTACTTTCTGTAAAAATATTTAAGTGTTGATAGTGGCTTTCTGGGAAATGGGGCACCTGAGTATGACATCTGTTCTGAAATACATTTAGTTTTTTGTAGAAGTAGAAAAGCATCACGAGAATACATTGAATTAGCTTATCATTAAGTGATTATAGCTTGGTGAGTCCCTAGAAGTCAGGAGATGGTAGGTTCAAATTAACTGAGGGAGAGTAAAAAATTTGAATGCTCCCTCTCCCATCATGATAGGATGTCCAGCCTCTGTTACTCAGCCATGAACACTGCTGCCTGAAATCAGCCCTTCATTTTCTTCACTTTTCATATCTTCTCTGAAACGTAATATTTTATTTTGGCTCAGAGAAAAGCAATTTTATCTAAGTTCTGTTTTGGGGAGAAAAAAAGTCCAAACATTTCAGGTTTATTCAATCTGTTTTTTCTAAGTGGGTTTCATCAGTCAATGAAGTGGGCATGGAGGAGGGAGGGTGGGGGCATCACTGATCTGTGTGCCAATCTAATTCTCCTAAAAGGGATTTTTATCTCTTACAGGCCAAGAAAACAAAATATGTATTCATTTATTCAGAACATGAACAAGGATGAAAATCAACACACAGGAAAAACTGCTGTTTATATATAAAGAGAGTTCTATTTACCTCCCCACGAGTAGTACTGTCTAAATCCTTTTACACAGTACACCTGAAATCCTTACAGTGCTTTGCAGTGCTGTCACTAACTTGTAAATACCCAGGAAAGAAGAAAAGCAGCAGTAACAGACTAAGACAGTAGTAATGAACTGTGGAGTCAGACCACTGATAACAACAGGAGTTTAATATTAGCCATTAACCTCTACAACACCCCTGCATTCAACTTGGAACCAGCTCTCAGAAAATATTACCTTCCCTATTGATACGCAACCGAGAGAAATATCCACTTCTAAAGTACTTGCAGTTACAAAATCTACTGTTGGTTAAAAGTGTTGAGAACAAAAGAGCTGAAGTAACCATGAAGCTTAATATATAGGAATGCTCAAAATTTTGGAAGCAATTTTTTTTTTGTGAAGAGTTTGTCACTTCTGTGCAGATATATGATTTCTCCTGCAGAGACTGCAGGTCATCTTCAATAGCTAAAGATGGATTTCTGAACTGCAGGAGGCAGGAAGTGCATGGCTAGCTGAAACTTCAAGCAAATTCTCAGTAACTAAAACTGGTTATGTGCAGGTACAAGCACACTAGAGGAAAAACACATTTCAGGAGAAAGAAAGGGAGGGAGACTAAACATTTCCTTCAGCATCATGTTTCAAGCAGCTCTGTTCTTTGAAAAGACTGCTGCTAGCTCATATGATGGCTTGAGTTTTCATGATAAGATGTGGCCAAGTTTGTCGGGAAGAGATGATGTATTTTATTGACTAGATTTCACCTTCTTCCAGCTTTGTCAGACAAGCTTCTGGGAACACAGTGTGAAGTACATGCCAGTGGCTCTCATACAACAAGGATAACAAAAAATAGTATTGCTTCCTGCCAAACACTACCTTGCATTTATCCTTAGGTTGTTGTGGATACGAATAATGTTATTGCTATGAAAGTAATACCAAAGGTGGGGTATTTTTTCAGTTTTGGATCTTCTCACATATCTAATTTATTGCTCTGGACACATTTAACTCTTTGAACAGTTATTATGCTTACTCAGTAAACCCTGACTTCCTAGTCTAAATTCTTTTGAAAGATCTTGTCCCAGTTTGAGACAAATTGGAGGAAAAATGTCCTTTGATAGAAGGCAGGTTTCAGCCTCCCCTCTGTTACAAGGTTTGGGAAAAAAATTCCTTGGAGGAAAAAGTGAAAAAACTTTATTTATTTAACAAACGCAGGCATGGGAAGAGAATAATGCTAAATAATAAAACCTCTCGCTGGGGAGAGAACCTGGTAAATTTCAGAGTCCTTTCTGCGGGTGTGGTCGCTCTCCTCTCCAGAGCTGGGTTTCGGTGTGGGCCCCTCTGGGCCTCCCGGATGTTGTTCTGGTGTTGATGAACAGTCCAGAAGAGAAAAAGAAGAAACCAAAGTTCCAGGGAACAGAAAGTTTGCCTCAGCTAGCAGGCTGTCTCTCTCCGGAGAAAAGGAGCGAGAGCAGGCTAAAAGCAGGAAGGGTGCTTCCTCCCTCTTGCCAGCACAGCAGAATGTGGAGGGAAGTGGAGAGGGAGTGGAAATGCCCTTGAAACACAAACCTCTTTAGAAAGTTCACCTGGCTGCTGCTCCCCCCTCTCCTAAATCCAGCTTAAAGCTGCAGAAAAGGCACAGGATTCATGTCTGGACATAGAGCAGGCGATAGGGGATACACATCATAAAGTCACCCCAAGACAGATCTGAAAATTATACTCAGAATTATCTGTTGAAATATGTCCAATATTCAAAATTCCTTTAAGTTTCTTTTGTTCCTAAATTTTATTTTCAGTATGTAGAACAAGAGTATTGTGTGGTTCTTTTATTCTGTGAATATTTGAAAGCTTTTATCCAGCACTGTTGGTCTTTGAGAGGGTTTCACGTTATCACATAACTTTGCCATCTTAAAACACAGCATTTTAACAATGAAATGTAAACAAAACTACAGCAACAACAAAAACCCACAAAAACTGTCCCCTGGAAATGCTGCACTGATTTTGTGGTGCAATTAATTTATAATTAATTGGTAACATAAGCATTACTCTTAGCCTGTCATCTTATGACATTCTTTTCGAAATAGATCACAGTATGAAAGGAAAACTAACGATGGCCTTTCAGCATGACTAAGGTGGTCTACATAATATTTCTTCTTCCCCAGTTAATTTCTCTCCTTCAGGGGGAAGGTGATGACAATTATTTGAAATGCTGAAAAAGTGGTAAAAATCTTCAGTAGGCTATGTTGGAAGGAGAGAGAAAGTGAAATTAAAATTTAAATAACCAATCCCTAAAGCCCCAAGAAAACAAACATCTGTGTGCTTAACAACATATCTGTATTTTTCCATCTCATGGATTTAATTAAGTTGTGTGCTTTGGGTTTATATATGGAAAAGAAAATCTTAAGTTTCAACAACAAAACACCAGGCCAAACAACTCTTGTGTTTTAGCACGAAATAAAAAAAATTCTTTTAAAATTCTGAAACATTAGGTTTATTCACCATATTAAATGGTGGTTCTTCATCACTGTCTCATCTCAACATCAGATTTTTTCTACTTTTATGTCCCATCAAGAGAAAAAAGTCTTATTTCAAAGGCCAGTTCTTAGCACTTTGTAGATTCCATCTTCTAAATCATATTGATTTGTCTCTATCTTTTTTTTTTTTTGGCTAGTAAGAGTTCCTTCCTAAGCTAAGTTTTGCCTATCTAATGGATTTTATTGATAACGGTAAGCAGTCTACTCCACGCAACTCTTTTAATCTTCCATCTTGCATATTTATAAACAGGTTACTTTAACTGATTGAAATTAAAATGATATTCTAAAAAAATGAAAACAAGATTTAAACCAATAAAAGTGTTGGGAATCTCCTTACATGACTTCACCTTCTTTATCCTTAAAAATCCTCAAATTTTGTAGTTTTTCATGCAGAGTGAATAGGTCACTAATCCCAAAATCAAAAAAGTAGCATACTGGGACTTTCAGAATCCCAGGAGTTAAGGAGTCGAAGCTTTAAAAATATGTCCAATATTAAAATTGTGGGATACACTAAAAGAGTTTGCACTATTATAAACATGCTGTATACCATATTTTCAGTATTTTGCTGTTAGGTGTAATGCTTGATGCATTAATGCCAATTATTCAGTCTCTTTAAAAATAGAAAAAAAAGGGAGTATCGTTCTCTTGGGCAAAAACTAAAGCAACACAAGACACTACTCAGGATAATGAAAATCTGTTAGTTGACATGTATGGTATGCTGAAAGCACTATAGCAAATATAATAAAACCACTTCAACTTCCATGTGATAAATTTATGCACTCTTATTAAAATAGTATGTATATTTTTAGATCTCCAGGAAATGTTATCACCAAGATAATGATAAAATCATAACTTTCCACTTTTATATCTTAATCAAAGTTCCTCTTTCTTTTAAAGAATTAAAATGTTACAAGTTACTTCTTGGTATTCAAAGGGTGGCTAAACTTATCCATGCGCTGAGACAAAATTCTGTGGGGAAACCCCTAATGCACACCTGGCTAATATGACCAAAAGCCAAGGAAATGTATGACTAGGTTCCTTTCACATGCCCATCTTCCACTGAAATAATGGAAACAGTATTATTTATCAGTTTCCTATAAGTATTTCAGAAAACAAGGCTAATGAAACAGGCAGAGTTTTTAACAATATACGCACTGTCTTTTTGCTACTTCTTTCACCCAATACTGTCTCTCCCATGCCAGAATATTTGTTTCATTATCTATTCTTTCCAGAAGCTAATAGCAATAAAAATTTCTTGTGTCAGAAGCCAAGAAACTGCTTGGAGTATACAACAATATTTTTTTTAATACAGGCCAAAACCACATCCTAATTATTTGGTGTTGTTCTAATTTGATTAAAAGAGTTTAACATGCAATTTTTTTGCAAGGTTGATGCTGAAGATTATTGACATGAGCAGACCAGTCCCATTAGGGTTATGAACTATGTAGGAATTTGAAAAGAGAGGTCACTACGAAGAATAATGTACCGTGGCTTTTTAAACTTCAAATCAATACTGTTATAAAGAGTCACCTTTTCCTCTCTCAGCCTGCTTCTTTTTCCTTTTGCTTTTAGATATTTTTTTGTCTTTGTTTTCATCCTCCTTTTAATGAAGATCCTTCCTGTACATCTACATCTTTACCTCCTCAGGTTGCTTTTATTTTCTCTTTACTTTTATCACCATTTTTCTTGTTCTCTCTCTTTATACTCCTGCTTAGTAAAGTACAATGACTGTAAACTTGTCCTGCAAGTCACTACTACCTTTCAGCAGATGGCACTGTTATTTAGTCTAACTAGCAGGGCAAGATAATTAACTTAAACCCCTTTCTTAAACAATGAAATAGAGACTCCTTTTCGACTGCATTTCCACCTTATAAACAAAACCAGTGGCAAAATTACTGATAAAATGCTCTAACATTCTTTCAAAGATGGAAATGATAAAATATGTTGCTAGTTGCCAGACCTCCTTTAAAGGGGGTCTGGAACCATTGAAAAAAACTGCTTCTCTTCTTAGCAAACAAGTTTGGGGGGGAATTTATAACATGCATATAACCTCATTACCCTACAGCCCTGCTGTGGTTGGTGTGGTTACCTCTGTGTGTCTGTGAGGGAGTGCTCCAGGCAGGAGTGCAGATCCCCTGCCTGTGTGTGGTTCCGGCTCAGCCTGGCACGGAGCCCGGCAGGCTCTGCACTGCAGGTTCCCACAGATGCCCAGGGAGTGCGGTGGAGAACGAGCAAGTGTTCTGCCAATGCTGTCAGAAAAACATGCAACTTCTGTCAGCTCCAATTACAAGGAGAAGATGAATCACATCTCTTAACTCTGTCCCTGGTGGCACTCTGGCTGCTGGAGGGCTGTAAGCAGGAGTTTCTCCAGTCTGCTGCCAGCCCCACTCTTTCCCCAGCAGCTCCATTTTGAGGTTCCCTGAGGTGAAAAACCATATTCTATCAGTTTGCTCAGACTGATCCATGAACTTCTACTTGCAGTTTGTTCCCATGATGTTTCTCTTACGGTAAGCACTGGCTATTTTACCTCTAATACGTACTATGGCCTTACAGGTTCAGCTGCCTTTCATCTTCTCGCCAGAGCAAACTCTGAATGGCAGAGTTGTGACTATTACCCCCTGTTGTGCTTCCACCATTTGGGAAAGAGCAGGAAAAGTAGACTGGAATGGGAAAAGAAGTTTGATGTGTGAAAGGGGGACTCCTCACGTTTAGCAATATGGAGCTGAAGGGGCCCACCTCGAGTGTAGGCATATAAATAAGAGACAGCCTACAGGACATGGTCATGGGCAAAGCTCTCACAACTTTTCTGGGAAATTAGTGTGACTGGGTACTTCTCTGAAGCACCTGAACTACAGGATGAACTGGAGGTCTGCGTGAAGTTACAGGACTTCTGACTCACTCAGATCACATGGGCAGGGCGGGACAGCTCACACAGCTGCAGCACTGTGATGGATGGATGGAGACTTTGGGAAGCGTGGCTGGGAAGGTAGGGAGAGTGTGTTGCCTTTTATGTGAACTACAGGAATGCATAAAGCTCTGCCTAGACACAGACAATGAGCCAGTGATTAGCTGGGCCAAGAGAAGGCTGACAAATACTGGTGATTTTGTGGTGGGTATCTGTTCACACCACCTGTTCAGGATGTAATAGTAGACAAAGCCTTCTTCAGCCAACTGGGAGCATCCTTACTTTTGCCAGCTCTGGTCCTCACGGGTAACCTAAACCACCCTAATATCTGGTGGAGGGGCAACACAGGTTTGAGAACAGCAGTGACAACAACTTCCTTACACAGATGATCAAGGAGTCAACAAGGAGAGGGAACTCTGATAGGTCTGATTCATAGAAGAACTGAATAGGGACATGACTGCAGAGAACATGAGATAGTGAAGTTCAGGATGCTCAGAGGAGAAAACAAGGCACAATCACATCTCTGGTCTTCATGAGAGCAGAGTTTAGCCATTTCAGGGGCCTGCTTTAGAGAGTCTAATGTAATACAGTCTGGGAAGAAAAAAAAAGGGATTCCAGGAAAGCTGGTTGACTTTCAAGGGTCACCTGTAACATACATCCCAACACAGAGGTAATCAAGAAAACAGAGCAGGATGCCTTCATGGATGAACCAGGATCTGCTGACTAGACTCAAATGTTAAAAGGAAGCAGCTAAAAGATGAAGGCAACATTGGACAACCCAGGAAGAACGTAGAGATACTGTCCAAGTATGAGGGGATAGTATTACAAAAGCCAAAGTCCACTTGGTTTACATCTGACAAGGGATATAAAGAAAGACTTCTGTAGGCACGGTGCCAGCAAAGGTAAAAGCCTTTTCTGCCTTTTCCCTTCACTCTCTCCTACCTCAACCCTCCTAAACGTTATTGTTTCTTTCAACATCAGGATCCTCTTCTAATTTATTTCACTCCAACCATCACCTTGCAAGACGCACAGTTCCTGAAATATCATGTCTTCTCCAATTTGCAATTTTAGCTGTATTTTTTCTCTACTTGTCATTTCTACTTCTTATTTCTTTCAAAGTCCTTTTTCCCTTGACCATTAAGGCACTTTCTAGAGGAAGTCATAGTCCACCACCTTCCAGACATATACATAATTAAGGCCAATTAAGTTGTCAGGTTTTGTACAGTATTTCTCTATGATTCATAAGCTGAGAAGGGAGGTACAGAAGCAAAGCCTTTTTAGATGCTTTACTTTTATTCCTGAAAGACTTCCTGCTGCTATTCCCATGCCCTCCATCACTCTTACACAGCTTCTCTCTGTATTTCATGCTTCCTGGTGCATGTCGATGTCCCATTCTGTCAGTGTATTTCCACTGTCCATTTGCCATTCACTGAACAGTACCCAAAGCCTTTCATCCTTCATTCATGTTTCTACAAGTTTCCCTGAAAAACTCTTAAATTTCTCCACAGTTTTGCCTGTCTACTTAATAATTAGAAAATCTTACAAATTCTTTAACTTCAGACGTGGCTTTCCTACTCATACATTCATCTTAGATATGATTCTGCACATCTTTTCAGAACAAGTAGCTCATCACAGGTTCCTTTCATCAAGCCTTAATCCTTACTCCAAATGTTATGTTGCAATTGCTTTCCAGTGTTGCTAAAGGGAGAAAGTTAATGTTGGAAAGCTTCCAAGTGCATCAAAGTGAGGAAAGGGTGCTAAACAGTAATGAATCTGGGAGCAGATGGTGTGGCTGTGTGATTGCTATGGAAAATATTTTGATTTTAATAAACATACAAATATTAGGAGAGAAAAAATTATTTTAATTCTGCTAATATTTTTATTTAAACATATTTTTCCTGGTAACTTGGTAATATGAAAACCATGTTTTCACAAGACTCATTTAATGCCACTAACAAATAAGAGTATCATTGCAGATGAAGTTATTTTTCAAATCACACCATTGCATGCTTATTAGAATAACTTTATGGCATGTAAACATAATTTACACATGAATTGTGGTAGTATCCTATTATCTCTCTTGCTCAAACAACTCACAAGAATTTTAGGTTTCTGGATTAAAAGGAACAAAAATAATTTGGGCAGTGAGAGGTGAAACAGTTTACTCCAAATTTAATATCATCTAACTTGATGGTTGCAAAAAAACCCCTTTTCCTGTTGGACTACAGATGAACAGCAACTGCCCTCTTATTGGGTAGGTAGTGGACCCTGAAAATGTGGATAGAAAATGTGACTGATGTTTTCTGAAGAAGCCAGAATATAAAACAAGAACAGCCCCATTTTTTATTAACTGTTATTGTCCTTTTGTGACATGAAATGTGTAAGATTTTAAAATATTTATTATTTCAAACATTAACTTCAACAGTAGTGTGGAGAACTCTGATATGTGTTCTTTGTTTAAATAAATCAACTACAATTTAATAAGGACGAGATTTGTTAAGCTTTTGACCAAGCAAATTAATTTATACTCTATGAATCTGCCATTCTTACACTGTCTTGTTTTTTCAGTAAAAAATACTATCTTACAGCCAAAATATTTACTGTCAGAAAACAAAACAGATTTTAGCATGAAACCCCTAAAAACTCAGTATTTCTGAAACATTTTGCTGTAAATCTCAAAAGGACACATTCAAGATATTTTGTCTGCCTCACTGGAAAAATGATTGTTATCCCTCCTGTTTCCCTTCCACCATCCAAAGCTGATATAAATTGCTTAATTACAGGTAAGAGTTTCAATGTTTAGCATTCTTTGATTCAGAAACATCCCAGCATCCTCCTCTGGCTCAGACCAGAATAAAACCTGCTCCAAGAGGAAGTGTCATACATAAAGGAAGACTTTATTTACCTGCTGAAAAAGCACAAAATGTAGCAGAGATAGATACGCTTTTCTAGTATTTGGTAACAAACTGATTTACAGAATTGAAAACTATTTGAACTACTTAAGTACTTCATGAGCATTGATTTATCATGAATATTGCACATCTCCACCCTTGATTTTATTTGGTTTAATTCTGTAATATTGTTGGAGCTCTTATTTTTATCCATGTTCTTATCCTCTGACTTTGTCTTGCCATTCATGAGAAGAATACTCTCTATGTCAGTGGAAGAGCAAAATTTATTTCAAGTAACATTCCTTAATATTTTGGAAGTCCTCTGAAGTATCTGAGTCTTTTTTTAATACCTTGAAAATTCTTCTATATATTTCTTCCCTATGCCTTTTCTTTGCAATAATATTGCTGAATATTTGTTACAGTTTTGAGACAGGATGTTATTTCAACAATTTTTGGTGGTTTTAAATAAAAATTTTTAAAAAGATCAATTTTGTCATTTTACATAATCAGGAAGAAGTATTGTTGTTATCCATCCTTGAAGGCTATTTCTTTGCAAAGAAGTGAAATTTTAAATTAGGGTGGTTTTTGTTTTGTTTTTTTTTTTTTTTTAATATTACAGCTTATTTTCTTTAACTACCTCCTTAAAATTTTTGATGGAGCAAAATATCCTTACTACTATAGAACCTCTGGCAGGAAATGAATTATTACATAGTGGTAAACTACCTGCCTTGGCAAGTTGTGCTCCTTGTGCTTTTGAAAGTAGCATTCTTCACACATCTAGACTAAATATTCTCTAATTTTTTTCATTTATCTAGGAGGAAAATATGGTTTGAGGGCAGGGATCTAGGTTAAATAAGACCCTGGGTTTTGCGTACATCTAGGAAAAAATGTACGTGTTGGAAAATCCCAAAACTTTATTTTTCCTTATCGGAATGCATTTACCTATTAGAGTTTCTTTTGAGAAAATGTATGGCTAGAGCCTATGTGACAGAATACCATATTTCAGGAGCACTGAAGACTATCAGCACTTTTATTTTCATTCTAAAAACTAATTACAATGAGAAAGTTAATTTTTAATTAGATGCAACTCATTTACTGATGATATAAAATTACTTCCCAGCTATAATAATGTAGTTAGATAAGGTATATTTTAATTAGTTCAGATATCTTAAATTGGAAGTAAGGGAAGGCATTGATTTGGACAAATGCACAGTTAAGTGCATATCAAGTAGGAGGACTGCAATTTATTCACATGACCAAACACAAAAGTAAAAGCTTTTCCAGGACTATTAATAACCAAGTGAGGAACCTGGTTCTAAAAATCCTGAAGAAGCATACGGTAAGGAATCTATTACAGTAATTATAGTGGCATCAATTAAATCCTTACGGCATTAGAATAACAGCTATACCGAATATTTTGAACGAGAGCAAAGTATGTACTTATATCTGTATCAGCTGTATTTTTTAATGAGCTTTCTCAATGGCAATATGGGAATTTCAAAGTTTGCTCCCACATTCTTTTTTGGTTTAACTCTCCGTTCAAGGAGACTGTTGCATTTTCAGATCAAGAATTAAAGTGCCAGAGGAGATTTAGGGCAGGTTGACCAGAGTCTTCAGTGAGATTTGGAAGATTTTACAGGTATTTTATTTTTAGATACATTTCCAAAGCCAGTAGGATTCTTTGTGATGCTGATGAATTGCTTCAGTGTGACAGGACTGGTATCCTGTAACGTGTCCACGCAATCCGCAGGGAAGAAATACAAGAGCTTTTATGAAGCCAATGCAAAAGTGCTTGTGACCAAACACAGTCAAGGATTTCACATCTCAGGACAAGTTGGTAATAGAAATTCCTGGATTGTAAACCTCAATACATTTAACTCTATAATTCAAATGGGAAATTATCAGTTTATTGAGATGTATTTTCTGTGGTTAAGCCTGGTAGTTGTGCTGGGCAGTACACTTTTCATCTGCTCTGTGATCTTTCTTGGTACCTAGGTCAGGCTGAGACACCTCTAATTTCTTGGATCATCCTTCCAATCCTTCTTGTAGCTGGGTGTTACATTTGCTAATTTCCAGTCAACTATGACTTCCTCAATTAACCAGAAGTGCTGGTGAATAAATGATTGAAAGTAGCTTGGCAAGCTCTTTTGCCAGCCCATAGATTGTGGGTGTCTAATTGGCATAGCAGGTCACTAACCATTCCTCCTGGATTATTCATTCAGTTGCCCATCACTAACTTCCAGCTCTGAAGGATGGCTATACTGAATACAACTTTTTTTGTTACTAAAGAGTGAAGCAAAGAAGGCATAAAGCACTTCATGCTTTTCCTTATCCCCTGACAGCATGCTACCCTCTGCATCCAGCCAAGGAGGGAGACTGTCCTTAGACCTCTTTTTGCTGCCAATCTCTCTATAGAAATTGATATCCACTGGTCAATGATTTTGACATGTCTGTGGTTTTTCCTCTTCCCTACATCTCTACTTTGCAGTTTCCCCAGTTCTGCAGCTACAGCAGTCAGCAATAGCCCCTTTCTTGCACAGCAACCATCAGCTTTTTGGCTGACTCCCTGACCAGCTCCAACTGTATCTGGAGTTTGTGCTCATGCTATGGGGGCAGGGTTTTCCTTACAAAGCATCCTGCTCCCTGGGTGTGCTTTCTGCAGCTGAAGGACAACGCAGAGCTGCTCTCTTTCCTGGCATTCCCAAACCTCATTCCTGCAGCAGCCCCAAGATCCCTCTTATCAGGGAGAGGTGAAGGGACCAGGACAGCAGGGAGAACCCCAGGGTAGCACTTCATTGCAAGGATGTGCCACCATGAGGACCAGGGTGTGCTTCAGATAAACATCATTTAGCAGCTTTTCTGTCTTCTTCTTCCCTTTCTTTCTCACCCTTTTGTTTAAGATCATTTGGTGTGAAGTTGAACAACCCTCCCTCATTTGCGCACCAGACAAGCTTTCCTTACTGATGACAGGTAAGGTAGAAAAAGATGAAAAGGGAAATAAGTTCCGCACCCAGCTTAGGTGTGTAACATAACAATGATAATTACAGAGTATTTGTCTGTTACTGAGAATGTTGTTGCTTCTCCATTCAGAAGAACTTGGATTGTACTACATATCCTCATGGGAATTTCTCCTAATTCCCCCCTGCCCCCCGATAACTGGTTATCATTGTAGCTTACTTTGTACAGCTTTCATTCACCATGGCAAAATGTATATACTCCTTTCTGACAAAGGGAAGAACTGTGTGCTGTCACAGAAAGGCTATGGGGCTAAGTACTGATCCAAAGCTCAGTATTTCCTCCCTTCTTTTGTAAATAACTGTAGCGCAACTAATGCAGAAGAGGAAAGAGAAGTCCTTCAGCAGCAAAGAAAAGACTTCTCTAAAGCAGAGTTTCAGGAAAGTCAGGACATAGCAATTAAGAAATTTTCATCCTCTGTCCTTTCAAATAAAAAAATGAAGCTCCACAAAAAATAAGTTTAAGGCAAATGTTAGAGGCCATTCTTTGTGTTTATGTGTTTTCCTTTGCCATAAAAGTGCACAAGGGTATCTCTGGTTATGTCTCAGTTTAAAGCTGAGGATTTTGCTCTGAAACATCTTGATTTTTCAAACCAAAAATTCATCTGGTCTAGCTGAAAATCATCTGGTTTTGAGTAATCATGGGACTTCACAGGAGATGGGCACTGCTTGCCTCATTCCTGCTATGGGTGCAGCCCTTTGGCTGTTTGGCATCTGGTGAGAAAGGCAGCTCTGCAGTGACGCCAAGATGACCCAAATTCAGTGTTCCATGGAAATCCAGAGCTCACAGATGGAGAAGATGCTAACCACATCCTGTGCAAAGATGAGTAGGGCTATCCTTACAACTGGAAGGAGATGCAGCCTAAATGACTAAATCACTGTATTTTGATGGCGAACAGCACACAAAAAGCTTCACTGGCCACTAAAAAGGCAGTAGATCTATTCTAACAACTTGACGCTGGTTTTTGTTAAAGTGTGTGGGACAAACATTTTTATTCTCTGCAGGGGAATATAGGTGTAGTTTTCTTATAGGTGTAGTTCAGTTCTCTTATAGGTGTAGTTTTATGGTGTCTCGTGCTCTGTGTCTTTGCAGCCAGCTCTCCCTGTCCTCCCACACACATCGGTCAGGCACTAACTGACAGTTCATGTCAAAGAGCAAACCTGCACATGAATCCTCACTATTCTCTTGGCAACACAAGACACATCAAAATACAACTCTTCACAGTTAACAACTTCTAAAATCAACACTCTTGGTCATTTTGCAGGTAAAATATTTAAACCTTTTAAATAGTAACTTGTCTTTAATCTAGAGACTGTATAATTTTTCAAACATGATACTTTTTCCATGTATAAACACACACATTTGTGTGGATGTATGTGTACAGACATGTACAAGAAATGCTCTCTTTCCAGAAATGCTCTGGTCTCCAAGTCAATTTTAAAGACACAGCAAAGCAAAGACATGGGATCAAAGCAGAGATTTTGAGATTTTTGCATTGGAGGACTGAAAAATGCATCATGATGAATAAATTAATTTCATATTATCCCTAAAATCTGAAAATGAATGCATTAACAAATTAAACTGCAAGAGAGACATAATTTGCTGTCTCAGTTCAGAGTCAGATTAATGAAAGAATCACGCAAAGAGTGATAGGACAAAACAGTTTCAAATTAGTTCATTCATGTCAGTTGCAGACTCAAAAGTTTGCATCTAGAAGTTTTAATAGCTATTTATTTTTAATATTTCGGAAATAAAAAAGGTTTTCCCCAAAATGTAGATATGTATTCATGGTGGCAGTGTATCTAAAGGGATTTGTTACTTGAATCTTGAAAGGAATTTAAAACTCCCATTAGGAGGGCTGATTTTGTGGTTTGTGGGTTGTTGGGTTTTTTTTAATGGGTATTGTTGTTGTTTTGTTTTGTTTTTTAATTTATTTTTAGGGGAAAGAGAAAGGACTGGACTCTCATTTGTCCTTGCAGAACCTCTCTTGCCAGCCTCAAAAACGGCAATCTTGCTTTCAAAGTCTTCAAAATTCTCTTGCAGTTAGTATCTTTCCAACTCTGTAACTTTTCTGCCCTTTTCCTTACATTATTTTTTACAACATCAAACACCAGCTACTTATTTTCACATAAGTGTCTTACAGCCTGTGCTTCCTTTGGTTATATCTCATTATAAATGGGTAAACTCAGAAGACTCAGTGTGGTTTGAACATAATGTTCTTGGGTAATTTTTCTTATTTTTTATTTTCCTTATCTTTACTCTTTTTTCTGACAATTTTCTTTCTGTCAAAATCCACGCAGTTATTCCATTCTTCTTTTTCAAGTCCATGAGACTCTATCAAGAATTTGCCTTTTTCCAAAAAGCGTAGTCTTTCTATTCTTCATAAACATGGGATTAGCAACCTGATCTATTGAATTCAGACCCCGCCCATGGCAGAGGGGTTGGAACTAATGATTTTTGAGGTCCCTTCTAACCCTATCCATTTTATGATTCTATGACTTTTAGTGAAATTATATTGGGTTTTTGTTCATTACCCATGCTATTGTCAACTACAATCTGTGCTTTGCTGTATTGTATCTGACAGAAAATATCTTCTTCATCTACATTTTCTCATTCAGTATCTGTTGGTCATTCCTTCCTTCAGTTGCATTAAGGTACCAAGCTACATTATCTGTGGACTAGGAGAATTCACCTTGTAAGACTTTTCCCATTTCAATTTACATGACTGGTTTTCCTATTCAATTAAGGGGTAATTTCTTCTGATTCCACCAAAAAACCTACTAAACACTTTTCCTTTTTTTTCAGTTAAGAACATGCAGTGAGTATTTCTAAAGGACTGTAAACAGAACTAATGTTTGCATTTCTCAAATTTGTTTCTTCTATCCATAAACTTCATTGTTCCACATAACATACATGACATTTTTTACCTTTTTTCATTAGATAAAAAAAATCAAAACATAGTTTTAAAAAGGGAACTGGTTCAATTTCTTGTGCTTACAGAGGGCACTGCTAGTGCAAAATGTTCTGTCAGGTGCTTTCTTAGCAGTCAGAAGTTGTTTAATGATAAATTTCTGATTCACGAAAGAAGGGCTAAAAGTTCTTGCAGGAAGACAGAAGGTACCAGATGTCACCCAGGGGCACTTCTGTTCTGGTCTGAACATCCATAAACCACCCGTGGAACTCAGATATGGAGCTGCTTTTTAATAGTCCAAACCAATTAATTCAACGAAGGGACTCACTACAACTAGAAAGTGATTACCTGTTTATTCTGCTTTCCATGCTAGTTAATTTCAATATAGTCAATCCATATGAAGAAGTAATTTGTTCATGGGAAGTAGCTGCTCTACCTTTCTACTACCAACCTAGTTCCTATAAAAATGTACTTTGCTGCTAAGACTCCACATTCACTTGCACAAGAGAGAAAGATTTTTGGGTGTTACAACTCCAGTTAAAAGTATCTAGGGGGTAAAGAACAAGCCTTGCTGCTTACCAAACATCCATTTATGCCTTTCGGCGTGTACACCTTTGCAAAGTCACTCACACAGTTCAAACTGATTGGGAAGTTGTTCAGCTCAAAGTCCAAAATACCTGGTTGAAGAGAAAAATCGTCACTTGCCTTCGAATAAGGGCTGTCAGTCAATCTGCAAGAATGCAAACCTGATGTCTTTTTTTACTTTTTCCTTCTCTTCTTAATCTCTGGCAGAATGAGAGGAAAAATATGCTGATTGTGAGGAATTACAGCAAAGTTTTGTAGCATTATTCAGTTTACAGAAGACCAGTTCTGTTGACTTCAGGTCACCCCTCTAGGTTTGCTTCTTCTCAAGGCTTTTCCTGAGGGAAGACACAAACTCTTGAAAGACGTTTGGTACAGCTGCCAGCTACGTCAAGAAGAGTTCAGGCTTCAGAAAAAGACAGCTTGTTGGCTGCCAAATCTAATTATTATTGCTTTATTGGATGTGCATATGCCTGGAACGATGAATACACACATTTTTATTAGTATGTTTAATAAATTGAAATGACAGCTAAATCATTAAGTTACGTATTTCAACTTCAACTTTTTGTTTGGCATGTACTCTAACTTGGAGGAAGATTATAAATGTTCACTGTTGCTTGCTTTATGACACTAATCAAAAATGCTTAACATAGACAGGTAAACAGCCTGGTGGATGTTAAAGCACTTACATCAAAACCTGCTGATTCTCCTGAACCTTACTTTGCAATAAACTAGCAGAGGGGCTTTAAAAAAAAAAAACAAAACCTCAAAAAGCCATCCAAAGTTTTTAAAAACTTTTGAGTGTCTTGTTACAGTTTTAGAGTATATTCTTTTTTTCTGAAAGCACTGAAAATGTCTAAATTTCTAAAAACTATTTATTCTGAATATACACATGATTATAATGTACTTCTTAGATTGTTCAACTTAAAAATAATGTATTATCAATTGACTACTGGAATCTTTCTCATTAGAATTCTAGCTTTAATTTTTGTACCAATTTTTGAGATCACAACAAATACTAAGTTGCCTTTTAGGCTTTAGTTTTGTTGGGGTTTTTGTTTATTTCCTTTGTTGCTATTGTGGTTTCAAATTTTTGTGTTACATATTGACCATCCATGTGAACTTGACCACAAGTAAGCATTCATTACAATACCCCATTTTAAGAGTACCTTTAATTTTTTATTTGCAATAATCTCACAGAAAGAGCAAAATCCCAAACAGAATACACATATCTGTGTGTGTATATATATTTATGTGTATATGTGAATTGTTCATAGAACCATGATGAAAGTGGATTGAAAGCCATATGCATTTTAGCTTCATCAAACTTATGAATTCTTATGTAAACCTCATACATGCTATGCTGCTGGATCAGCATATGTGACTGCCACACATTCCACTTGAAATTATTCTCCACCAGGAATGTTGTGGATTTGTGCTCTGAGATTGTGCAAAGCATTTGCTTGGGTGAGGTGGTGGCCCCACAGAGCACAGGGCATGTTCTCTGTGGGACTGTATTTATACGGAGGTAGAAAAGAGCTCACAGTATTTTCCATTTGACTCATTTTGAATAAATACAACTTTGCTGGATTTAGAGCAGCAAGAAACTCCTGGATTTGGTGATGAAAATACAGGTAGAGATTTAATCTACCAACAGCTCAAAGCTTTGAGTCCACACTTATGATTTTTATTTTGGCCATAATCACTGTCTCTTTCCAGCAGGTGTGTAATATTCTCTGTCTAAGACATCATTCTACTCCAGTGCTTGTACCCTTTCGTGTTCATGTTTCACGTTCAATGGTTCAGGAACAGGCTAAAATTAATGGGTTAGACTGCTTGAGGATTTCTAATTATCATTACTCATAGGGTTTTTTTGCCATAGTAAGGATGTTTTCCACTTTGTAAAGCTATACTTTCTGGTTTGTTTCCATGGTGCTGCAAGGCCACAGAGTGGCAAATGATCGCTGAACTATTTTGTTGGTACTTGGAAAACACTAACAGCCAAGCCCAGAAAGTAAAATTCTTTATAAGTTTAAACAGACATGTCTGTTGCACTTCCTTCCAGCCACCAGAGGAGTAGAAAGATTCCTAACTATACTGAGAATTTTCTTTTCAGGGAAGAAAACCAGAAATACAACAAAAGAATTACGTGAGGTGAAATTAAAATAATTTTTATCTGGCAAAGCTCTTGCTTTGTCAGACAAAGCTCTTGCAGAAATCAAATGAAAATAAAGATCACAATGAATTCGTATACTATGCAATGTGAGCTACCTCTTTTTAAAAATAAAATAATAATTTTCTTGTAGGAATGATCTGGATTGCTTTGTATTATAGCTATGACAAAATTAATTAAAAAATATATCAGACTGAGACATTTATGAAAGAAAAACATAGTCATAGCTCTGGAAGCTCAACCCAGGAAACTTAGTCGCTGTGGGAGAAGTTGAAACACACCTTTCTCAAATAGTTTGGCATCTTATTGTTTCTAAATGTGGAGGGCCTTCATCACTTAGGGAAAAATGCAGAAATGGAAAAAATTCTTGACTAAAATTTTACAAATTTTACAAATCCCCTTACACAGCTCTTAAGTTCTTGGGTGTCATGAAATTAGGAGCTGAGTTAATAATATTGAAATAATACTTGATAATACTGAAAAGCTATGACTATTCACCCCCATGCGTGCACCTTATCAGGCCTCCTAAGTTTAAAATTGCCCCGTATTACTGTAATGGAAGAGCCCAGGAAACACATGAACAGGAAGCAGCACATCTTGCAAAAGTGATGAATTATACCATAAAACATATTTGCCTTTCATAACATACACTTACATTCATGCCTGGGGGAGGAGAGGTGGTGGGGGGGAAGGCTAAGGTCCACTTCCTAACAACAGGAATACCAAGCACAATCATTATGTTCGCCCTACACCAACACCTGTTTCCTGGCCCACAGGCTGTTTCCAAGCAACTCACGCATGCTTGCCTCTTTTCCATTATTCATACACTGCAAACTTTCCAGTGCATTAACCTGCAATCTTTCATCTCTCTGTAAAGCCTGCCTCACAGTCCCTGCATGCTTGCCACAATCTTGTGTGCTTTCTCTAGCATACACAAGATGGATATATTTTTAGTGTAAAAAAATTATCTTTTTTAGGACTTTAGCTAGGTTGTCTAGCTCATACTTCTTTTAATTACTTTTTCACTTGCTATATCCAAGCACGATTTCCTGCCATATAGCTATTAGTCACAAGGCTATCTTAATTATGTTAATCAGACTCTCCCAGTAATACAATTAACTGTAATTAGTTGATCCCTTTCCTCCTATACTTTGTTCCCCCAGGGGGATTAGGAGTTATTAAACTAGATGAATACCCAATCCCTCTTGCATGACTGTCCCCCAGAAGAGCCCCAGGGCCGAAAGGCAGGAGCTGCATTGCCCATGCTCTTGCCTGACCCAGTAGAAGACCCTTGAAGAAGCATTGACTGAAAATGTGCCTTCCATTATAATCACTTTACATGGAGGATGGAAGCCATGGCAAGGCATTCTGCTTAATCGTTAAAACATATTTTAAATCTGCTGTGGATTTTCCTGGAGTACTAAACTGGTGATTGTCATCGGCTCTGCTGCAGAGGCACACACTGCAGTTGCTGCTGCACAGTCCTTTCTTTTCTTATTCATACTGCAGATGAAACTCCCCTTACAGGTATGTAGCTGATTGTCTACTGCCTGGCATGCAGCGTAGTTCTGTACAGTCAGATGAGTCACAAAACTGCTGTCATTTACAGTAAATGAGATGTAAAGGAATCATTCCCCATCTGGCATTATCATTCTGTCACTGTTTTGCCACAAGTGACCACCACATTGCTAAAGCAATCTTCGGAGATCTCATATGATATTTCTCTATAAGTACCATCACCACCTGTTGCACAGGCACATTTCTCACCAGCTAGAGGCTCCAAATGCTTTGTACAGGCTTATGATGCAGAAGGCATATGTAAGATCTACAGAGGATGCAAATATATTTTAAAAAATATATGGAAGGGGTAATTTGGCTACTCTGGATGACCTGAAAATACATGATCCAACAACACAATAAAGGTTTTGAAAGCATGGTATAATGGAATAGAGAAAAGAGGTGAGCATTTCTCAAAAGCATGCTTATCACCACCAAACAGAAATACCTGCAACTTACTGACAAATAGAAAAATCAGGAAAAGTGCTATTAAAAAAGGGAAATATAAAAAAATAAAAAAATATGTATGCCAGGAGCAGTCCTCAATTAGCAGGGATAATGGTAGATGACAGAATAACCTATTCAAGCCTAAGCTCCTCAGGCTGTTACTGATACCATTCCTCACTTCCTGCCTTTTGTTAGACTCAGTGCAAGTGCTTTTAGGCTCAGTGCACATACCAGTGATCACAGTAGGTATAGTGACACAGTGCAAGATTTGAAAGTGTGTATCTGCTTACATCATCCTGAGTCATATTCTTTGCATACGTTATAATTCCAATAATTTTTACCATTGTGACTGTAAGTTCAGGCTGCTGACAGTGAAATTGTAGATGGCCATGCTACAGGGACAGAGAGCCTACTCGTACATCTCAGCCTCAGGGAGGAATCTCAGATTGAAATCACAAACTTTTTTGAATATCTACTGCCATCATTCATTTCTGTACTTAATGATAATAAAGCAATGGCTGTGACCTCTGTGAATGTGACAGTTTCAGGTTCAGAGTCTACATGTTGCAAGGTATGTGTATTGCAAATTTAAATGCTTCTTTTCACGGACAGCTTTACAGTATTGCAGGGGGAGGATTGAAGGAAAGCGTGTTAAATGAGACTGCAGCAAGGAACAGAAAAGATCACCAAATCTAGTGGTAGGGGTGAGTTAAGCACAGTTATACCTTGAGATTGTCTAGAGATTAATAAAGAGGCTAGAATATTTGCAGAATATATTTCTCTCTGCATATATTTCTGTTTTGTGCTCAACATCTTGTTTCTTGGCAAAATGGAAAGACACTTTATATATAAAGCAAATAATTTATTGTTGATAAAACTGATACTTTAACAATCTAATCCCAGAATCATTAATAGTCCAGACATATTTATTATGTTAAAAGAAAGAACCTTCTATACGGAAAAGTCTCAATAATACAGTTAAAATTTTTATACACATACTTAGTTTCTATCCCTTTCTTGGTGTAATGCTTACCCTTCCCCTGGTCCTCTGGGCCCTAATATTGGTGGTTTCATGCTTTTGGTGGTGGCAGGGCATTGCAGGGAGTTGTTGGCACCTGGAGTCCTTCGCTAGTAGGAATTTGATGATCATCGTGATGGTTTCTTCATCCTCATATTAGAGATCCTTGTGTGGTCATATTTATGTGTTTACTAACATGCTTTTACATCTTCCTCTTTCTTATTTGCCTCTGTATCCACATTATATTCAGTTTCATTATATGGTACATTTTACATATGGATTTAAAGATGTTCACTGTTGCTTTTATAGTTTGTGTATAGATATATGTAAGCCTTTATGTTTATACCTCTCTCTCTGCTCTCCTGTATGGAAATTACCACTGTTTTCTACATTGAATTTTTGCAGACTTGCAAGTGAATGCTTTTGGAAGATTGAGACACAAAAGTTTTACATTCACACTTTTTTACATGGTTTCTGTGTGGCAAGCATACCCCAGAAAATAGTTCTTTCCACTTTTCTCTGGGAAATTACCATGTGTTCCAAATTCTTCACATGTAAGTTATAACTGCTGGGGTTTCATTAGATGCTGGTTGAATTGTCACAAGCAGATCTAATGGAATCCAAATTAGCATTAATGTATCTTAGCTCATCACGTGACACACACTTCTGAATTAGGATAAAAGTGTTTTTATCTAATCTGTAAATTTAAGTTATCCTAAAGAGCAGATTACATTAATCTTAATTTACTGGGAAAACATACATACATAAATGAGCTTCAGGAACAAATCTTTAATTCACATCTTGCCTGTTTAATATCTGTGTGAGAAATTAATCTGCTGTAAGGGATGGAGTAGTTTCAATACAACTTTCTGTTTCCATTCACAGCCAAAAACACTGGGACACAATGAAAACACATTTGGCATTAAAGCACAGCCTTGTTATAGAGCAGGGTACGCTGGAAGTGTCAAAGCCTTTGAGTGTCACCATTATTAGTGATAAACAGTAGAACAGTAACAAGACATGTCATAAATGGGACATGTGAGGTGTTGGAAGCTACTTACAGATTAGGAGCACAGCAGACAGCAGGAAAAAAGAAATACTACTGTGGAAGAAAAGTGGAAACAGTTTAATTTAAAGAAGTAGATCTGGAAGCAGGGGGAGTCAATACCTAACAACTCTAAGAGGAGCCTGGGAGAAACTACAATAGGTGTGTCAGAACAGAAGGAGTTTGTTGGAGGAGGCACCTCTCCTCTAATACAAGGTTACAGACATACATCTTTTACCTTTCCATTTGCCCCCTGATGCCATGATGACTTTTGTCTTTTCTTTTATACCCCTGTTATACCTTTTTGCAACTTCTGTATTCTTGGTGCTTTTTGCCTACATTCTTGGACTTGTTTGTTAAGCTAAGAGACTGAACATTTTAGAGGCTTTGTAGTTAGGGTGCCAGTGTGCCCAGGCCCCAAGGTCCTCTCCAGAACACATTTTGTAAACTAAGATAGAACCATCCAGGGGAAGGTTCCTTGGGGAGGGGGGCTCATTCGAGCCTCTCATTGGGGAATTTTTGATAGATATGCTAATTAGTAAGACCTAGAATGTAAGACCAGATATAGAGGAGGGGGATTGCGGTGGCCATTGCGGGGGTGCATGGAGGTGTATTCGACCTGGTCGTGGTGCACCTAAGGATCCTTACAATAAATACCAAGGTAATACCCTTTTCCCCTTCTAACCGTGTTCGCCTCTTGATTTTAAGACCAGGAAAAGGCATCACCCCTATAAGGAAACAACTTTGCTCTCAGGTTTGTTTGCAGTGATGTGAACACTCCTAAGCCTTACTTCAGATGAAAGGAGCCAGTTTAGCAAGGAGTACTCATTAAAATGTCTAAAGCTAATCTGGCTTCTTTCAACTGAAATACGTTATAAAACTATATTCATACGAATATATTTTAAGTTCATTTATAGAAGTAGTGGAGGCAGCTGACTGAAGGAGGCAATGGCAACCAGCACTAGGCTGAGGAGCTGCCGGAAGCCTCATAGCCAGCATCAGGAGAGAATGCATTTTTCTGTTACTGTCTTGCAGAAAGTTGCCCTGGTACCCAGGGTAGAACAGACTTCTAGAGTGCAGTGTGTCCTCTCGGTAGCTAACTGAATATCCACTCCTGGACAACAAGAACTGTAAAAAAATCAATGTTGAATAAAATTAAGTGGTAAAAAGCAAGAGGAGACAAATAAAAAAAGAAACCCATCCAACCAATAAAAGCACAAACTGAAACGAAACAGCAGACAAAGTGTTTTGGGAGGAAGGGGTTAAAACTGAAGGATTTGGTGAGGAGAATGATAGGTTTGCTCAAGTGACCTTGCAGCTGGGAATGTCAAGGCTTGGAGAATAACAGTGTGGGAAACCATCTATTTTGCCTGTTTATCCTGTGTCTGTTTTGAGAAGTAGAATTTCTGTGTAAAGATAACAGAGGTGTTTACAGAGACTTGGAGGCTCTCTCCCAGATGTGCTTGAGCTCCCTGTCTTGGGAGAGAGATCAAAGCAGAGATCATAAAAGCAGAGAGGAAAATCACAAACACGGGAAAGATTGCACACGTGCCGGGCCTTTTTGATAGGCGAGGCTGGGAATGGCCTGGGTGCTTTTTGCCCCTTGCTACCGTGGAATAAACTTAGCAGTGTGTGTGTCTCTGTTTTACCCAGCATGGTGTTGGAATAAATCTACTCTTTACATTTCAGCTGTGGATTTTGGCCGTCTTCAGCACCTGCTGATATTTGGTTCACACTGAGTATCAGCAGTTCTGCTCTGTACGGAAATCAGACCACCAGCAGGAGGTGTGGAAAATCCTGCTCCATACATTAGGCATGTACATAACTTTACTAGTGGAAACGGAATGTTTTCTCAACAATGAAAATAGGGATGGCTACGATGGATTGTAATGTGGATGTCCTGTCTTACAGAAAATTTTAAGCATGGGCTGCAGCTTTTCCGCCAGTATTGGTGTTTGAAGGACTCCACCTCTTTTGCCAATTTTATTTGAAACTGGAGAGCAAAGAACACATCTTTGTAATCCTCTGTAAAGGCTTGCATTCACTGGAAAAATTAGACTATGACAGTAGCATGAATATTTATGGGTATTGAGCGTGAGTATAGCAAATACATGTTTATAGTTACAGGTATAGATATATGTATATGTGCATATATGAATATCCAAAAATAATATAAATGCATTTTTATTAATCATTCTTACTCTTTCGCTCTTTGGGATTCTAGAGACATATCTTTCTGTTTAGCTTGATTTGTGCTATGTAGTTTGTAAATAAAATTTGTAAGAATCTATAACTTGTACCATTTTTTTAAGGCAGATGCATTAGTTGTATCTAATACTAGAGTATTCAAACCAATATGGATGTTTTATTTTCCTGTATTTTGTTTCTTGATGACTGAGTTACTATAATTTTATTTCAATGTATTTGACCAGTTTTGTATTTTTCTTCAGCTTTAAAAAAAAAAATCAGTGTGGTGATCTCAACTCATATTAGTAGATTTTTTTTTTATCTTCTGGTAATCTAAGAAATTCTCTTCTCCTTCTCATTATTAGGGCAGAGGGCAAGATTGTGTATTTTGAAATAGTTTCCAGGTGGAAGCATTTGCAGCTGGAGATGAAGTAGGGATTGTGAGACTATTTACCCCTCAAAGTTATCTCTCTATTCACAGAGGAGAGTGACAGTGTCTCTCATTCTCCAGAACACAGTTCAAGCTTTTTTGAGTTGTGTCTCTAGTTTTGGTTTGAGCAGGGAATGATTTTAACTGGTCTCATTTTTGTTTGCATTACCTAGCTACATTCTGAATTATCCTAACCACTAATAATGTTATCCCTTCTATTTTATTGTGGCAGCTGACTACAGGCAAACAAATTAATGTCAAATTGAGCATGAATATATTACATATAGTCATTACTTTAATACATAATTCCATAATTAATAATAATAATTACAAACAATAATTTAAAATCCTAAATAATATATGGCAACTTCTTTTCTGTTTGAACTCATAATTCAGTGTTTCATCATCATTTTTGTTTTTAAATTCATCATCAAGCTGAAACTTTAGCATGCAGTTTGCTGAATAATAGGTTTTGAACATGCTCAGCTCTGTTTTCTCTTTCCTCTTATCCATACACATGGAGTAGGATCTCATCAAAGAAATATAAAAAGACCATGTGAAAGAAACTTGCACATAGTTAAATTTATTAGAAGACACAAAGCTACTTCATGGTGAAATGCAAGCCTTGCTATCATTTTAAAAAGAAGTGCCTAGGTACTGCCATCTAATAATTCCCTGTGTTGTCTAATTTGAGGATTTTGGTTTCAAGTGCCAGAAATTTGATATTATTACTAAAAATCATTAAAAAAATAAAAAGGTGGTAATGGTCTTGACAGCAGAGACAGGTACTATGATCTCGTATTACTTACAGTGGTCTGGAATACTGATGCAGCATATGTGTTCTGGAAATTAGATATAGGACAGTATTTAAGGTTAATTGAACAATCATATACTGTTAATCCTTTCATTATTGTTTTGCTGACGAAACATAGCAATGCAGGTTCATTTGCAGAAGTAAGGTTACTTGCAGATAAGAAGCTGACTGGAGAAGAGTTTATAAGCATCAATATATTTAATTAATTTCCATGTAAAAGTGAACATATTTGTAGGTTACTACTTACATATTTGTATGTTTGGGTTATTGATCCAGTAAAATATTGCTTGAAAAGCAAAAATGCTCTGGCACTGGCTATCTGAATTATTATCAGACACATTTAGTTGAATAGAATCAAACCATGTCTCAGAATCTGCATAGAACATGTGTCCAAATGACCTGAGCCAGGCTCCTTTGCTCACAGTGCTAGGGAGTGGAGGAAGAATTTATGCATAAAAACAACACAAGTAACTTTGTCCCAGGCAGTGGTTTCAGTAATAAAAACAAATTTTTTTTTTTGCTGTATGGTTGAAGTTTCAGGTGAGTCAGCAGCCAGTGCACTAATTAGAACTCACCAACAAGGGAATGCAAAAGTCATGGCTGGAGCACAATCAGTCCTCACTCTATCTCCATTATCGACCTTTCCTATGCAGGTATATGTGTCCTTTGCATTTTTGCTTAAAAAAAATTGGTTATACACTGCAGAAACCAAAAAAGGCTCCAGTGAGCTGTGCTGGGAGAACGGCTGAAGGAGATTGCACCAGAATGACTTATCAGAAGCGTCTGAAATTCACACATTCAAATTAAATATTTGCAAATACTTAAAGTATTAAAGTAGCAACACTTTGAAAATTTACATTAAAGACAATGTCCTATTTTCAGGCAACTTCACTGATCAATGTCAGAATCTGTATATGGCAAAATTTTCCTTGATCTTGGGTGTGCAAAAAAACCCCTGCAAAATAATGAATATCTGACTTGTCTGTGTTCTGGTATTTGATTTGTTAATATTAAAACATACGACATATTCAGTCTTATGTTTACTGTTTCTTCAGTTACAGAGGAGATACTGTATCAATTAATTCCATAGAATTTCCTAAAATTTAGGATTTGAAGTCTCTTAAACTTTTCAGACAAGTTTGATCCTAAATGCAGCTGGACATTGACAAGGTCTGTAAAAGCCTTACTGCCCTGGGCTGCTCAGCACGGGGAGGGGATCCAGGAGCAGAGGGTGACAACATCACAGGCACACAAGCAGGGACTGCCTCTTGCAGGACCTGAGCAAGATAAAGTCCGGAGATGGCAACCAGTGCCATCCAGGAGTTCAGTGACCGACAAGCAAGTCCATACTGAGGACAAGCCAGAAAGTCACATCAGCAGATGAAGATCCTGATCACCATGAACAAGCAAAGTTGCAAAATAACTCAGGCAAGGACAGCTGGACTGTTAAATCATACAAATACTTATGACTCACTTTCTCTGTATGCTTTTAATTCTGGAAAATGTTGAAGCAGAAAATAATAGAATTAATAATATAAAATAATAATTAGTATTTATGTTATTTCTAATATAATATTAGATCTAAAGCAATAGAGGTTTCCCAAATAATGTTTCCCAAACTGGGAATTTCAGATGCTTTTCAAAGTAACTGTAGCTATATTCAACTTTTTTGTCATTTAGGAAAATTGATCTCAAGTTTTGGTTCCAGTCTTTATACTACTCACAAGTAGATTTTTGTAGTGATTTTAATTACTCATAATCTTGAACCACCACTTCTGCAAACAAATTTTTAAGCCCGTGTTTCCTTTGGGCACTTCTGTAGTTTTCTCTGAGAATACATAATTTCTGAGAACTCATAATTTAAAGCCTTATGGCTGGCATATTTTTATTTCTGTAGCCACACTCTAGTCTGATGACCAAATCAGATAAATTTAGCAAACCAATGTGCAAACAGTCATGAAAAGCATGCAGTTTTTGTATTTTGATGATGATATTCTCCTTTACAAGATCATGTAGAAAAATTGTTTTAGAGATAACCATTAAAAAAAACCCAAAGATTTTTGTAGAAAATGTGTGCTATGTGAGTTGATATTTTTAGTCTTTTTGCTTGGCCTTCCTTTTCTCCTCCATGTGAAAGAAAAATGGTTTGATTGTGTTGGTCATATTAGCACATATTGATGCAATTTTAGTTCTCATTATAGTCTGGTATGCACCTGATTTCTGTGGCCCAAGGTCTTTAGTGGTGTAGCTGGACTACTTTTGTTGCCTGAAGTGTTGACATTTCTTCTACTAATTGGTTTTCATGTTTACTTCCCCTGAAGTACTTAGGAAAAAATTTGTGTCATCCATCTCTAAGTAGTGAGGAAGTGTTTCAGCATTATGCTTTATTATATTTCTAGCTCCTTCCTTAGTATTTCCTCTTTACCACCTGCTTGGCTTCATACTGTTTGTTCTCTCTGCCTCGTAATTTAAGCTTGCTAATCATCTGTTAATGCAGTTTCAATGAAACATCCCTTGCATGAAACCTCATCAGCTACCTCATTACCAGATCTTATTGAAGTCTCTCCACCTATTATCACCTGGCCAAGTTTCCATTATGTTTTGTCATTGAGAATGTGGGCAAGGAGAGATTCAGTTATGTGAGCACTAGTAGGAAATAAAAAAAATTAATTTAACTTAACCTTGGTACAATGAATAAGTGTTTCACCACTTAAAAAAATAGACTCCAGCTTAAATTACAGTTATAGGCATCTGTTTACTTGCTAATGTAGCTGGATATGACATTCAGGTACTATTAATGCATACAACAGCCAAATCAAGTACATGTAATGAAGTATCCAGAAAGACTAATCATTCAAAGTAAATTCTGGCGTTAGAGGATACAAGGCAAATATGCAATTTATTAATATTACTATTTATTTGCATTTAAAAATCTTGTATTAATGTTTTTCTGATCTCCTCATATCGCACTGAAACAGGAAATAAACAAGCTCTAAAAAAAAGTCACAGGTTGTGATGTCAACATGTAAAAGTGTCAGTTTTGCAGAATTCTATAATTCTCTTTGTATAAGACTGTCTTTTCCTTTAGGTATAGCTAGGTAAAGTACTTAGAACAGTTGTGAGATTTTTATTTGAAGATAAACTTTGCACTGTAGATGTTAAAAAGCCAATGAAAGTTTCACAGGCTTTGTAATATTTTAAAGAGATTAATTTTTTGCCTCGTCAAAGTTACTAATTACAAGATTTAAGTCATCAAATGGACAAACTCTACAAGAAATGCAACAGCAATACTAAGCAAAAAGGATAGTTATGTGAGTACAAGAATTTAGTCTTTACAATTTAACCTGTCTTGCAGGAGAGAACTATAGTTATCATAAGATTTAATCTCTAAAAAACATATTGCTCATCAAGACTGTCAATTGATTGCTGTGATGAGTGGACCTATTTGTTTGATCCCACTGCAGAAGCTGAGTAAATGTTCTGCACTGCACCTTGCCAGTGTATTTTTCTCACTCCAGAAATGGGAGCAATTCAATTTCCATGGTGGCAGCAGTTTTGGCCCTTTCTTTGAAGGATACTGGCAAGTGTAAAATCTGTGAAGTTGTAATATCAGAATTGAAAGTCACCGAATTTCTCAAAATGACAGTAAAAGAAATAAATATTTATTTAGATATCTGATGTGATGAGCAAGTTTTTCTTAGAGAAGGACCAGTGTGGAAAATTTGCACAAATGAAAAATAGTGAAATATCTCATATTCCTACCTAAATTTCAAAGTGTTTGCTCATGTACCAGAATTGAACTTCAAGTCATTCTAATCGGATATCATATATAATTCAGACCGTAGAAAGTTTTTATTGTTCTTATATAAAATCCAGCATCTTCTAAGAGCAAAGCCCATAACTCTACATGTTCAGATTCCATATAAAATATGAATTTCTTTGAATTCTGTGTAATAGTGATTTGTAAGCTTGTTGTCATGAGGTCTATATAGTTATTATGCATATTTTTACTCTAATGGGTATCTACAATATCATCTTCCATCAAAAAAAATAGTTTTGTCTTGTAAGTCAGAGAATTTTTCTCTTCACTCTAGTTAGTTCTGATGGCTAATCACACTCTCAATTAAAATATTTTGTTCCTAATTTGAATATAGCTTTCAGCCAGTAATTTTTTTTATGGTTTTCTCTACCAGATCAACAAAATCTTAGGAACAAAAAAAAATTCATATGGTGAAGAAGACGTGGTCCATTATGTGCAAGACCTTATAGCCAAATGAATAGTTTCTAAAATCTATCTAACAATAAGACTTTTTTACTAGCTCTTCAATTTGTGGTTCTCTTCTTATTGTTCTCCGTCACTTTTTAAATATGACTCTCTTAACTGAATTTCATTCTTCATTTATGTACCATCTTTGGGTTTGTTTTTTAATTAAAACCAAATTTCCCCTCTTTATTATGGTTCTGTTTATACTTTAGAATACCATATATCCTTGACTGTATTTTTGCCGTGCAATGTCCACTTTGCACATTAGTATGGTGTCCTCCTTTATGAATAACATCTGAGGGAATTTTTAAAATTTACTTTTGCATTAGTACAAAATTTAAAATCATGTCAAAATTAATGTTAACACTTAATGAAACTGCTTAGAGAGATTTAGTGTATTGATTCCTACGTAACACTGCTTTTTGCTGTCTTCCAGTTGGTCAGTTCTTAATCCCTTTTTTCAAGGGATTGTCAAAACTATGTGCTAATTATTTAAGTCTGTGCAACAGTAAATCATGCTTTTGTAACATGTAAGTATATTACATCTGTAGTTGCCTCTGTCAGTCCAACTTGTAATCTCATTAAAAAAATCAGTTTTATTTGATAAGATCTGTCCTCCATCATGTGTTATTGATTGCATTTATATTCCCCTTAATTTACTTATGTATTGATTGAATCACATTGGCTTTCCATTCTTCTGCTCAAGGATGATAACATGGTAATCATATATATATATATATATATATATATGTACTTTAGCTGGGTCAAACTACTGTCTGCATTGGCACACTATTAATCTCTTACCTTGAGAAACTACCCTTCTATTCTACTACTGATGTCATTTTCTATTCATCACTATTGATCAATAATAAATAGCAGAAAGCTGGACAGAACTCCTGCCGAATCTTTATGAATCCTGAGTTCATTCATGTTATCCAAACCTGCTAATTTGGGAGGGTCTTTATGAAGAAAAGAAACAACTGTGAAGAGTGACATTCATATGAATCATATTTATTTGCTTAAACATCATATTTGGGACTTTGGCCAGGTTCCTCTGTCTCAAAGAAAACATCTGATTTATGAACAAAGCATGACCACAAGACCTTTATTACCTTGAGCACAGCAGACACACAACAATTGTTCGGAGACTGTGGGTGTGTTTTTCCAGTTGGTCTCAGATCTCCCTCCTACTTTCCTGTGAGTGACAGGAAATGCCTCTCTGCAGTAAGTGTTTATTTCTGTTGCAGACATACACTAGGACTCCATAGAGTGTTCTGAACTCTCTTACTGGCAACGTGAATTATTGTCACTAGCTCTTGCTCAGATTGTCCTGTGACCAGTGTTTTGAATGGGGCTTCCAACGCTCTGGCCATCAGCCTCCGTGACGCAGCAAAGCTTCCTCTTTCAGGCTGACTGTATGGAAGGTTACACATCTTGCCAGCTGCTCCTGATCTGTCATCCCTGACACAGGGACAGACAGAAAGAGGAATGGAGACAGAGAGTTGGGTGGGTGTAGTTGATTCAGCCTGAAGGAGTTTAGATCCGCTTTCTTTCTTTCATTGCGGACTCTCCCCCCTCTTTGATCCTACCTGCCTAGCACTCTTAATATTCCCAATTCATCCATTCTACCACTACAATCACCCCCCACAATAAAAAGCTTTACCTGTAAGAGAACTTTTATGTCCTGAAGGAAGTTCAGTGTATCTGAGGGAAAAAGGCTCAAATATCAACAGAGACAACACAGCTATCTATATGTATTTTACCTGACACTTTAAAAAATAGGTGTTTATGTATAAACCAGTATGCACCTAAGATCGCAACTATCTAAATACATTATAAATGCATTTATTCATCACTCTTTTTTCTGTATGTCACTATAAGGAATGTTACCTCTAGCAAGGGAATGCTAATATATTACTTTTCTATCTGAAGAGTTTTTAGCAGACCACCTCTCAGCTAGACTGAGAAAATAGTATTTAAAGTTACTACTAAAATAACTCATAGTTTACTATGCAGGGAAACTCATAATTTACTATGCAGGGAAAAGGCAAAAGTACTGCCCTAAAACAGTGGTAATGGGTGATAGAAAGTTTTGATTGCACAGTGAAAGTATTGAACTACCTAAACCATTTTCACTTACCAAGAAAAGAAATTCCAGAATTTTCCCTATGAAATTAATAGAAACAAACAAAAAAAAAACTTTGGACCTGGAATTAATTGCAGAAAATTAGTTGTTTGAAGATTCACTAGAAATAGATTCAGCAGTAATCTTCTAATTACATTTTTACAGAGTTGTCACAATACTGGGTGGTTTAGATTCTCAAATCAGTAAAGCTAATAATATTGTATTTTCTGCTTAGTGTTTTTACCCATCAGAGCACAACTCCCTAGTGCTCATCCATTTAGCAATTTCATTGCTAACAGTAAAGAGAAAAAGAACCATTGAAATTCACACTTCTTCTCACAACAGATGTACTTTATCCTTAAGAGTGCCCCTACTTTTTAAGTTTCATCATTGCATTTTTCTTTCATTTCTGCATCACATTAAAAAATATTCACTTCATATCTGTTTTTCATAACCAGTTGGTGTAAAAGCTAAAGTTTATTAAGTACATGCCCCCTGAATGATTGGTTACCCTCCAAATCTTGTTATTCTAGAAAGCTGTGTATGTATCACCTGAGAAAAATACTAAAAATGGAATGTACTCCAGTTATGCTGCTTAGTTTTCTATCTTAAAGAAATAAGAAAGTGTGAGCCACTGAAATTAATTCTTCCATCAGAATTATTGTGTGGTCCACAGCTCTGAATACAAATAGACATGAGATCATTAAGCTTTTATCATTTATGGCCCTTAAAATTTATATCCTAATCTCAGAACCCAGAGTGTAATACCACAGAATGGAACCACTCAGTGAGAAACATGCTGAGCTGGGGACAGTCTTCAGAGAGCAGAGCAAGAAAGTCAGACCAAATTTCTGACAATATAAGATTAATAAAAATAAGAGTTCTTTATCTCTGATTGGGAGTAATTACACTGGGTCACTTTCAGAGGCTTTCTGATAAGTAAGGTGACTTCTGTCAGTTTTATTTGCATTTTTTTTTATGTTTACTTGCATAGTGTGGTCTAGATTAGCTAGACATGATCCTGCTCTGTCTTGTCACAGAGCAACTGCTCCCGGCTCCCAGCTCCCATTAAATTCATAGTGCAGAAGAAAACCCCTCCTACAGGATTTTGCCATGAGAGGAGCTCAAAGATCCTGTTGCATGGGAACTGTGTAGGAACTGGGAGCTACCAGACCATGAAGATCCCCTTGTGTCTTGGAAGCACACTGTCCTTGTATCTTGGAACCACAGCTTACAGGTCCCTTGTGAGCAAAGAAAAGCGTTAATTTACACACTGACTGATAGTAAGGAAAAGATGATACAACTTAAATTAGAATGGAACTAAAATGGAACCTTCAAAAGAGAAACATGAAGGAAGAAACACTACTTTACATGGTATCTAGCAAAGCTGAGTGATTAATTGCCTCAGAAGTTTAAAGGAATGAGAAATACAGGTGGATTTTAAAATGGACTAAATGAGTATAAATTGCTTTTGTGAGTATCAATTGGTTTTGAAAATTATGCAAGCTGAGTAAACTAATATTTCATATTTGAAGAAAGCTAATTAACCTTTTGAGATGAAGAACAATTTTATGTCATGTTTATGTCATATTAACTGGAATTTTTTTTGACAACTTCCTTTAATGCAGCAAGAATTTCCCTCATATGTGAGATGCTCTACCTTGTGAGGCACCACACCTGCAGTTTGCTTCTCAGAATTATTCTTGATGACGTAGTTAATCTTTATTTCACTCCTAATCTGGGATCCATTCACATATAAGAACCCTAAAGTGAAGTAGAGCTATTTTGTTTCCTTCATGAGTTCACTGGTGAATGTACATACCAGCTCGAATTATCAAAAGTTTTCAGTGGCAAAAATCAAATGTATACAGACCCTTTTAGAATGATTGCAATTCAAAAACTTGTTAATCTGCATCACACTGAATGCAGGTATTTCCATGGGGTTTTATGCCGTAATTCTTCCCTTTCTCCGTGGGGATGGTCTCTCACTGTCTTTGTCTCCTGCCAGTTTTTAGAGGTGACTGTAGTAGCACTTTTCGAAGGGTTGGAAAAGGAACAGCATTTTGAACAAAACAGTAAAAACTACAAATAATCATATCTCCAAAAGTAAACTCATGAGAAGATGGTTTCCTTCACACCTTTAACAACCAATTGTTTTCTGACTGAAATACATTTTTGTCACATTAGCAACATCTCTTTAAAGTTGCTTTTCATTTTTGGAGTGTCCCTTTCATTTTAATTAGCATTTTGGTTTACAGGGGCAGTATTTGTCATCCTTATTAACCATTATGCAAATTATTTGTCAGATATTTAGAACAATATTTATTTCCTCTAAAAGGTGAATAAAGGCTAAATATATTTGTTAACTGGTAAGCTGCATTCAATAATGAGGTAGTTCTATATGCTTCAGGCTTGGGTAGAGTTACAGTTGCCATCTGTGACAACTCAATTCTGTGTGCAGATTGCTCTAGAATTTTGCAGCAGTGTAGCTTCATCCTCCAATTTTCTTTAGAATTTCTAATTACTGATGGGGTCTGCCTTCTTTATAATGTGCTGAGCTCATATTAAATCTAATACTAAAGAGAAACATGAAATCATGTTTATAAACATTATTCCCATATAATGATTAATATATTTGCTTGATTTAAATTTTTTTAGCTCTTTAATTCTGCAAGGATCCTGCCTCTTCTATGAATTAATGTTTTGAAATGGATGACCTGTGAATATGTGAGGAACAGCCTTTAACCCAACAGGAATAAAGCTGCTGTAATTAGACTAACAGGGGAAAAGAAAGGAAATTTGAATGAAACTCTCTCATTTTGTAATAGACATGGTTCAGGCAGGTTGTATCCTGTGGATCCCCACTGTCTGTGATTTGACAAGCTGTGGCCCTTGTTGAAGAGACCTCTTCAAAGGAAGCAGCAAATTTCTCATCTTCAGGTGCAGAAGCAACATAAAACCTATTCCAGAACAAGAGGAAAAAAATGTTAGATACAGAAATGAGGTCACTGAGCTGGTTCCAGCATTGCTTTACATCTCAGCAATGTGGCCACAGAAGATTAAGCACCAAATCATACTGCATAATTCTTTACCAGTGTCACCTTATCATTCTATTAATTCATCGTATGAGACATAATTTTAAACGAATTTCTGTTTCAGCTTTTGTGCAAATGCCAAAGAAAAATAAAAGATGACCTTGAAACTCATTGAAAGTCATGGTTAGAGACTAAGGCCAAGTTAGAAAAAGTGCTTTCTCAGTACTTTTTCCATTAGACCTTATACACTGGGAATTTCAGATTATTTTCTGAAAAAAATAGTTGTCAGTGGTTTATGTTATTTAGGTTTGATGCACACGTATTCACTGGACAGAATATATTTAATATTCAGTTTCAAAATAACCACAACTTCGTTAAGGAATTCCACATGAAATTTAAATACATTATGAATTATTTTGTATATTTGGCTTCTTTACAGTTTTCCCACCAAGCATCAAGAATTCTTTATTGGTTTTTTCTGAGGGTAGTCAAAAGAGGGACTTTTCAGAATACTTAGAGCTTTTTCTCTATTCAATCCAATGTTTTTTGCCATGTGAAGTTTCAGTTTAGTTGTATTTTCTTATTCCTTTGTGTATATGGACCCAGACACAGTGTATCATATAAAATTATCCTAGAAAAGAAAATATTGGTTCTCTGATAGGATTAACTTCTTCAGGAAATGCCCATAGTTAAAATTTTTATTGATAAAAATTTTCAAACTTGATCACTGCGTTTATCCCTAGCCTCACTGGGATTTCAGGAAAATTTCTTACCTCAGTAAGGAATTTTAGCACATGGTCTAGCTGTTCTTCACAGCTTTGTGCTTCCATTTATTGTAGCAGTGTTCGCACCCCTCATAATTTCTAATATACTTGTTCTGCTACATAGCCCCAGTAGTCTGTAGAGCGCTTCTTTGACTTCACAGGGATAGGATCTGGTCTTTGTAGCAGCAATATCCGCTGGCTTCTGCTCATGATGTCCTTTTCTTAAAAGGCCTATTTGTAACTTTCTTTTATTGCAAAGATGAGTTGAATTCTTACTCATCACCAGAAAGGCAACATGGCAACTATATTTCATCTTCAGCACTGAGAAATACTTAAAATAGAAATGTCTTACATCAAAGTGTAGAACATATTAGTGTAAAATCCTGAACATTCTCAATTAGAAGTCAGCCCAAATTTAATTAATTAAGCTCTCAATTTATTGTCTTTATCACATGTTTGTTTCTAAGTCGGTGTATACTCCAGGGCCTTATCTGAAAGAGAATATTGTGTTGTTCCTTTTTCAAATTAAGTTAGATAATACTAATTCAATCTGTCTGAAAACTAGGATGGGTGTTTATTAATGTTTTGTGAGCATTTAATCTAGATATTCAATGAAAAACAATTTTGGATTTTCAATCAAAACAAATTTGAATGTTAAATCTAATAACAGTATTGAACAAGATAGCTCGAGATCATTGGCTACTGCTGAAAACACTCATGGAATTTGGGCTTTTCCTTGCAGTACAATTTTCAAGTGAATATTTACAATTTTTAAATGAATATTCTCCTTAGACAGACACCGAACTGAAAGACATGGTAAGAGAAAATCTGTTTTCTAGTCCATGGCACATGCAGCTACAGAATTAGAGTAATATTCTCATGCTACCAATAAAATTACTATCTGTTAATAGGGGAGGATGCCTATAGCTGATAGAGTGGCTGAGACAGACTCATTTATTGCTTTCTCTTTCTGCTAAAACTAGCAGATAAGGTGACAATTAATTTAAGTTTCCCTTTCTGTCTGTGCAGGTGTTTATGATTGCATTATACCATATTTTGATGCTGCATTTACAACTGTATACTTATATTAGGCCAGGTGAATCCACTGGAGGGTGAATAGTGATGACAAGAAGAAAATAAAATGTGCATTTCCTTCTGTACCTAGACATGCCTAGAGTTATGTGTATGCATTATATTTTGCAGCTCCTTAGGCATGTGATAGCATGATTTTTCACCTAGTTTTTGAATACACTTAGAAGATATTCTTATATAAACATATAGCATTTAAATTGAGGGAAGGGCATTAAGTGACAAAAGCAATAACAGTGCTTATGATGCAAAATGCACTGCTGTGCAATCAGGACTTTGCTATTACAAGGTTGTGTCAAAAAACCTCAGCCATTGTTGAAGCTGAGGACAACATAGTCCTGCCCTCTGAGAATCTTAATGGTTTTGGCAGGGATTGAGCTAATTTTCTTCAAAGTGTCTGGTACGGTGCTATGTTTAGATTGTGTGAACAAAGCAGTGTTGATAAGACAGGGATGTTTTAGCCATGGCTGAGCAGTGCCAATTGGTGTCAATTCAGGCCTTTGCTGTTTCTCATGCTGTACAGCCAGAGAGGACGTTGAGGGATGTGCCATAGGTTAGGAGGGGACATGACTAGGCAGATGACCAGAACTAACCAAAGAGATATTTCATGTGATAAAGAAGGAGGAAAGGGGGCTGTCTGGAGTTGCGGTGTTTCTGTTTCAAAGTCACCATTATGCAGGATGGAGCCTGGCTTTCCTGCAGACAGGTCCAAGCAGCTTCTCAGCCATGGGAAGCAGTGAAGCCACCCCTTATTTTGCTTTGCTTGCATGTGTAGCTTTGGCTTTACCTACTAAATTGCCTTTATCTCATCCCCTGAGTTGTCTTGCTTTACCCTCCTTGCTCTCTTCCCCATCAGCTGCAGGGAGCAGCACGTGCTGGAGTGATGAGGGCTGTGTGGGGAAGAGATACATATTGGGGTTAAAACACAACAGAGCTTATATGCAAGGTCTTTTTTTCACCATGCTAATCCTCAAAGGTGGGTATTCAGGCCTGCATTAAGCCTGTTGAAGAGATTCTTTCTTTCCATACCTGCAGATGACTCTGTGATCAGAGTGATGGAAGAAAGAAGTCTCTGCTTACACAGAAGGTGTCACTATGGCATGCTGTTTTTCACATGCTGACCAAGTTAGCGCTTCAGAAACACCACATTTTTAAAAGTGGTTTAAATGCTAATATGAAACTATTGTGAAAACTGTACAACTTCTGCACCCTGACACCTTTTGCCTGTGTTGGGACAGAAGTAAAGCGTCTCCCCCACCATTTTCCTGTTTTCTTGATAGCGTATTATGTTTTAATCTCTACTTCTCAAATTTTCTGGCTTTCCCTATCTCAATCACTATGCATAAGGAAAAGTCCATGTATTAAAAATTCATGCTGAGGCTTTCTAGCCAAGTCTCCACTCAAACTAACCAGTCTTTCAATCCTATTTTGTACAAAAGAGAATATTGATTTCCGGGCTGTCAGTAAGACTTTATTATATGACATGCGGATGAAACAGATCATATCATTGACAGCTGCATATTATAAATGGAATTGCTGTGAATAGTGAGAAAAACTAGAAGAAGAATTGAAAATCCCTTTGCTTTATTTTTGGTTACCTTATCTGTGCCAATTTATGATCTTTAGTAGTCAGCATGTTAAAAACAATCAATTAATATCCGCAAGAATTCCAATTATAGTTAGCTTAAAGAAAGAATAAGAAATCTAAGTATCTTGCAGAGATTGCTTTGGACACTGTGGCAGATGCTACTGTGGTTTTGTTTTTTAAAGCCTTGTTTACCTGCCCATGCCCTACACATGCCCTAAAAGTAAATTTCCATGAGCCTTTCTTGGTCAACAAGTAGATTATCCTTCACCAATCAAATGGTCTTCCTGCTGGACTCAAAACTGGAGAGATTTTCTCTTCTTTCATCCACCTATGAATATTTATTACTCTACTAGGTGAGTCTAATAAGAGTCTGGTTTAAAACCCATTCAACTCAGAAGGAGCCTTTCAGATTATGTTAATGGGATTTGATGCTGACCCCAAGACTTAATGTCAGTAGACATTACTGAGAGCTGTAAGCACCCTGAAGAGATAGGGAATGAACACAAAGGAGCAGAGTCTGGTTTGCATGTATAAAGAAACCGGATGCTTCAGGTTTCACAAAGAGGTTTTTGTTTAGCTGCTACATCAGTGATTTGACAAGTGAAGCTGACTTTGGTATCTTACTCACAGGGTGTCAGAACTCTGCTTATTTCTGTGTCTTTTATTAGCTTACACTCTGTTTGATTTACACAAGAAAAATAAGATGGTACTGTGCTGCAAACAGTAGAGTGATATTTGCTGCAGTAGCTGTCTAAGTTGTGGTTTGAAGACTATTCCCCAAAATAATGGGAGAAGGTACCTAGCATAAGCTGACAAAAAAACCTCTAGAAAAAATCTCTTGAAGCAAAGTATATATTTTTTAATGTATATATGTGTGCAAGCTGACAAGCGCCAGGAGTTTATTATTCATATATGAACACATGCAGTAGTAAATAGGTATTTAAATGCCCTCAGTGTCCAAATGGAAACCAGTAATGAGTGTTAGATCACGTCCAGATGAGGGCCGTGGAGATGGCCAGAGGTCTGAAGCACCTCTCCTGTGAAGAAAGTATGAGGGAGTTGATGTTTAGTCTGAAAAAGAGAAAGCTCCAGGAAGATCTTACTGTGGCCTTTCAGTACTTAAAGGGGCTTATAACAAACATCAAGAAATACTTTTTCCCAGGGCCTGCAGTTTTCTGTGTAGTCTTTATGATATCCCCTGAACCACAGCTCTGTGTATATGCGAAAGTATGAATATGAGTAAAAGTAGATTTAAAATATATTTTTAAGATACAAATCTTGTATTTTTTCCTTGGTACAATTTAAAGAAAAAAAGCCTAATTAGTCTGTAATTAAGGATTGTCGAAGTTTGTTGCTAATTTTATGTTTACACTAATTATTTTTGTAATAGTCAAGAATATTTTGCAAGCAGAATTAGAAAGTTTGTCAAAATAAATTTAAGTATGATGAGTAAATATATCAGATTAATACAAATAACTTCTGTTCTGCATTTTTGCATTTATTATTTCCTTTTAAATGCAAGATGCTTTACCTTAAATATTGTTTTCCTTCTATTACCACTGAAAGACAGAGCTAAAGTGGCTTATGTGGTCTAAATATCTGATTGTATCAAATGACAATATGGTGTATTTTCACATATAAGTAATTAAAGGCCTGAATGAAAATTTACCAAAAAAAAAAAAGTGTTAAAAATGGGTGATTTCACAATATCTCTGTAATATGGGTAGATATCAAATTGCAGTGTGGATGTCACCTCCACCATGATACTCCATGGGATAAAAGGGGACGGCTCAGTCAGGTTCAAGGGTCCTAAATCTAATGGTGAAAGGACTCTGTAGCTGTATAGGCTGGCCTCTGAAGTTCCGCATCCTAGGGTCTCAGGTACAAAAACTACACGAAAAAAAAGTGCAGGTTTAAAATTTTCTGTTTCGATGTTTATTTCACAGACTGCTTTTAGACCAATTAGGGCAACAAGTACTCCATGACAAGTCTTGGTCTCCAAGTTTTTTGGATTAGGCAGTTGAACGGGTCATTTAGAGGTCACTTAGAGTTTACACAGCTGGGTTTCCTTTCCTCAATGGGAAGTGATTCTTATCTTAGCGTGGGGCAGAGCATGAACCATCTATTTCATCTAATTTAGATGTTGTCTTTGACATAGGACATGCCTCAATGGATCATGCACTTAAAATCCAGCAGGTGATACATGTTTTGCTTCAAGCAAGATGAAAATTGTTGATTTAATGTCCCTAGACCTGAGCTCCTCTCCATAATTTCCATTTTGTTTTAAGGGTAGTGAAAGAAACTGAACACATAGTTTCCATGACTGAGTCTTACATTTCAGGGTAGAGTTTAAGTTAAAAAAAATTAAGTATCTTCTTCAGATTCATGAGGATAATTTCAAACTCCTAATAATATTATGTCAACTGGCCTTAAATTCTACACTTAGAAATGTGAAGTTCTGCAGGATGTTACAATCATATTTTTCAGCTTTTTTCATATATAGGTTACAGAGACTAACGATATTTTCTACATTAAAATAGAGTATGAACAAGATTCAAAGACACCGTTTTTCAAATTTTTATTATGCGTACGTATGTGTGTGTCTTTATATTCAGAATGTGAACCTCTGTCACAAAAATGGTCATTATTTTGCTTGGTAGGGCTGTTATTGCTCTGCCATTTTATACCTTTGGAAAGATACCAAGTTTTCTTCTATTTCTAGGCCTTGAATAGTCCACTAATCTTAATTAAATATTTTCTTGTTAACTGCATAAGGACAGTAACATAGCCTTTAGCTTCAGCTAAGTTCCTTGGGTTTTTTTAAAAGCTAAAGATGGTGATTTTATTTGATTTATGCTTACTTTGGGATTCTGTTTCATTACTATAAAAAATAGGTACACGCTTGAGTCATTACTTAAGCTACTCTATATGCTGTTTTCCCTCCTGCATCTGACTATTTCACTGAAAGAAGCTGAATATACTACTGAATAACGCAGCAAGTCACTTTGTGTACAATTCAAATATGCAATTTCTGACCAGATTTCCTTCCTTCACCAAAGGTATACATTAGGACTTCAATGATGCATGAAGATGAATCCCAGTTGCCAATGCACAAGCCTTCATAATATTTTAGGGAACCAATAATTAGCATTTTGGAATTGTGTGTGCATCTCACAAGCAATCTGGTTCTCCTCCTCCTTCCTGTTTTGAAGTCAATAGCCTGTGTTACACCAGCCATCTGCAGTTCTGCAGACAGGTGCAGGGTCAGCATCACAGCTCCAAGCATGGAGTTCAGAGAGAGATGAAAAAATTGCTAAGCAACTAAGAGGAATTTCCAGCATAATTAAAAAACCCCACCAGCATTCATTTCTAAAAATATGCCTTTTTTTGGGTTTTTTTTTGTTGTTGTTTGTTTGTTGTTGGTTTTTTTTTGGTTGTTTTGTTTTGATTTGTTTTTGTTTTGTTTTGTTTTTGTTTTTGTTTTCTCTGGACATGGTTTGTTCAGAAAAAACAGCACATGGACTTGCTGTCAAATTTAAACTGTGTAGGAATAATGAGAAGTATATAGGCTAACCATAAAAAGTAGGGAAAAAATCCAGTTGTTGAAGACTTGTGCCTTGGAGTTACTAGACCATTCTACAGTGCTGACTGCCTTAGAAACAGGATGCTGCTCTCTAATAGCTGTAGACGCCAACCAAAATCTGAGGTGGTGCAAGTCTCAGGTAAGTACAGCACAGCAGCTCAGGCCAGTGAACTCTCCAAACATTACACATCACTGGCATCTGCTCAAATTGCCATTTCTTTTCTTTTTTCCACCTTTCTATTGCTTTAGTGGACTGAAGGCTTCCTACAAACTCCTCCACTTTCTGCATATTCTCCTCCCTTTAATTTGGACCTATCAACGGGGTTTTAGGAAAAGAGAATTAAAAGTCCACCATCCTCTACACAAACAATCATACACAATCATAACAAGTGCATCTTAGTTGAAATAAATTCTGTTCCTGGACCTGTCTTCCAAGCATGGGGTTCAGTGAAGTACACAACTGGAGACTTTATGTGCATTGAAAAGCACTGTCATCAGTGTCGGGCAAGTAGTATTGTCATCCAGCACCTTCTGAAAGTATTGCTATTGGGTGAAATTATGGCAGTAGTTAGGAAAATTTTTTTTTCTTTTTTTATACACACAGTGATTTCAGGACCAGTAAGGCTAACTAGCATTCACTGGTGAAATTTTTGTATGTAAAATATATTCTAGTTGATAGTATTCATGTGTCTGATGGTGAAAACTTTTGATATTATTGTCTAGTAATAATTTTTCTTTGGTTTTAATGTCACATCAGAGCTTTAGTGACACTCTAAATTTCCAGAGATTTTAGCATATAAAAGTAGCAACTTTGATTATTTTATTTTTCACTAGTAGAATCTCAAATGTGGATGATACTATTAATGAAACATAGATCAAGAACACTGAGAAAAGTATAAACTTCTTCAAAATACTGTGATTTAGATGAAATGGAGATCCTATTTTTTTCTTAGAATAAAGCCAAAAAGCCTTACTTTAAGATCATTAAATTTGTATATGCACATAATTAAATCATAGGTGGCATTTCAAGTTAGCAATTAGAAAGGTTAGCCAAGGCATCAATACCTTTATAGTGAAAACCCTTGCTAAATGACACTGTTAGCAAAAAAAGAAATTAGCTTCTTTAATTGTGTTCCAAACTTATCTTAACCTCAAAACGTGAAACGATTGTATAAATTTGTAATTATCTAGCCCTGGTTTTGTCTTGGTTTTTGTCAGTTTGATTGGGTTTTTTCCCAATAAAATGACTTGGTGTCATGTTTCTACTGCTATAATATAAGCAAAACATGAAATTGATCTTACTTTCAAACGTAAGGCATACATTTAGTATATTGGTATTATTTCTTCATTTTCTCCTGTGCATGATCTAATACATTTGCATTGTCTGATTTACATTTATATGCTGATATTTCACAAGACTGTTCATCCATTCCTGAAATTTAGATGCCTAGTCATACACAAATTTTGATCTGCTTCTCCTTCTGCCTACAAACAGCATCACTTTCCTATTCTAAATCTAATTTCCAAATTAAAATATCCTTTTAAAATGAGAATTTGAAGGTCTTTTGAGAAGTTGTGTGGGAGTTTTGGACTCCGCACAAGTCCAGGTTCTTTATCTCCCTCCTCTGGGAAGCTTTACCTTAGAGCCCAAACAGATGAGAAACGCCTGCAGATGTTGTTTCAGGTTGTTTATTTCTTCTTATCTCTAGCCAGCTCTCAGCTCCGGCCGTGAGTCTGATGCCAACCGTGTCCGAGCGGGAACTGCCCAGTCCTGGGCTGTCCCGTCCCTTTTGTACCCTTTCCATGATCCAACCATTCTTCATAACGTATTTATTATTTACCATTTTATACCAATTAGTTTGCACCTATTCTAGACACGTAATTTCTGCCTCTTTTTCATTCTACCAATCATTTTGTGCCACCACCACCAGAGAAGATGGAGGAGAAGAAGAAGAAGAGCAGGGCAACGCCCAAAATCTTAAGTCTTCTATCTTTATTCTAAAAATCCTAAAATCTACCTTTTTACCTTGCAATACACTAAACCACTACTTATTTTAAACTCTAATGTTTTGCAATGTTTCTCGCAGTGTTGGTAATTTTTCCCATGGACTAAGATCAAAACCACCTTCATTCTTGGCTTTTAGCCAGGGTCTGGGACCCCCTCGCAGGGGCTCCGGGGCTCCCTGACCTGCCAGGGCTGCCAGAGGCATGCCTTGGACTCCAACAAAGTTGTACTGTTTAATAATTCATTTCTTATGTGCTCTGACATTGAGCAGTAAGTGTTAAAAATGATTAATCCAGTCTGACTGTCTTACCTGCAGCAAAAAGGTACATTCTTAACTCATTCCAGCAGGTGAACATGACATGAAATTCTTGTGAAGAGTGGGCACAATAAATGTACAGAGGTACATGTTAGGACACAGGCTGGGGTTTAACTAACTAAATTTGCCATGAGGAGCTGCTGGACATGTCATGAGAAATTGCTGGATATAACAGAGGGAGAAGCTGACAAGTGTTATGGGTTGCACTGTGAATTATGGCCAGATTTCACAAAGAGTTTCAGGGCAGTGAGGTGAGAGATGGCCAAATATCATAAATAATTGAGGGATAAACTGGGGATCTTTAAAAAGTGAGGTATAGCAATGTCAGCAAACCCTCCGCAACCATAATCTGTGAGATACCAAATTGGGTACAGGTGTAACAAAAGTGAGTCCAGTGGGGAAAATGTAATTAACAATGGGACGTTTATTAGGGATGAAATACAGGTGGAGAAAGGGAGGGGTCCAGATGGATGGGGAAAACAAGCATGGGAAATGGAGAGGAGCTGGAACAAGAGAGGCTAATTGAGTGCAAGTAACATGCTAGCTGGAATACTTCTCTGGTCAAGCCCTGTCCTTATTAAATTCTATTCCTAACCAGTTTGTGTAAGAGCACACTTCATCCTGGGTATGAGTGTGTGAACCACTCACAACCTTCAAGAGGGATTAGTGAGTAAGTAGGATGAGAGATCTGAGTGCCAGGCACTGATGGAAAACATTGTGGGTGAGGGTGTGGAGGAGACCCACTAGTAGCCTTCAGATTGGACTAGCATGTAGTAACAGGATGCCAGCACCCAGTAAGACTCAAGGGCTCAGGATCTGATGCAGAAACTGTGTGAGGTACCTGGGATCTGGGCAAAGATGTTAGAGGCACTTGGAGTCTGGGGTGATACACAAGCAGTGCATAGATGTGGGGTGCCTGTAGATCTGGAGAGGGAGGGTGAGCATATGGAACCACTGGTGAGCTTACACCCTGTGTGTGTGTGTGTACCACAAATGTGTTCTCCAGCTCACTGCTGCTGGGACCTGGCCACAGGGAACCTCTGCATCCATGAGTCTTGGGTGGCAGACACCACAAGGTCTGAGATGGACCAAGATCACCTCTACATGGCCATGAGGAAGAATTCCTTGAGTCACAAAGCCTACCAGGTCTGGCTAGCTTCTACTGTAAGTTTCACCTATTAATCAGGATGAACACTAAATTGTCCTCTAGTCTCTAATTCATCCTTAAAAGAGCCTTCAGCAGAGAAATGAAAGAGAACATTACTTTTTTCCACGAGAAAAACAATGCATACTTGATGTAATGACTTTTACCATTTCATGTTAAGGCCCCTAAAATCACAGCAATTTAGTTAGGAACAAATTATACAAAATATACCCATCTTATTTTCTAATGTATCCATGCTTGAAAGTCAATTCTGTGCTGGGAAAAAAGGTGGGTTATGTAATTTAATATATAAACAGGCCTATTTCCAAACCTTTTTATTATTATTTGCTGCTGTTTCTACTGCAAGCCAGAAATTTAGTGTATAAATTGTCTTAGGAGGCTGTGAAGTCTGGAGGAAACATTAATACTTTTTTCTTATATGCAAGTATTTTGACAAATATATTTGAAATAATATGACATAAAATTTATTTGTATTTATTATTCCTTTAAGGACAATTATTTTTGTATCGTTTTACCAGAAAATTTATCAGCACTGGTTTAGTTTCCCTGATTATGTAAACTAGTTTCCAAGCACATTTACCTTCTATCCTGCACCATTACCAGCAGTATTAAGTAATTTGTAGGTAAGTCATTAATCATTTCCTTTTATATTTAGTGCAATAGTATTAATCATGAGTGAAAAAACTGAGTAATCACTTAGCTGTAATACGTGATTCCCTCAGGAACCCTGCTGTAATTTACTAATTACAACCATGACACAATATTGTAGACTCAATCAAAAATTGCAGTTTGCTACTTTAATAATGCTTTAATTCCCAAGCTGCAGCAGCAATACCTGACCATGAACACGCCCCCTACTTCAGTGCAGCCTGCAAGGTTGATGGTGCCAGGTAAGAAAAAGACAAAGAGGTTGCAGAAGTGATAGAACCACTATTAACTTTAGTGTGGGTATTTTCCTGGGTAAAAATTAATGAAATTATTAAATTTTTTAGATAATTATTAATTTACCAGGGGAAAAAAAAAATATAGTTCTCGCTTATGATCTGATACACACTGACTATAATGCTGACTAAAAACCAAACTGAATAAAGCAAAAAGGCCATCATAATCTATGCCACTCTGATAACACAGATTCTTAAAAGTTTTATGTCTACCTTTCATTTCTCTTTCATCCATAAAGATATTATCATAAATGTGAACACTAGGAGGAAGGGTAACTGAAGTGAGCAGCCAGTGCTGTAAAAAGAGTACAGTGTGATGTGCACATAGGTCTACAGTCAAAAAAATCACATTTTGTCACATCATCTTAAGCAAAGATGGTTTTTTTGGTTGTGCTTAATTCTTTCAGTGTTGTCTTAACCTTTATTTCAGCAGGGGTCCACAGAGCCTTATATAACTTCTCAGAGGGGACTGTTTTAATGGAACAACAAGGCCACAGTTCTTGGTGTGTAAATACACTAATGAAGTTGAACATGGCAAACATTGCTAAGCATCTATTCTAAACATTTTCTGCAGTCACCTGTTGGAGAAAATGCTCTGCATCTGTGAGGAATTATCTATATGTTATTTTAGTTATGATACTGAAGAATCATTAACAACATATATTTTAAAGTGTTATTTCTTGACAGTCTTTGAATCCTTTGTCCCGTTTTAAAACTCGTGTGTCATGCAATCACAAAAGTACCAGAAGTCATTTGTTTTTCTTCAAAGCATGCATGGCTCATGGACATTTTCATTAAACTTTACTCAGTGCCTGGTTATTCCCTCTTAATCTGTAAACTCACCTGAATTTTTTTGCAAGAAAGTATTGAAACAAATTCCTCTTAGTTGCTACGAAATGTTTTGGTTGAATGTTTTGGTTTGTCTTTGGGTTGAAAAAGTTTCTGTGCTCTAATAAGTTGTCAGTTATGAAAGGGTTTTCTTTTGTTTGCTTGTTTGGGTCTTCTTAATCAGCTCCCTTTACTGAAAAAGGTATAAATTTTAGTTTAAAAAACTTCCTTAAAGATACACTTAAAATAGAAGACTTTATCAAGTGACTCTCAGAATGAACATTTTTCTATTTTACATGTTATTCTGGCTTCATCGTAATTCTGCTGGAAACCCTTTCTTGGTTTCATGTTTGCATTCACTCTTCTTCAGTCAGTGTTTTATTCCAGAAGTCTTTAGTGCAAAATATTATCTTCTCTTCACATTCTGTTAGTGAAAAGATATTTTATTTAATACAATAGTTTCAGTTATGAAGTCGTTAATATAGTAGTATTTCAAAGAACAGCACTTGGGAAAAGGATTACATGTGTAATCCCTTAAGAGAGAAACTTGTATGCTGAAAGCATATTGTGGAGTTAAATTTCATCTGAATGCCTGGCTTAATTATGGACCACTATATGAGTGTGGCAGCTCCAGCATGTTCTGGGTCACTGAGTGGGAATACATATTTGAACAAGACATGTCTATTCATCTGCTAACTGTGTTACCCTGCAGTAGAAGCTTTGTCACTGAGATCACCAACACCACTGACAAGTAGGATTTCAGTATCTGACCACTGGCTCCCTGATGGCTTTGTTGTAGTTTTAAATTGAGATTAAAATTCAACATATAATACAGAACTTTGACTAACGATGGGAGATTTATATAAACTGACCTCTTTTCACCCTTTTCAGTGATGCTTGGGCCCCTTGAAAATGCTGGGTGGTTTTGGTTTTATTGTATTGGCTTTTTTTATGGTAGCAATTAACCTCTTTTTTTCCCCCACTGTTCACACTTCATTTTCATAAAAAAAAGTTTTTTGAAACTTGTAAATTTATGAAACAAAGACCAGTGATGAATAGATGTTATAACAACACTGAAGCAAGTGTTTCATGAGTTCTGCCTGCTGTGTGTGCTATTGTGCTTTGGTGTTCAGCCTACCAGAGTTTGCAGGAGTCAAACAGTATAAAATTAAGGGCAGAAAGTAGGGCAGCAATCAAAAAACATTGAATTTAGTGCATAATGGATATGGTGCACTGACAGCAATCTGTCAGCTGCAGTCTTAGCTGGGGGCTTGATAAATACTATTAGTAATTCTTAGTAATTCTTGGAAATTTGACTACAAATAGGAACAGTGAATTCATTTAGGAGACTGACATGATTTGGTGCTGCTTCCTTAAGCCTAAAGGTCTTCTAGGCCCCTAGAGCTGTGGGAGGAGTCAGCTGCACACCCTCAGCAGATACAACAGCCAGCCTTCCAGTACCTAATGGTGCCTACAAGACCTTGCACAGGCTGCATTCTCTTCTCCAGGCTGAACAACCCTCAGGCTGTCCTCATGGGAAAGCTGTTCCTGCCCTCTGCGCCATGCACACCACCTGGACAATTTGAAGATTGCAACTGCTTTTTCAGAAGGGTGTGTATAGTTACAAGATTTTTTTCCAGAAAAAAAGAAAAGCTATTTTCTCTACCAGCTGCTCTGAAGCTCTTGATTATTGTGTTACAAGTGACAATACTCTTCCCCTTATGACACTGTGAAAATGGTAGACTAGCCTCATATTGAACATAGCAAAAGGAATAGTTTAGGCCCTTTAAAATTTGGATCTGAATCTTTGATGCAAAAAATGGATATAAGAAAGTACTTGTCTGACTTCTTGACAATTTGCTAAATGTAGCAAAGAAAAATGAACATATCTATTAGATATGCTAGGTGAGTTTCTTTCTAACAGGTGAGGAAGAACTGTTTAAATTTTTTCTGGTCATTGATCCCACCAGCATTCAAGAATACAAAAACTGGGAGTGACTGACTGCCTGGGTGGGTGTTTTTAAGTGAAGGTTAACCTACTACAGATATCAAACAGTCTTTCTTATTTTAAAGAAATCAGTAGTTTCACATGCTTAATTTCATTAATCATATGCTGCTTTTATCTAAATACTTCACTGTTACATGGGTGTTTGTAAATAAAGTGTTAGAAATAATCTGTGTGCAGAAAAGCAACACCACACTTTTTATGTCAATAGTTACAATTACTGGATGAAATATGTGTGAATCTGGAGATACAGATATGTAGAATTTGTTTTATATTTACAGTGTATTTAGGCCAGCCATACCCACACAAAATCTTTTCTGGTCTGTAAGACTGTTAGTGAAAGTTTGGGTAGCATATTAGCAAGAGTAGCTAGGAAAATAAAAAGTATTTGTTCAGGGTCCTCCAAGGAAACTGTTTAATATCGAGAATGGCAAAGCTTTGAACTATCAAGCAGAGGATTCCATTTAAACTCAATTCTCTCAGTATACCATGAAAAAGAAAACATCCCTTTAGGAAAACAGAATGGAAACATTGTTGTAGAAAGTTAATGACAAGTTATATGTGCCCAAACTAATAATAATAATTGGGATTAAAGCATGAAGATCTGGTAAAAAGCCTGTATCTTCAACACTAATAATCTGCAGCAATTAGAATGGTTTCCTACTAAAGACTTGTATTTGATCCCTCAATGCAATTTTGTAGAGTGGTTTTCCCAAGGGGGAAAAAATCTGATTAACTAAAAATACAGATGCCAAATGCAGAAGATAATGTAAGAAAATAATGTGAATAAAATGCATCACTGTCAGAATGTGCTCTTAGCTGCAGAACAGCAGCACAGCTAATGTGGGGAGCTGTGTAAAACTTTCAGAGCCTTAATTAAAAGTGTGAAGAAATAAATTGTTTTTTTTCTGTTCTGTCAGCCACAAACTACAGCCTTGTTGAGCACGCCAGCTTGAGACACATATGGAGATCTATTATTTGACATCAGAAATTTCAACACAGGCTTCACAACAATTATCAGTGCCTGTAACTTACTGATACACCTGATACACTGTAACTATATTGTCATCAGCAGGTATATTACTATTCCTCTTTCTTTTTTTCCCTCTCCGAGTAACAGATGAGGTGCTAATTGCAAGTTTAAAGGTTTCTAGGCATATTAATCTGTGCACAAATTTTTTTAGCTTGTCTTTTGCCCACTGGGTGTTCCAATAGGCAGCGAGGAAGAAAAAGGCTGCCTTGTATGCTACTGAAACAAGAAGGGGAAGAGACATCTTTTTCAAATGTACCAGAGATTAATTTCTTTTTAATCATCCAGAAAACCCCTCTGCTACATGCACAAATGCACGTCATCAAGTGAAAAAGGATTCTATCTATTCAGGTTAAATGTAGAGATGAGTTTTCTATTCTTCTCAAAAAAAGTGCACATACAAAAGAGAGGGGCCTCAGAACTGTCTGCTTGGCTAAGCAGAAGTAGCACATTGAAACTCTGAGCCCTAAGTTTCAATGCAAAAATTAAGAAATCTGAGTTCTCTTTCATAGAACAGAATTTCAAAGAATTTCTGTTATATGAAAGAGTTTAAGAAAAAATCCTGCAATACCTTGGTATTTCCAGATTTGGTGTGATAATGGGAGATTCCCAAATGTCCTGCTAGAAATTTTAAAAGATATTTCAGTTTGATGGCCTTAGGAAAAGGAAATTTCTGAGCAGATCAGGTGAGGGCTGATATATCTTTACTTACCAAGCTCTGATACTACAGAAAGTGGAGACACAGAAAGGTATAAAAGAACCTAGTGAGCTGAGTGTCTTATAAAGCTCTGAAGGAGTTGAAACAAAGGCATCAACTTGAGTATTGGATAACAATTTGTCTCATAACTGCCGTCATCCATCTCCGAATCTGTGATGAAAATGTTGTCATGAAAAGTCTGCTATCAGGGTAGGAGAATTTCACTGTTGGTATAAATGAAAATACAAAGGTATTAATTCCTGCTGGCAGTATTCTGTGTCATTTTCTTAAATACTGTTCTATTTCTCAGTGAATGAGACAGATATTGGTACTTTCAAAATGACTTAGTTTGTTCCCATTTGAGGCAATGGGCTCTTTCATTAATAACTTACATAACTCGTAGATCATGATGGCATTCTTAGCTATCAGTAACATCTAAATTATTAGTGAACTGCTCCTGATCTGAAGGGGTATAAACTAAATCAGCAATCATAAAATTGAGCTTAATGACTGATATGGAGTCAGAAATAAATATATATGCTAACTTATTCTTAAAATATGCTGATTTCCACATTATTTTAAAACTGACAAGAACAATGTATTTGGTATTTGTGTCAGCTTTGGCAGCCAGATACATATTTTCATTACAATTAGATATGTGTTATTACCTATAAACCCCTTATTTGTTATGCTCATGCATTCACTTACCAATTAAACAATTAACTTGCAGCAACCTACTGGCTGTGTGTACAACAGACCTGGGTTGTCCCAATGTGGATGTTAGAATTGTTTTGTTGTAAAAATAACGAGTTTAGTGGTTTGAGATCTTAATCATAACATTTTTTCTGTTTTTTTGGTTGAGCGCAGCTCAACAGGTTTTGTTTATTCTAATGCCTTTAAATGCTCTTAAGATAAAACTACTTTTGTAATTAAAAATTTAGCTTGTCTATTCTTTTTGAAACTGTCACTTCTTGCATCCTCGCAGAACGGGTTAAATTCAGGCTATTCTGTTTTGTACTCTTTATGGAATGGTGTGTTACCACATTTAAATAGCTCCCTGATCTCTAATCTAACTGAAGGTTTTGAGTGGAACCCAAAGTGCGGATTTAAGTTGCTCATCATAGCTTTTCTGCCTGAAAAACCCTCTGCCTCTTGTGGAGGCTAACAGGAATTCTCCAACTAGAAAAGCTTCTGATTCCCTGTGATCTGCTATATGGTTGCACACTGAGAATTCCAGTGCATGTTTTCATTTTACTTCAAGAAAGAGAATGATCACATTATTGGTTTTGTTCTGTGTTTCTCCTATCAGGAAGCACATCAAGTATTAGAGAAAGATTTGTCCAAAACTCTTGCTTATCATTAAACCAGGATAAAATTATTTCAGAATAGATATAATTATCTCTTACAAAGGGCCATAACTTCAAATAAATAGTCCCACTGGTTTGAGCAGGCTTCCTATGTGTTCAGACCTGTGTGTAGTGACATCTACGAAAAGAGGCTTTGTAATTAGTATCATTGCTAAGTACATTTAAAACCATTACTTGATTAACACAAGGTTGCTCAAATCAGCAGATATTTGTGGTTTTAATATCTTTTTAGCTGGATCCAAAATATATTGGGAAAACACTGCATCAGACAAAAGTACTGTGTAGAGTAAAACACGAGTCATCAGGGACGTGAAATTCTTTTAGTGAAAATTTATGCAAATCTAATGCATTGCTTAGCTTACCTACAGAGCTGCCACTCTCATTGATTAGATAAAAACTCATTCACTTTTCATCACCTTAGTGTGGTTCTTAAAAGAAAAAGTTGTCTTATTTTAATGTCTCTGTGAATTTTTCAAATATATATTTCTATGCCTTCATTCAGATGCACTGTTGCTCTGGTTTGGACAGGCTTGTTAAATAAAAAATGAATTTGAGAGCATTGGTAAAGGATGACAGATTAAAAGTAAAGAGAGGGCAATAGCCTCTAAAATAGTAAACACACTTGTCTTAATCTTTGAAAAGGAAGGAGAATGATTATAATGTTGCAAACTCTCACAGTAATTTGAAAGTTTCAATTACATTTGAAGATGGAAAATAATTCGTCACAGATACTTCAGATTAAAATACCTGTCTGGCTCCTTGTCCAAGTTTACAGTGGACTTTCCTTAGAGCCAAAAATAATTTCCGCTTTAGAAATCTTGGTTCTAAAACACAGGTGCAAATGCAGGATGCAAGCCTATGAATCAGTGTTTCAAAGCAAACCGGAGCAAATGTGCCATATAATTGTTCATGATGATCTCTCCATATTAAATTGGAGATCAAAGCTTCTAGCTGCATACTCAGGTCCTCGAGATTATGAAATTTTACTGTCTATGAAAATGTTTTTCATGATTTCCTGTACAAGGGGGAACAACTGGAACACAGCTTTCATATCTGCATAGTTTGTGGCTGTTTAACTGTCACAAACTGTCAGTTTATCTTAAACTCATTTTAAGCTGTTGCCACATTCATGATTACACCACATGTGTTTTGATTAATCAACTCCTTTTCATTACCCAGCATCAACAATAGATGACATCTTCCCTGAACCACAAAATGCTTTGCGTAATATTTTTACAGAAGAGCAATAATGTATTAGTTAAATGCCTGTAATGTTTAAAAAGAGGAATTGCATCATGGGAAGGGCAAAAGAATCATGTAATTACCAAGAATAACAGCATCTTCTGTCACCCTGTGCGTGCACAGCAAGAGGAAGGTATCAGCTAAGTAACTCAAGGCTTGCTGGGACTGAATTGTCTCTTGTCCTTTTAATCCTTTGACAAACAACAGGTGCTCCATCCACTGTCTGCCAGATGCCAGGAAGAGGAGTCAATGAGCTGTGAAACAACCTCAACGTGGCTTATTTAGCCATGCCCAGTGCAAAAAGATGCACAAATCTTGCTCTAGACAAACCCAACAGTCAAATGACATGTGAAGAAGTATCTTCTCCATGAATGAACTAAATTAAGGGGCTCCCTCTCTGCTTGTTCCTCTGACAGTTCAGTGCAACTCAACTAACCAAAACTTAGATTTTGATAATTCATGAAACCTAGAAATGTAGGCAACAACGGGAAAACACAACCAACAAGAAACTTTTCAGTCAGAACAAGATGCAAAATAGGATGCCTCTGAGATTACTATGTATTTGAACTTCTGAAAATATCTACTAAGCCTGGATGTGGTAATTTGTTTTCTTAATAAATGTAACCTACTAGTGTAAAGTTTATGTAATTAAAAATTAAACCATATTTTTATCAAATGAAGTGATATTTAATAGTCTATCTACTCACAATACCTACAAAATTGAAATTAAGGTAGTAATTTTATACTGGTAAATAATAAAAACTGTTGAAAGAACATTTTTATTTCATATGTATTTTTATTTGTCCACCACAAAAGAACAATATATAAAACTGTGAACCACTTGACTTTTCTTGGGAAATACAAGTTATTTTAGTTTAAGAAGTACAAGCTTTAAGTTAACTAGTATTTGAATGTTTCCTCAGGATACACTGATATTCATCTTTTTCTCAGTACAAAGTTGATTGAAGAAGTAATCAGCATTGGCATGTAATTCCCATTCCATTATTAAATGTTATTACCTACCCTGCTCTGTTGATATAAGGGTTGAGGTAATCTGCCTAGTAAATCAAAACAATGAAGTGATTCTGATTAAAAATAATTTACAAATATTTTATTTCTATTAAAATCATCCATCAAAAAGATTTGCTTCTACGAATGCATTGATTGTTTTTGCTGGTTAGTAATATTTCACAAATTTGCTTCCTATAATGAACCATTCTGAAACCTTTCCATTTTGCATATGGCATAGGTCACCTAAATAAAGTCAATGGTTTCTAAATCTTATCAAGATGATTAAAATTCGAGGTAGGGACATTTTTCAGATAAATGTAGAATATTGAGTACTCCTCAATACATATCTGCACTACCATATCAGCTGTTCTGATCTGTAGAAAATAACATAAATGCATGCATAAAAATAAACGAGAGAGCTAAAGCTCTCAGAATTTTCAGTCCAGGCATAATTTTGCTGTGGTTTTAAGTGCAATTATAAAATCTCTCTAGGTCAGTACTACAAACATAATCAATACACCCACAAACTGGTTCAAGGAGAAAGAGATAATGGAACAGCACACATACATCCTCTCTTACTGTAATTAAATGGCTTCTTTTGAAACACTGAAAAACATATGCTTTATTTTGTCTCATAATTCTGCACAGAATTTCCCAAAGTCTTTTAACATTTAAAATATTTGATTGTTATTTGAATGAATTGCGTAGAATTCTTTTGACTTTTAATTACCTGATAAAATACAAACCATTTCTTTTTATAAACAGTAGGAAGATTCCCCTGAGTACGAGTCAATTTTGAAAAGGGTTTGTGGGGTTTTTTTTGTTATGTTTTGTTTTAAGTACTTCTTTGTGATGCCTTAAATTTTTGGTTTCTTTTATGCCCCTTTTAATTCAGGTACTATTTATAACCAGACAGAATTATAGTTGTTTTCCATTAAATCAGTAAACCCAAAGATATTAAAATCCTTTTAGACTTCATTACTAGCAAACATGCATGTTAAAGAAAACAACTTTGTGTGTGTTTATCATTACACATATCCCTAAATACCATTTTATTCAATGGGGTTTATGGACACACTTTAAAATCAACACGTCTAAGTTATTTTTTGCATAAGGAATGTGAATTAGGAGTTTAGTTAATTCCAGAAACATGATGACATCCAGTAGTGGAGCTATCCATATTTATGATCCACCAGAGTAAATAATTATTTTCTTTGATTGTTTTAAAAATATTTTTTATCATTAGAATTGACATGCATACCTCAATGAAAAATGTCTAATGTTTTTAACATTTTTTCATATAAATAGAATTGTATTAAGGAGTTAGTATCTGATCTGGTTTGTCCATGCTCAGAGCCATAATCTTCTGCATTTATTACATGGCTGCATTTGTAGTTACATCTTGAGAATTCTTCACCTAGGAAATAAGAATTCAATTCCAAAGAGCTCCATGTCAATTCTGTCTGCACAGAAGCTGCTAGCAGGCTTAGGAGAGTCCATTTAGGCAGCTGCAGGAGCTCTGCCTTAAGATTCCTCTGGCTGAAGACAAACAACATTAAACTCATTTTTTAATCAAAAAAGAAACCAGAGACTGTTTATTTGCATCCACAAGTGGAATCTTATAAAGACAGTCATCTTTCATTGAAGTCAGAGGGAAGTTCTCTAGGTACTTCATTTAAAAATGAATCAGGTCTCAAAATATCCTGCACACACACCAAGCAACTCCTGGACACATTCTCAGAGCCAGACTCTTACGCTTGCAGCTTTGTGACACACTTGAACAACTTCTATTTGCTAGTGCTGCCTGAAAGAACTTGAAGAGGTTGTTTCTGAATGTTATTATGGGAGCTCAAATCTCATTATTCTCCCAGCCAAATGTAAGGTGAGTTCTGAATAGAATAAAAATGAGTTGCTGTTGTAATTTTCTGATATCAAAAGCTGCATTTATTAATTCAATACCATCATCTTAGATAAGTAGGCTTCAAAACAACAACAACAACAACAAATTCATGCTCCTGCATTCCATGTGTATGTTTTGGTGTTTACAGGGTCATTTAAAATGTGTTACTTCTAGATCGGAAAGGGCTATTTCACTCAGATCTTTCAGTGTATTGACTGTTAATATTTTCCTTTTTTGGTCTTGGCTCAGTAAGTAGAAAATATTCCACTGCTCCTTTTCATTAAAATCTAAATATATCATTTTCCTTACCTTCTTGAAATAGCAACAAACTTCAATGCTTCATAAAATATGTTTAATTTCTAAAATTCCAAACTATGAACAAATTTTTTTGTGGTTTTTGCTAATATTTAATTTTTAATTCTTTCCTGGGATCAAGAAATATCTCTGAAATCTGATGATGATTTGATCGGAATCTGAATGCATAAATAGATATTAAATAAATAGGAAGCCTGCATCAAAAAATGCTCAGTCAGTCAGTCAGAAGCTCAGGTCTGGATTCTTCATTTATTCTCTGACATCAGAATAGTACCTTAGTAGTACCCTTTTGACATTATTTTCTAGAAAAGTTAAAAAAAAACTTAGCCAAATCGTTGCTTTAGCCCATGTTCTTTTGCATGGTTTTTTAGAATTCCTACATGTCAAAAATATTTTACATATTTATTAAAAAATCCAAAAGCAGTAGAGAGGTTTTCCTTTTTGAACCATTGAAAGTATTTCCCTTACAGTCTTGAATTTTGCATTCATGGTCCCCAAATATTTCAGGTTTAAAAGGACCTTAGGGGGTCTTTAGCCCAGCCTCCTGATCAAAGAAGGTGAGCTGAGACATCTGTTCAAGGCTGTATCCAGTAGGGTCTTGAAAACTGCTAAAGACAACTGTACAAACTCTGGGGCCAGATTGTACCAATGCTTAGTTATCCTCAGTGCTGGTTTGGATTCTGGATTTTTTTGTTGTTGTTGTTGTTTTTTTTTTTTTTTT
>VZRQ01000973.1:0-80575 GCA_013397975.1 Machaerirhynchus nigripectus | reverse complement strand
TTTTTTTTTTTTGTTTTTTTTTTTTTTTGTTTTTTTGGTTTTTTTTTTTGTTTTTGTTTTTTTTTGTTTTTAGTTCAAATACTTATGTTTCATGACCTAATTAAAAACTATGTATGAATTCGTCATGGTAATCATTAGGGTGATTCTGCTGCACCATTCTTATGACTTGATACATCATTTCATACTTTTTCACATAATATGATTTATTTAACTTGGCTGACTTAGTATAGCACAGTTTCTCAGCAGGGGCTCATTCACAGGAGGTGTGCAGTATTAAAAATTTCTTCTTTTGTTTGTTGAGAAAATTCAACTCAAAAGTCAGATCAGATATTGGTAATATGGTTTTATCAGTAGATTCATATAAGGCATGTGTTACCTGCAGTTTGGTGGGTGACTGAATGTTAGTAGGAAAGCTGCAAGCAAGTTTTATATTTAATGGTTTCCAACAATTTCACCCTATTCTGATATTTGACAGTGACCAGAAATTGGTTATCACATGTCACCATTTAATCCATGGCCCCATCTCCAAATCTCCTTCAAGAGATGTATCTCTGGTACCAACCCTTTGCCATATAAAATATGAGAGACATAAGCCTTTGAATATCCTCATGTTTGGCAATGGTTTTCTATAGAAAACATATTTAACTCTAACATATATGGATTAGAAACCTTATTGTCAACAGTCAATATCTTAAAAATCTTCCAGTGAGGGAACTGGTGTTGGCCTGTCTTGTAACATCATCACAAATGATGCTCTGGATAACATTTGGGGTTTCTGCTTGTGAAATTTTTGCCCAATTGATTCATGTGCCAGTCTCTTCAGTCCTCTTCTAGAAAGTGATGTGGCTATCATAAAGAAAAGTTTAGGCTTATTTATCATAAAGCAAACAGCAGCTGCTATACATCAGGTTGAGAATATTTTGTAGATATCATAGTAAGACTTGACATTCGTATGTATTCACAGCAATGCTTGAAAATGATCTGCATATTTTTATAAATTTTGTTACCTCAGCCTCTCCTAAATCCTATTTATGTGTGTCTTCTGGACACTCATTGCTAAATTTATAATGAACCCTTGGTGTTAGTCAGCTGACTAAAAGAGGCTGTAAGTGACATAAAGAATTAAAATTTATTTACCGAATCTTACCATTGGGAGTGTAGACAAAAAGCTCTTGCTTTCCAAGGACATTGAGGTACTGGACTTTGTCCAGAGACGGGCACTGAAGCTGGTGAAGGGTCTAGAAAACATGATCTGAGAGAAGAGGCTGAGGCAGCTGGGGTTGTTTAGTCTGGAGAAAAGGAGGCTTAGGAGATACCTCAGTGTTCTACAACCACCTGAATGGAGATTGTAGCAAGGTGGGGTTGGTATCTTCTGATGTGTCTCAAATGAAAGGACAAGAGGGAATGGCCTCCAATCGTGTCCAAGGAGGCTCAGATTAGATATTAGATTTTTTTTATTTTTCTTTAGAAGAGTGATCAGGCACTGGAACAGGCTGTCCAGCAAGGTGGTGGAATATTGTCTCTGGAAGCGTTCAAGAGCTATCTGGATGTGGCACTGGGGATATGGTTTGGGGTAATTATGGTATTACTACATTGAGGGGTGGATTGGATGATTTTCAAGGTCTCTTCCAACCTTGATGATTCTGTGATTGTAACACAGTCATGGCTGATGAACTGGCAGCACAGAGCTTGTGTGTTTGTCTCTCCTACTGAAACAAGGCACCTTTCTCTTTGCTGAGTGCTCTGGAGAAGCTCATATGAGTTGACTGCAGAACATGGCCCCTACACGAATACTTTCCTTTGCTTTGGCTCATGGCTGTAGTAAATTAAACAAAACTCTGTTAGCTTGGCAGTTTGTCACACCAGTAATTTACAGCCACCTCTAGGGAGCATCATGCCCAGCCACAGTGAGTTCAAGCACAGGGTCTGGGTAACTGTAAACACGTTGCACAAAGGAGATAAATATATGTATGCATTACTCCAGTGGGTTGGTATGTGGTCAGAAGTACGTGCTGCTCTTGGATAGATTTAAAGAGTCTGTAGGCCACAATACACAGAGTGGTCTAAAAAGTGGTACCAAGGAATGAATGCAATTTATTCTTCTGTATTGCCTATTAGCTGCAAAGAGCTCATTGTTCTTCAAATGTTTATTTAGTGAGAGAAAGGAGGGTGGTGATGATATTTTGGAGGCTTGGAAGGCTTAATTTGGAATGTGCATCTGACGAATCGGTACTTCTTTAGCTTGAGTCTTAAAATTATTTGTATTCCAGTGTTTATATGAGATTTTCTGTTGTCAGCTATTCTAGCTATGTTAAATTTGAGTCTATATGGCATCAGAGGTTCATTTTATAATTCCCTGCTAGAAAATCTAAAACATTAGTTAAAAAAGATTCTTTTAATTTCAGAGGACTGTAAGGCTGGTTTTGTTTTTTTAATTTTGTTTTTCCAGACACCAAACGCAATCCCTAAATAAGGAAAAAATATTATGTATGTGTTTGTGTGTTTTTGTAAAAGTCTCTGGTATTAAACTGTACTTTACAAATGTTTAAAGGGCTGAAGACCTGAGTAGAAAATTTTCAGTATTGTGTAATTTATTGTATTTATCTGTGATACATGTCTCTGGCTTCATTGAAATATCTATCTAAGGTCCTAACCTCATGGAAATCCTGGTAAAATATGAGAAGGCAAACCCCTGGGTAGTGTCAGAGCTGGGGCATGCATGTCCCATAAGGAGGATGAACCCCCTGCCTCCTTAATGCTCAGAAGTCAGAAGGAAGGGTAAACCGAGCTGCTGTCCCTCCCAATGGCAAAAAAATCCTTCAGTAGAAAGGCATCTGCTGCTGGCTCACACCTCTTGCTAAATTCAGCAACAGTCTAGCTCCAAAGCTGGGAAGAGCCCTCAGCCTGTCCTTTCCTACTCCAGGCACTAAAAATATTTATCACTGTTCTTGATAATAATAAAATGCTATCCATGAAATAAGAACATAAAGATAAAAAGGTTCACTCAAGTAGCCAGAAAAAAAGAAAGTTGGAATGTTGGTGTAGACATAAAGACCAGATTGTATGCTGTGTGAGTTGATCTAAAGATAGATATCCTTAATTCTGACTGCCACAGACAGTGTGACAACAAGGATCATTCCTTTCTCAAATCTCAAATCTGACAACTCACCCATAAAACACACCTAGCAGGCCATGTGCAGGAGGGAAGGTGTCCTGCCCCTTCCCGAACATGCAGGAGTCTCGCAAACCTAGAGTCACTTTTCTCCAAATAATGTCGTCTACGGGAGGTAATTATCCATGAGAACTGCTCAGTGCCAACTGTTTGCATGGATAAATAGGCAAGCTGAGTTTGTAACTGGAAGAATTTATTTCTCAGGAGCCCAGTAATGGCCTCCTGTAAATGTGAATCTTGATCTAGACTTGTGTCAATTTTAAGCGCAGTCAGGTAACCTGGGGAGTTAGAATCAGCCATTACACAGTTGCAGGTAGTGCCCCGACAACTGAAATTGGTGTGGTTTGATTAGATTTGCCTAATAGCTTACCTAGCTTACTCCTGAAGAAATTGGATGATCTTTTAAATGGAAAAAACCCTTTTTTTTTCTGTGCACAGTTAGAGCATTTTCCTAACCTTTACATTCTGTTGAACAGAAGTGCAAAGAATTTGCTATTTTCAGGATCTTATCTGTTTAGATGTTATTCTCTTTATGAGAAAAAACAAAAGAAAGAAGGAAAAAAGAGATGAATGAGAATGAAATTACAGAACAAATTATATATTTTTAACATTTAAAAAATACTACGAAAGATATTTTGCAATATTAAAGAATGATAACTCAGAAAAATCACAATTTGTTTTCAAATTTATAGTAGAAATTCTTTTCTTTTGCTTTCACAGCAATGGTACATGACTAGTCTTTTTTGAACTTTAAAAGTAAAGCAAAGAGTTGATTGAGGATTATTTTCTATTTCATATAATCTCATGCACTATTCTGACTCTTACTAGAATTCATTAAGTTTGGGGAAAAAATAGATGAAATATCTGATTTGAGTCACTTTGAAATAATATTCAATAGCACCTTTATCTGTCTTTTTTATCTGTGGTTTCTCACTGGAAAATTAAAATTGAGGAATTTTGTGCCTAATTAGTTGCAAATGATGAATTTAATACTAATTAATCTCATTTTTTCCCAGCTTGTTTTCTTCCTACAACCAAAACTCAATCAGAAATATCAGAGATACCTAACACAGGTTGCCCAAGTGTTCAGTGTGATATTTGTCAATACCTTTCAGTGTGACCTAGAACAGATTATTCAGGGAGGTTGTGGAGTCTCCATCATTGGAGATGCTCAAACGCTGTCTGGACATGGCCCTGAACAGCCAGTTCTAGGTGAAAATGCTTTAGCAAGGGAAGTTGGAGCAGGTGATGACCAGAGGTCCCTTCCAACCTTAACTCTTTCTATGGTTATGCAAATGTAGAATGGAATCAATAGAAATAAAAGAATAATAACACTTGTCCCACTCAGATCCACCTTCTCCCCACCCACACATTTCTATCTATGCAAGCAGTTGATCAGATAAGACAAAATAATAAATGGACACTCAAAATTTAGTCTGTTTTGGGAAAGGAGAAATAATTCACCATGCTCTAATTTAGGAGAAAGCCTATGCTTACTTATATCCTCCTGTGATCCACACCTTGTACATCACTCTGATTCCACTGAAAGGAGTTGAATTATAATGGGGAAAAACTGATAAAATGCACAGATAAATAATGCCCTTATGTTCATAAGAGGAAATTTAGTCATAGTTTATTCCTTTCATAATTGATTGTTACTTGGAACAAGTATCACACTGAAAACACTGCAGAGGGAATAAGATCCTCTGGCTTTAACTGTGTTGGATTTCCTCTGTAAGTATTAGATTTGAACTCAATCATCTTCTTTTCCTTTATTTCCCCATTTATTACTTTTTTTAGTTGCATTTGCCATTTCTGCAGTACTGTTTATAAGGGAAATCTTATCCTTAGTGTTGTACTCTTACTGTATCCTACAGTACCTAAAGCATCTCTGAAGGATTTGTTGCTTTCCATAGATGTACAGATAAATTAGCCTTCTATTGTGGTTATATATTATGCAGTGCTAAGTTTCGCCTGTTCTGAGTAGTGTTTCCTACAGTAGATGAGTAAATGTGTCATATTATTTCACAGTTGTGTACAGCTGTAATACTCAACATTTTCATGAGAAACACTAGGTGTAAGGGACATGATTTTAAATAATGTAAATGTCTAAAAGCACATATAAATGCTTAAGGGTTATTACCACTTTTACAGATATAAGAAAGAAGAAAAGATGTAAATTGTATTTCAAAATTTTTATCACTTCAAGGAAATCTGTAATATTTATGAATATCAGAATATTTCCTAAAAATATGTAAGGTGAAATAACAGCTACAAGGAAACTTGAAACTTGTTTTTTTCTCTGTGACCAGGCATTTTGTCTATCCTCTTCACCTGTGTTCCCACAGACCATAGGCTCTTAATCACTTTGTTTAACATGCCTTCATAGAAAAGCAGGCTTTATTCCTATGACTCCCTTCTTGAAAATATATATATTGGTTGCTCATTAACTTCCATTTTAGTAAAAGTCTGTTCACATATACAATAAAAGCATCAACTTAATTTATTTTTAATTTTCTGAAATTAACTATCCTTCATGCTCTGGAACATCTGTCTCTATGAATGAACGAGCAAATTATATTTCATGTAAGCTACTACAGGACACTTTATTTTGTCTTATCGAAGCAGCCAGCACAGTCTTTTAGCAGAGTGAGAACACTTCTTTCAGAGCTGAAGGTACAGTATATGTCAACTCTAGGAGCCTTAGAAAGGGCTGTCAAGTACTAAATCCAAGGTTCTCTGATCCCTTGAAACCTAAGTAGCAAATAGGGTCTTACAAGTAAAATAAAAGGTGAAAGAAATTGATACCAGTACAGCAGTTCTATAGTGTCCTATAGAAAAGGACAATATTTAATTTGATATGTTTCACTAATTTGTATAGAAATCACCAAAAACTGTGTAACACTAAGATCTTCTAATCTTTTAAATTAATTTAGGTTTTTTTCCCAAAGAAATATGGGATGATACAATAAGAAAATAATGTGCTGTATGTTAAAGTCTTTCTATTATTTCATTTTATTATAATAAAATTAAAAGTTGAAGTATTTAAAAGTGTTCAAAGTGGTTTATCTTTCATCCTATCAAAATTAATGGTGAAACAGCAGATTTATCCATTGTGGCAACAGGCACACAGCAGTTACCTCCAAGCATAAGTGATGCACCTTTCAGTAATCAGTGTCAGACTTTGCTGAATCAAGATAATGATGTGCAGATAGTTAATGAACACCTCTCCTGAGGGGGTTCATTCTCACACCGAGCTTTTAAAGAAGATGATGATGCTGATCTTCTGCTGTCACAGAGTGGTAAGAAAGTTCACTGTTAAGTTTTAATCACTAAGGTTCTAAATACTCAACTTTCTGCTGCCAGTAGAAGGGAACTAAGGCAGCAGAATCGGTCCTCTCTTTGCACCAGTAGTGTGAGGCAAACTTCAGGCTCTAGTGGCTTCTGAAACCTGGGCTTCTGGGTTTTGCTGAGTGTGAGAAAGCTTTCTGGAAGGAAGGACTAGCTGTACACTGCTCCTGGACCACAGAGCAAATATATACAAGTATGCACAAAATATATTTTGTGTAGAAATACTCAGGTGATGTATCTCCAAAAATCATCTCTTGGAAAGTCAGGTTGCAGATTTCCTTCTATCTGCTCTGGCTGAAATAAATTGATGGGGCGAAAAAAAAGAAAAAAAAAAAGCAGGTATCAGAAGTAAGAGAACTAGTCATTATCTTTCTAACTGAAGTGTTAAAAAGGACTCAAAAACCTTATTTTGCCTTCTGCTTCTCTATATGTGGGAACATGGTTTGTTCATATACAGGAAGACTAAAATGTTTTGAACTACCAGAGAGGAGAGACTGAAGATGAGTCAGTTACTTCAACCTGTATCTGCAGGAGACATTTTAGTGGAGAGCAGTCAGCCCTCAGATGACCATTGTTTTGCCTAATACAAGGTATGGCCAACACTGAGATGTCAGGTCTCTGAAACTCAGATCTACTGAATTAATTTTCAGTAATAGGAAATTTGAGGAAAAAACCCAAAGTTATTTCTCCTCTATTTTGTTTTCCTGGAACAATTTTCATATGACACTTGGTAAATAATTTAGCTCAATAGAGTTTTTACAGAATTTTCTATTTAGGAAATAACTCAAAATTGCTCTAGAGAAGGAAGTTGCATCCATTTATCTACTGGATAATGCTTTAATGGGCATGGGAGATAGGTTTCATTTTCTTATTTACTTGAAGAAGTCTGAGCTCACTTTTTTCATCTGACATTTTCAGCTATCACAGGACTCAGAGCCCTATCTGTAACAGCTGTAAAACTGCAGACAATTTTAGCAGATCAATTTGATCCTGCTCTATATAATTTGTCTAACCAAGTGATAATCTAGACTAATTCATAATTGTAAACAAATACAATTACAATAGTATAAGTGTCCAGTGTGGACAAAGCACAAAAAGAGGAATGTGACATAAAAAAGACTTTCTGAACACCTAAGTTTCCCATAGAACTCTGCAGGAGTTAGAGACAACTGCCTTTGATAATCAGATCACAGAACTGCAGGCAGAAGACATATAAATTGCAGTGTGCAGCTGTGTACTTCATTTATTATCTATTCTAGGTCTGAGAGGGAGGTGAGAATCCCCAAAATACCAAGGACTGTAATCACCAGGATCATTATTGATCTTTACTCACCGGCTGCACACACACACACACACACACACACACACACACACACACACACAACTTTGCTTTTGGCACCTGGTTAAACCCTCATACGTCATGTTGATTCAGGAATGGGGAAGAAGGCTTATAAGCAAATAAATAGAACCATTTCAGTTCTAAATATGGAGCATTTTGATTTACCTTAAGATGAAACCCAGACTCAATAGTTAGGGGTTTATTTTTATGCAGTGGAAAATTTACTGGAGAGAAGGTATGAGATAAATTGCACATTTATTCATTACATTCTTTTAAAATTTTAAAATATACCTGCTTCAAGGTCGAAGTGAAAACCTCAATGAAATACTGTTAACTGCAGGGAGATTATTTGTAGAAAATTTTCAGATTGCTCCAATGAGGAAACTCATGAGGTCTGTTCATAACAGCTACAAGATGGGAAGAAGTTAGTCTGGGTTTGCTACCAAGTACAAAGCAAATTCAGTTTGAAAAGTTACTTAAATATAAGCAACTCCAAATTTTATTTTAATGTATCCAAACAGGAAACAAAGTACCTACTAATGTACAGAAAGTCATACTTTTCTGTGTAGGTTATTAGAAGGATGAAAAAAACCCTAAAATCCTGTATAGGAAAAATGAGATTGAGAAAGAAATTTTACCTGCCCTTAGCTTCTTGACACATGTCTGCACAATCTGTATTTGTCTGGTAAAGTCTACAAATGAAAAGCAACTCATAATTAGCACACAGAAGAAAATTGAAATCTTCTCTTTTTTTCTCCCTTAAATGAAATAAAACACCAAGCACTTATGGAAGAACCTTAGTTATTGTTTTTCATTTAGAATTTCTGTTGATCTGTGGACAGAGGAGGCAATGATTTTTCTCTCTATGACAGCAGGTCCTTCCAAGGGCACCAAACACGCATGCTGAGCTTAACCATCTGAACCAGTGAGTTTATTTAGTGAAAAGGAAGTCTGATGCAAAACTGTCTCTGGAGTGCAACATGAATACAGCAATACAGTCTATACCAACAGACAAAAGTGGAACGCCTGCTAAGATTTTGTTCAGCAGTCATGCATTTTAGGTAGTTTAGTAGGGATTTATGAATTTCCAGTGACAAAAACGATTCTATTGATTTAAGCTACTCAAATACCTCCTTGTAATACCTGCGCAAATCAGTAAGATCCTGACTTATGCAGCTAAAACTTTGGGCTCTTCAGGGATCTCTGTTTGATTTGTCTTTGTTTGTTTCTTGGAAAGGTTGAGGGGTTTACCTGTAAAATGGGGAACATAGAAGAGGAAATTCCATTTTCTATTATTATGCTGCCTACCCAAATGAAATATAAGTGCCTGAGCTGGAACTCCATCACTACAAAAACATGAAATGGAATTGCAGCCTGAGCCTCTTTGATAACGCATTCAGTGACTTTGAGATGCAGAAGCACAGTCTGGGGAACGTAACATTTGATTTAGGTGTGCTTGGCGAGGTTTTCCCAGGTCCATGGCTGAGCCAGCACGCCTTTGATTAGGTGACTGTTCAGTAATGTGTCATGACTGGGGAGAAGGCACCGAGGAGATGATGAGTGGGTTTGTGATAGGAGAGTTAGATGGGGAGTTGATTCATGGAAATATGGTATTGATCTAGTTAGCATTTTTTATTATTATTACGTATTTTTATTATTAGTACCTTCTGTGATAGAAGTGCTGGCTGCCCTGGAGACCTCAGCTTTGGTTTGTTCTGCTGTGGTTACTTCTCACCTTTGGAAGACTTTCACTGGCCCCTTGCTCTCCTCCAGTTCTGTGAGTTATTTCTATTTTTGAACCTCTGCTGTTTTGCTAGGGTTAGCTTTTCTTTCTCTCTGAGCACTAGCAATCCTAGCTGTGCTATCTCAGTTTCCTCTGAGTTTATGACTAATTTCATCATCTTAGAAAGCCAGGGAAATTTTCACATTGCACAGAGAGCAAAAGGAACAGTCCACTTCTCTACTGACCATAGCACAGTTTGATTTGAGTGCAAGACAATTGCATTATCATTGCTATAATTTATTTACATCAGTGTGGAAAACATAGGTTCTAACCAAATTCATGGTGTGACTCTCTTCCAAAGAATAGCCGAGACACTGAGAAAAAATGAGTTTAAAATCCTCCATGAGAAGCGATCAGATATTTCCAGTAAGCGATCGGATATTTCCATTATTGGGGGTAAAAGTTACACATTTTCAGACACTATTTGGTAAGTTTGCAAGAGTATGCCAGTTCCACTGACTAGGATTTTACCTCCATAATGGAATATCCTGGCCAAAATGAGAGAGAACATCTCACTGCTTAAAGCACAGAATAACAAATAGCCTAGTGGTAGTGGTCTTCCAAAATGCAAGTGACCGAAATTCTTGCTAGAGTACTGACTTGGAAATAAGCCTCACCCACCCTAATGAGTGTCCTGTAAGATGTCCAGGTATGTCTACATAAGGAAGAGAAAAGACAGCCCCATTTTCTCGGTCTAATGGGAGTTCAGAGTGACACTCAGTGCACATTTAATGCACTGTCCCAGCTACTTCCTGCTTGCTACCCCACTCCTTGCAAAAGACACTTTGCAACTCCCTTGACAAGAAATATATCTTTCTATAACTTGACAATTTATGACTTTATTTGCAATGAAACATTTGCTATTTAGTGGTAGACCATTCTGTATATTCTTGGAAGCCCAACCACCTACATGGTGACAGACATTCAAGGAATTTGCCATTGGAAAATGATTTTGCAGTGCCTAGTGTGGTATGAGTGCTTATGTGTCAGAACATTTGAAGTCAGTTTTATCACTTCAAACATGTAAGAGTAAAATGTTTTAATATATCATATATTAGGACAATATTTATGAAGCATATTCCTCTATCATTAATTCTATATATACTGCTCTTTTCTATCTAAAGGCTGAATAAGCATCATTTGTTTGCCTTTTAAAATACTTGTTTTCTTGTTGCTTGTTCTTGGACTGTGTGACATCCCACAGTAAAACAATGTTCAGATAATTTTCTCTCTTCCCTTCCTAAGTTTCTTGAAATGTGTTTTTATTTTGTACCCTAACGAGCAAATTCCTTGCTTAAGACCTTCGCATGCATTCCCTATTTATAACAATTAAAAGCTTTATTTTGAAACAGACTTTACAGAGAGTCTACTACGAAGACTAAATACACCAGAAAACTGATTTGAGGATAGGTTGCCAAGGATCCTCAACACATGCTTTGTTAGTATTAGGGAAGCCACAAAAAGACTGTATTTTTGTATATATATTTGGTTTTTTTGGTCTTTCACTGTTCAAACTACACAGAAACAGGGTGGATTGTAGCCCTTCAACCTTATTAATAGAATCAAGAAAAAAAAGCATCACAGAAAACATTTTTGCTAGCTACTGTCAAAATTCATCCTCTAACTATAATGACCAAACATTCCTGTCCTACAGCCTCCCTCTTCCAGACCTTCAAGCAGGTTTGTGTTGCAAAATCTGGATCTTCATTATTTACCCAAGCTGTGCTTTTTGAGGTATTGCATTTTGTTGTCAGCAGGTTCATTCTTTAGCATCACAGAGATCCATGCTGGATGAAAGACAGCAGGCTACCTCTCCACGGCTAACAAAATAATTCAGGGATTATACAGTGCCTTGTCATGAGAGCACAGCACAGGTCATTTCTGCCATTTATCACCACTAAAGGCAGGCACCCCAGCAGCAGAATTGCCAGTGTTCTCATTTGGTTTGGTAGTAGGTATCACCTTTGACTGTGCAGCCGAATTTCAAACTATCATTAAAAAATCATTACAACCCCAAACGGGACACCGTGAACCTAAGCTTCATCCAGAGTAGTTTTCCTGAACTCTCACAAAGATGAGAGCCTCCATATCAGTAATGTAAGTAAACTGCTGTGCCATGCCATCGACATTTTTATTGCGGGCTTCTTCAACCCAGTGCTTCTTTTCAGCCTCCCTGTGAGCACAAAGTGAACTCCTTTTTGCATCATTGAGAGACTGGGGAGACTGTGTAAAGCTTCACCAAAGCTTAAGCTGATCAGTATTGGTGCCATGCTATTCATTTTCCATAAGGACCTTCATTTTGAAATGCCTTGATGCCCTGAACCTTAGTGCTTTCTTTGAGAACTCTAGTACCTGTAAAATCCAGGAGCCAGTCTTTCCCTGCTTTAAAGTGTCTAGGCCTCTTTTTATTAAAGCTGCACAGTGAATTACACAGCAGATTCCTGTTTGCCTAAATGCTTTATAACACTCTTCAATTGCATACACACTTTTAACTAAAAATAGTTAACTTAAAACAGACTAAACCTGTTTTAATGGATATCCAGTAAGATGAGTTATTGACACCACAAACTTCTGTGGGACATATATTATGTATTTTACAGGAAAGAAAGAATTTTCTTCTTTGAGTCTGGATCTTTTCATTTCCTGACCAGAGACAGTTCTTAGCCACTTTTGCAGCCAACTTCTAAATGACCCAAAATCTACCAGAGTGAAAAAATGATGGTCTTTCTTTACAGAAAACCTGAGATTTATGCATCAAGTGCATCAAGCAGACAAAGCTCTTAAGGGCAATGACACGTTTCTTACTCAAAGCACAGAAAGCAGCATCACACAAAGAAGTTGTTTCAGCACACTTGCTTAGCAAAGTCTAACTCCTTTCTTATGAAAGTATTTGCTTATGATTGCAGTAAGAAACCTGAAATTTTTATCACATTTAAAGCCAGGTAAAGGCTCTACCCAATATCATCTTAAGGAACTGATACAGTTTATCTGTCTGTCAGCGTACTTGCTTGAAGAGTGAAAGTTCTGCAGAGCCTTTTTATAAGTTAAAGATTTTAGTTTTCCCAGAAAAATAAAATACCCAATTATACACCAGGAAGAAAGATTTCCCTGGGGAAGATCTATCTGCATGGAAACTACAGCCTCTTATAGCTGTGAACCCAGACTCATGAATTTTCTGTTCAAATTCAAAATCAAAGGTCATGTGAGGATTTTGGCTGGGAAGTGCCTACTCATTTAATTCTGTGAGGGCCCTGGAGACACAAGCATCACAAGGATACAAAATAGGCCAGATTCTGGTGCTTACCAGCATTATCTACATCATCCCAGCACAGATATGTGATGGAAGGAGGCCATGCCTCCATGGGACTGATCCCTATAGATGACAAACAAATTTACAGCTCTTGCTGACCTGCAACTTCTTTCCTCCTATGGCGAACATTATCCTGCAGTGTGGCACAGTAGTTTTTAATAGAGGGCAAGTTTTCTTTTCCTTTCTAAAGGAAGGACTCCTCATTATGCACTGTACTTCAGAGACTGTAAGGGATGTATCTCCCACTCTGGGGGGCTCTGCAGGATGGTGACTCCGGTGCGTGTTCCCATGGACACCACAGAATGAGAACATCCATCAGAATGGGGTGATGAGGGTAGCAAAAGGCTTCATGGGGTTCTTCTGGAGGGATTTTGGAATGTTTGTTTACAAGGCTCCTGAAAATGGCACTGCACTTTCTAGATTTGGAGAAACTGTCACTAGCTTTCTTGGAAAGTTCTGTCTTCTTATCTATTCTCTGTGTAGGATTTTCTGACATTCTTGTGTGTTTTCAGCTATCACTATTTCCTCTTACTTTTGACTTCCAAAGCATCTGCAAAACTTTCTGCCTCCTTAGTCAAAAACAGCACAGGAAAATAATGAGAGAGAGAAACGGATTAGAAGCAGAAATTAAGTATGTACTATTTCATCCCACAAAGTAATATATAAAACACAGGAGAAACCATCTTGTAATCTGGAAGTTTGAAAAAAATTCTACGAAAAGCAAGTTACCTTTTTCAGGAGAAAAATAAGTGTTTTCTTGCTTGCTATTATCTGGTTGTGCCAAATGCTGAGAGAGAATTAAAAAGAGAGAAAGTATTTACAATTCTGATGGAGGAGTAGGTGTTGAAAAAGTTACGTGTGATTGCAAGCATGATGTGGTCTAGGCACCTAAAGAGTGCCTAGTACACTGTGCAAGGAAATGGCAGAGCTCTGCTCACCAAGCCCTGCAAGGCTCAGCTCTACTCCTGACTGGCACTGATTAACCTTTATGATGTGCTGGGGGGTCTGTGTTCTGCCTCGGGGGAGCTCAGTTATCCTCCTTGAAGAATATGATTAATATTTCTATCCTGTTTTGCAACGGGGGAAGGAGAAAAGGATGAGAATAGATATGTACATATTTTCATCTTTTTCAGAAAAAAGAAAGAGGAGGAAGGGTTCCACTGTGGGTAAAATGTTTCTACAATGCAGCTGAGGAACCTCAAATGAGATCAGATGCTTCTAATGTAATTGCAAACAAGACAGGAACTGTTTCCTGTTATGGTGCTTGTGTTACTCACGGCACTGCAGCAATAGCAAGGAACACAAGAATTGCATGGAGCCTCCAGTCCCAGCCTCTGCCAGATAAAGTGTGTTCATTTATCTGAGGGCAGGATTTTGACTGCCTGTCATGTGCATGTAATCTATGATAAAGATTCTGAATTACTTATCCAGACTAGGTGTTTTAGGGACAGTGAATGACCAGAGCTTCCAATTTGATGAAAAATTTACAAGCAAGACACTATTTTAAAATTTTTGTACTATTTTCACTTTACCTTTGTTTGTGCTGTATTTTGTGGTTGTTTCCAAGAGCTGAACATTGTACTCTTCTGGAGAAGACCTAAAAAGGACATTTTATCTTTGCTGTTTGTCACTATTCCAACTGAGCTGGAACCCAAAAATATTCTGCAATTTTTTCAATCAAATAAAGATAATTATCATTAAAACAATCAATGTAAATTTACACATACATTTCAATGTATATGTATATAATTTTGAAAACTTCCTCCTGTTGTGTGGATATTTACCATAGCATTGATAAGTATTTCCAAGTAAGGTATCATGACCTGTGCAGTTCAATGAAGCTTTAAAAAGAAAGATTAATTGCCCTTTTTTACTTCTCAAACTCTGTTCTCTTCTCTGCCCCCTTGTTCAGTTGAGTTCTTGCTATTTTTGCTGAAAGCTCTAGGAAAAAGCTCTACTTAATTTCAATATATAGCTCAGGCTTTTTACTGACATCTATAATCCATGAAAGCAGTATTGCCTAACTTCTGGAGTCAGCTGAAAGGATGCATGATATTAGTACAAAAATATATTTATCAGGTGCTTCCCATCAGCTTTTACCTCGGGTAATCACGGCAATAAAATATTATGTTAGACCTATTCTCTTGAAAATACATACGGTGGGCTCAAGGAACACACATAAATAATTTTTAATGTTACTTCAGTGGTCAAATGCAAGCACAGCTACAAAAGTAACCACCTTAGAGAGAATGCTTCAGATTTGATTTACAATTGATCTCAAATCTCAGAAAAACCATCTACATCTGGTTTTACCAGTGCTTGTCTTCCTCCAGTGCTCTTGTACTCCTGGCATAAATGTTAGATAAAGATTTATCAAAAGTTCAGATTTATCAGATATGCATTTATTTCAGGGACATTACTGTTTTTAAATGTCTGCTTTGCATAGAGTTTTTATGAGTTGCTAAGCTAAATCTTTTTTGGCTCATTTCTGTTTTAATTTAAACAGTATTATTAAGTGGATTAAACTGATCCTTTCTGTAACTCTACAGATATCACTGAAGTCACATTAGGGACATATTAAACATGTTTGTCTCATCAAGCATCGGAGAAATATGCTTGGAATTCAATGTCTTTTGATGCCATCTGAATATAAAATATAAATTCCTGCAAAGATTATCTAGTCTGACAGGGTTCAGAATTTCATTTCAGTGGATAAGATGGAACCAAACACTTAAAAAGATGGCAAGAAGGGCACAAATATTATATATAAAATCTAATTAAACAATAATTGTTTGAAAACAGAATCTTTGTGAGTTACTGTAATTTTGAGGAGTTTTTCTTCCTTTGAGCCATCCCAAAATATTGTATTTAAATTTTTAGAGAAATTTTAAAAAGACAATAAGCACAAAATTAAACACATGAGGCTCTTTTTGAATATCAGGGAACATTTTTGCACTGTGTGCGTGACACTGACACAAGCTGTCAAGGGTCGTTGTCTCCATCCTTCAGGATATTCAAAAGCTGTCTGGACAGAATCTGGGGCAACTGATTTTAGGAGACCCTTCTTGAGTAGGGTAAAGAGCAGGTGATCCCCAGAGATACCATCCAATCTCAACCACTCTGTGATTCTGTGATTGAAGGCAAGGGTGATCCTAAAGGAAGGACCTTTGCACAAATCTCTACTGCCCTAATGTTTCCTTTCCAAGAAAAGGAAAGTGAAAAGGGCCTTGCTGCACAGTTATGCTTTAACATTAGATGACAAGGGAAAGACTAATTGGAAAGAAAAATTATTCCTCGAATTTGCATTTTTTCTTTCTTTGGAGAACATGAGTCCATTAGAATCATAGCTCCCTTAACATTCAGTATTAACTGATTGTTCTGCCTTTGATTATGTACAGGAAATTTATACTGAGCCACATTATTTAGACACCGTCATTAACCATTGAGATTTTTATTGTTTCAAATCTGACAATAAAAAGCATATTTCTTGAAATCAGCTTTGTAACCTGACAGTGCTGGAAATAAACCCTACAGTCCTTTAATTTAAAATGCTGTCTCAAAACCAGCTTATGCATCTCTGCATTTCCTGTTCAACAGTTTTTATTATAAGACACAGAAAAAAAGAGAAAAGATGTCTTTAATTCTCTCATTATCTCACACATTTCTCCTATTGATGTTGCATCTGAACTGAACTTATTTAGGAAAACAATGTCCCTTTTTCCCCAAAAGTGACAAAATTTTTTATTTTCAAAATGGAGATTTATCCTGAAACTTTTTACTCATGATCAATTTTTCTCTGCTTTTTTCCCTACTCTTCCCTGTTTGCTGAGGCTACAAGATCTTGTGTTCTGCACTGTCTTTGATGAATTGAAGTCCTGAAGGTATCTCCAGTGATGAGAAAAGTAAAGCTCTATTTCAAAAGTTTTTCCACTGCAAATATTTCAACAGCAAATGCAATTGTATACAAATAGAATTAGTAGAATAGGAACTTCTCCTAACATACAAAAATCTTCTGAAAAACGGGGATGTCTGCAATTGTTCTAGCACAACAATTTTATCTGGATAAGAACTTGTTGAACACATTATTGCTTATGTGGAGAAGAATTTGGTTGTTGAACCATACTGTTAGCACTGCCTGCACCTCTGTACCGGCCTTGTAAAAATTTGGGGAAGGGAGACCCCATTCTCTTCTTGGTCAGCTACAGATACAGCCAGCCCAGGGGTGGCTGAGCCGCCCCCTTCTTACGTGGTGTATTTTTTGTCTGTCCAAGAGCCCAGGAGAATTTCACAGATAATATTGCAGAGTAATCAATTTGGCACTCTAAATCTGGTACATTAGAACCCTCACTATCACAGACGCACAAACAGGGTGGTACCGACCCAATAAATCCGGGCACATTTGCGATCCCAGATGCACAAGTAGCATGAGTTACACTGTAAGTCTGGGCACATTCATTAAGATTCCAGATTCAAAAATACTGCAATTTATTGATTGGTGCGACAGAATTGGGTTCAGAAATTGCTGTTGATAAATACACTGATATCAGAAATCATAAGCAATAATATTGCTGCAGAATAAAGCTCATCCAAAAAGCATTCCTGTGGGGGAGGAGATGGGTACAACCTTTTGACCTCCAGGATACAGATATAGACTCTCCTCTGACCTCCCTCTCCCCTTGAATTACATTTATATTGTTTTCTTTGAGAGTGGAGAGAAGAGAAATATTCAATTGATATTATTTCATCATTAGATGGAGTTTGAGTGACTTTAGTCATAGATGTAAAGCATGTGCAGGTTTTTGCTTCATTAACATATCCAGGGGCATGAAAAGTCAAACGTATTTTCAAGTTAATGAAACATGGCTCATCTTTTGGTTGCTGTTTGGGTCATTATTTTGGCTTAGTTCCATTACTTGCATTGATTTAAACAGAACATGACCACAACCCCTCAGTACCACTCCGTCCTTTGTTTCCTGCCTCTTCCAGGGCAGTACACCAAGTTCCCTCAAAGTCTCTGCTCCTGAGGTTTGCAGTTTGTTTCTCGTTAACTATTGCCAACATGGCACTTCTTCTTGCTGAGTTTTGTCTTTCAGTTTTTTTCCACAATCTTTCCCCCTGAAATGTTCCTATTATCATTTGGTTTTTTTCCAGGGATCTAAAAGTTATTGCAGTCAGATGAGAGAGGAACACGATAGTATTGCCATTATAGCTCTTGCTTTTCTATTAAAAAAACCAATAAAAGCTCTATTTGTATCCTGGTTTTTGCTTTATTCCTGTCACCTCTTATCATTCTATATTCACGGTTTGCTTCCACTGAAGTGGAGTCTGAATTAAGAAAATGCTTCAGACTCAAACCTCAAAATTTTGTCAGTTGTCCTTCAGAGGAAGAGGATTTGTCCTGTGCAACCCAGGCGCTGGGTTCAGTGATCCTTGTGGGTCCCAACTCAGCATATTCAGTGATTCTGTGGATCAGGGCAAAGACAGCTGTGGTTTCCTGAAGTGCAAAATAAAACATGCATATCATACAGCTGTAATGCAGGTTACTGTAGGAAGGATATGATATGTTAGAAAACAGTTATTTAAATAGGGACTCGATTAAGTATCTTGTTTCAGTTTGATAGTGTGAGCAACAGCAGGGACACTTGCTCTGTTTTTCCAGTGAAGAGAGGCTCAGGTGAGGAAAGCTGAAGCACTTGTTTGGTGTAGTCTTATGTTTACAAGGTGCTGTGTCCAGGTGTTGGGATACTATGTCCAAACCTAGTGTTTAAGTCCCCTCTTTGTAAAAGGAATCTGATTGTCAGCTTCCTGAATCTGTGCTTTGGCTCTTCTCAAATTTTGAAATTTATGATAACCATTCAGATCAGGAGTTGTCTATGCTTAGCCAAATATTCAGTGTAATCAGACAAGGTCTAAGGTCTTTCCTAGTTATTGAAACCCTTTAATAGATTTTCTTTTCCAAATAATTTTTGCTTTTAGGCTTATTAATTTTTGGTCATATGGATTTCTTAGAGTTACAGTGTTTTTTTTCCTGCTTCACCTGTTGCAAAATCACAAACTGATCAGTTTAAAGAAATGCAAAATGCTGTGAATTTTTATGTTATTTATCAAATGTTAGCAGGCAGCTGAAAAGCAACTTTTATCATATCTGCCTGTGATTTTGCCAAAATACAATGAGAATTAACATTTTACTGGCTGCTAAAAAAAAAACCAAACCAAACACAGCAAAAAGAAACAAAAAACCCAAACAACCCCAGAAAAATAATACACAAAAGCACTGTAAGAACAGCACTTGTGGCATTCATTTAAACATCAATGTAACATAATATAATGCCGTGTAAACCTCAGATAGTGCTCTCACCCTCCTTGGTGACTGTGAAAACATTTGCTAATTGCCTATACTCCCACGATCCTCCTTCCTTCTGCTGAGACTCACCGTCAGTAGCTGCATAATCATCAGCCTTTGAAGTTAGTAGCAGTCTGCTAAAAGAGCAATTAGTTGAATCACCAAGAGCCAAAGGTGGTAGATATGTTCCTTTTTTTGGTGACATATAAACAGCATTTATCATGGGCTTGCAAAAGATTAATAATATACACATGGATTTGCTACATGTTTTTATTTTTTTATTTGATCAAGGTGAATGAATGCCAGCTATTATTTTTTGAAAATAAGGTTGTCAGTCCACAGAAGCTGATGTGTCAGATCCCAGGATCCTGACCTACAACAAGTCATGTGGCATCAAGGATCTGTGTCTGAACAGCTGAAATGCCATTCATCTGACTGAATGTAGTAATTTTATATTGAAAGCAGCTATCTGGACCTCCATTTTTGTCAGTGGGAAGAAATAGATTAATTGCTTCTTTGAAGTGCTTTATTTAAAGGACATACATAATGGTGCGTTGCCATTCTGAGACAGTTTTATGATATCAATCAAAATGGACATAGTCATTGTATTAGTTGGACCTCAAACCAAAGTGATCTTTCCTGGGCATGTGGATATAGAAACAATATTGAGTATTACTGGGTAATAGCAGAGTATTACTGGGTAATAGCGAAAGACCTGGTTTAAGTTAATTTCTCAGAATTTTTACTGTTACCCATTGCATTGCAAAATCATAGACACACTTCAACGTTTTGGGAAGCCATGAATGTGATTTTCTTTCTTTTTCAAATCCATAAACTTCAAAATCATCTCCACACAAAGTCTTGTAGCTACAGCAGCTACATGACAAGAGTCCTTTTAAAGTAGTTGCATTGATCCGAACAAGCTCGTCAAGGCATTTTTACAGATAATTCCCCAGTATCTGCTTCTCTTTTTAAAGTGTTTAGTGAAGAAAAGGGAGATAAATAATAGCATTCAAGAAAATAACACTTGTTTTGTTAAGAATTATCCATCTGAAATTAATGACAAGAACAAAGCATAACAAAAGCGACATAATTATGCCCTGATAATCCAGTCCTGTTTTATTAATAAAAATTCTTTAAAAGAGAGAGCAATGTAAAATCCTGTTTCCACCCCCATTGACCTTTCATTTTTATCTTGAGTGAAGTTTCAGATTTTTTCAAAGACTGGAGGCAGATGACAGTGAGCTGAAGAATCACCTTTGTTGCAGAGTAGTGGAAAAAAGGAGAAAGGGAAAAGAATAGTATGCATATTGTTATTATGTGATAGTCAGTGCAAACAGAACTCTAGAGTGCTGCCCAAAACCAGCACCTCTTTACTGAAATGATTTACTATAGGCACACTCTGAGCCACAGATGCATAATTTAAATAACAAATCTGCCTTGTAAATATGTTTTACTGCATCCACTACAGCTTGGACAATGCAAACTGAATTTGTTTCTGTAGACAAGTGTTTATTAAAGTGCAGTATATTACACAAACAAGCTAGAGACACACTAGGCTGCATTTTATTGAACACAGAACATTTTTTGATGTGAATTTTATCTTGAATTTGCAATTAAAAATATGCTCAGTGGACATATAGTATTGCTAATCATGGAAAGCTATTTTATCATGTGTGGGGAGACATGGTACTACTGTGTGAACTTTTCCTTTCTTTAATGAACAGTATGAAGGTATTACCTTCCCCACACCCCCCCATTAAAAGTTCTAAATAGATGAAGGTATGAAGTAGCAGTACAGATGGGTATATTGTGGGAGCTGTAGTATAAATGGGCCCTGTGTCCCATGAGAAGGTGGAGTAGAAGGCAAGAGGCCATGGTAGTAGGGCAGAGAGACTTGAGATCTGGGGAGAGTTCGAGAGACCGGATTCAGCTAGGTGCATTTGTTCTGAGAAGACTGAAAATTACACTGGAGTTCATGTACAGGAAGATAAGTTTTGTCCTGAAATTTTACCTTTTATTGCAAAGTTGGAGTGTTTGTTGTTTTTCCTCAAAGCAGGGAAATTGCTCTTCATGTGATTTGTCTAAAGATTAAATGTTGCACTTTGTATGAAAGTTACCTCTGCATAATTTCAGGACATAAAATTTCTTCATATTATACAAACCTGGGAAAGACAGATAAGTTAAAACACGCTTCACTCCATAAATTTGTACGATTCATGCTCAGTCAAGTGAGAGAGTATGGCAAGATTTTTAAGGCCATCATGACTTGTAGCAATCAGTCTAAATAAAACAAACCAGAAATCTCTTGCTTAATCAAATGTACATGTTCAGTCACAGAGTAAAGACACCAAAACATGGGAGAAACAATCTCTCTGTTAAATTAGGCAGAGAGCTCCTCAGTTTCCAGTGTGTTTTTGGTTAAGTATGGTAACCCTACACTGACTTTGTCAGATATCACACATGTTTTCCAAGACACTTGGTATCACTTATGCTCTTCTATTTGAGTGTGTGATTTCTCTTTTTATCTGTGCATCAACAATTATGTTGAGATCTAAGATATTTCTAGTTCATGAACTAAAATTACTGGGGGAAGCAGGAGGAGAAATAAGTCGAAGGGCTGCATTGTAATGCAACACCCATCCGAAAAGCAGATGCACCCCTGCCCACCAAAGCTCTGCAAAGGGCAGTGGGGAAGACAAAACTGACTCTGTCCAGTTACGCCCTTTAAAATAAAACAGTTTAAATTATTTTCTAAGGAAATGTATATTAAAAAAAAAACTTGAATACGTATTTAGTTTTCTCAAAGCTGCTGTTACCTCAGGGAGGAACCTGTTTCTCAGATTCATTTCCCATTATATTAATTCAGAAGGAAGAGGAAGGGAGAAGGAAAAGGTGTGTCTGCATTAGGATACAGCACAGACCAAAAGGAATGAATGTACTGAGTGAAACAGGTGAGGCTGAGGATCCACTACCAACACTGTTTTGTGGGAGGACCTGGTTACTTCAAATCTCTTGTCTAGTCTTAAAACCAGAATCTTTTCTATGTAGTTTTCTCTAGAATTTGGTGAGTTTGTTTACTCTTTTAATGACTAGCATAACATTGTGGCTTGATTATTTCACAAAGATTTGTTAAATACCTTCTTGGTTTTCCATAATGTTACTGATTGAAAACATCCTGTCCTATATATTTGAATTCACTTTCCTCACGTACAACTGGTAGTGACTAGTTTTTATTTATACGTCTGCACTTTCAAGGGTGCTTTTAGTTGAGTACTTATTTGCAGAGTAATCCTAGAGGAATTCCCTCCCACTTCAACTTAGCAACAGGTGTATATATATATTTATATATCTATATCTATATCTCTCTATATATATATATCTCCGGCATTAGAGCAAGTAAAATTTATCTTTTGAAACTCCATCTGTTTATGTGGGAACAAACTAGAGCATGTAAACATCTCTGGGAAGATGTATTTCTTTCAAAATGCAGTTTAGAATTTCTCTTAACAGTCCGAAGTATTGCTTTGATCTATTTTGTCCTATTTATGTATGTTTTAGCAGACAAATTTATTGTCCAGTATTTGAAGTACTGAAAAAATACCTATTTGTACCAGTGTGCATCTCTGGTTACTTTTACATCAATATAGCAGTTTGGAAAAGGAATGCACTTTCAAAAAAACCCCATTACATTTATTATATTTTTTTTTTCTTAGCACAGAGCAGTAGCAGAGCACACATAATGGATTCTTCTAGTGTAAAACTAAACCCAAATACTTGTTTCCAAAACTTTGTTAAGGCAGGTAATCATACTGAGAAGATTGTTTCCACATTTTTGTTTCCAACCTAATTTAAGAGATGTTCAACTTAAGAATGGCAAAGATTTTCTGAAAGACAGGGGTTTGGTGTTTGTAGCAGAAGGAGAGGACAGAGGAATGTTCAATAAAAACATAAGAGAGAGTCTAAATCTCCAAAGACATTGAACATAAGCTTTTCATTATTATATATTTCATGAGTATATTTATTTCTGTAAGAACTTTTTTTTAGGCAAGGAATTGGAAGACAAGTTCAGATTGCCTGAAAATCAATGTAATTTACAGAGTTTTCTTGAGCTTCAGTACCAGACACCCCTTAGCAATACTGAGAGCAGGTCTTAAGGAAATTTCCTGGTATTCAGCTACTGACAACCTACAGAGATAAGTTATTCAAAATAATTTACTTGAAATAAATTACGTAGCCTTCCCAGTTTATTCAGACTTCTCTAACATTCTAGACAGTTATTTAACAAGTTTGTAGCTAATGTTTTTGAATTACACATATAAATTGCCTCTAGAATTCATGTGTGAATATATTATATGTGCATATATATAGATATACATTGTGATGGGCTAGAACACTAATGTTGTAGACAAAGCATGTCAGATTCTGCAGCATATGATTATGATTCAAGACAAAGTCTGAAAGGAGAATAGAAGAAAACCTTTTTCATCTTCTCTGAATTACTGTCTTTTCTCTGAAAGACCAAGTGATGGTGTTTGAGGACGATTTCAAATAGAAAGTGTTCTGTTTCCAATATGCATGTTTGCTATCAAGAAACAAACTGCTGGAACTCCCACAAAAACCAGACAGGTTAGCACCTCCATGTTGTCAAGCTAATTTCTGCTTTGTTTAATGACTGCATTTAGTGTATAAATTATAGTCTACTTTATCTACTTTCATCTTTGCTCCTCAGGTATTATAAATCTACCACACTATCACCAACAACTGTTAACTGTTAGTGGTATATTACTGAATATCTGGCTTTATTCAGGGGCATGCAAATATCTCTCACAGCACTTCATAGAGTTCATGGTATTTGTTCACAGTATTGGTAAGTACAATATTGAATATGCTAGTTTTAAAAATTCTCATAACACCTTTTGAAATGGTAAAGTCTGGCTTCCGAAACCTCTAAATCATACTTTAAATTATGCATAGGCATTTCAGATTGTATATATTACAATCATGTTTGTATAACTTTATTTATAAACTTTATTTATAATTTTGTATATTTTTTTTTAGAAATTTGGAAACTTTTAAAGGCCAACAATGTCAAAAATTGCCATTTCCACAATGTCAAATAAGACTTAAGGTGGAAACTAGGCCAAGTTAAATAACAAAAAATTCTTTAAACATGTTAGGAGCTGGAAATTTGAGTTTTAGAGAGTTTAGTTTTTCTCCCTACATTACTGGCAAAAACTGAATGCTTTATTGGGCTTCCAAATAAATGTACACAAAGTTGTCTTAGAGACAGGAAGGATCACCTGTTAGGAACTACCATATAGCTGACATAACACTGTTTATGTGCTTAATTTAGGACATGTACATGTAGTTAATCATTTGGAAATGAAAATATTTATGTTTATTTAAAAAAAAAATAAATTTACACCTGCAATTTTTAAAGTTCTGTTTATAATGGCTGTTGTCCGAAGAACTCAAAGTAATTTTTCTTAGGCAAATGACTAATTTCCTATTTCTGAATCAGAATGACTCACATTTCATTACTCTTTGAAGATGAAGGTCCCCTGTCAGTAAAGCCTGAGGAACATATTGTCAATAACTTCCCTCAAGTGTATGGGCAGCCTGAAATAAACTACTGGCTCCTGAGTGTTTATGCTTGTGACAACCTGTCAGCAAATCACAGAATACTCACAGAACTGCATCAGTGGTTCTGCATATGGTACACAATTTAACCAGCAAACCAAGAGGCTGGGTTGTACTCTGGCTCAGGAGTCCAGCTCATCATGAGGTCAAGCTGAATGGCTGAAAGTCACACGGGAAGGTGAGGAAGCGAAGAGACTCCCAAGGGATACCCTCTGGACTGCCACACCAGGCACAGAGTTTCTTTCACCCACACAGCTGCTTCAGTTAGGAAGGAATACAGCAATTGGATCTAAGCCATTTCTCTTTCCCTGTCAGAAGGGTGTGAGGATCTTTGTTGTGGATCCATTGTGTTGTGTGTCTGAAATATGTATGATGATTCCCCTGATCGGTAACTAGTGGTGCAGACTACAGACTTTAGCTAAGAGAGGAGAAACTATGCTGGTATAATTCAGTTTATATGTGTATTTGTACATGTTTCTGGCAAGCTCAGGATGATGGGCAGGAGTTTTGAGACATCTTCTGTGAACTCTAACCTGCTGTGAGCACTTTCCAGTTCAGCACAACAGGATATTATTTTGTGTTTGACAGGAAGGAATTCTGACTCCTGACCCTTATTGAAAAGATGGAAAAAAATTGAATGTGCTTTAGTGGACAAAGGTCAGTGCCATGTACTGTTTCATCTCCCTTCAGAGGTGAGAAGTAGTGTAACCTTCCATTTTTTTAAGTGTAATGCATTTTGGAGAGTGACATGCAGACTACGTGACAGCATGAACTTGAAAGGATCCATTGATCCCTTTTACTTCTATTTTAACTAGATGTAACTTTACTATCTCAATGTCCTCTGAATATTTTGCAGAGTTCAAGCATTAACAGAAGGAGTTCAAAAGGGCCCTGAAATGAGACACTGAATCCAGCACACCAGACTGGTTGCCAATCCCAAGCTTCCAAAGCCAGTCACAGTTCAGATTTACCTTAGAGATCTCTAGTTCAAATTTCAGGAAAATTTATACCTGCATATGCTCACAGGAGAATAGTTCCTCAGGATGCTGTCCATGGAGAAAATATTGCAGCAAATGCAACATAAATAATTTTCTGCTTCATCAGTTTTCTTTCAGAATGGTTCAGATAGAAATTGTGAGATAAGATGTGTATACTATTCTTAAACTGAATTCTGCAGTCCTAGTTTTGTGATTAAAACACCTTTTTCATTTGATGGTTATGAATATCAGGGCCACTAAATTCAAACACATTTTATGCAACACAGCTGATAAAGAATTATGATTAATTGCCTATGTCTTGGTGGGGCAGTACCCACAGACTTACTGTGAGAGGTTAACATGCTGTGTCCCTGGTGCTAAAGAAACCACATGGCACTTCTCTTACCTAAACAATGAAATTTTCATCTCTGCTGTGAAGAGGTCAAAGAAAATGGCAAGAAATCAAATGTGCAGTGGATAATAATCAGAATTAGTAGAGGAGTTGGAAAAAAAATTACAGGTTACTTGCCACTGTTAATTGTAGGTTTTGAACCTTTTGTTATAATTCCAGACATCAATGTAAGAAGAACCACTAATTAACCTCAATCAGTACCAAACCATGAACATGTGTATTCCACACTGTTTGTTGATAATAGGCCAGGCTGTGCTAAGAAAAGAACATATTCCAGTAGAATGTCACTGAAAAGAAAGAAGGGGTAGATACACAAAGCATGGTGTTCTTATATGAGATGGCCCAGACTGCTGCCTTCTTTTGCAAAAGCATGAATACACTTTTGATATTTGGGCTGTAGTCCAATTACTGTATTGATCAGTGCACATTTTCTGGCTCCCTGGATAATCATCATTATGTTTAAAATTGTTTATTTCAATCTTGTAAAACTGTCACTCCAATATTGTAAAACTCATTCCTCTAGCCAAAGAATTTTAGTTTTTTTTCCACTCTCAGACAAGAAACAGTGTAAAAGCTCTGTGCTTGTGCTGAAAGGAGCTGTCCCCAAGCTGATGGGTGAAGGGCCTTTGGCAGCCATAGTCAGATGATGTATAATTGCATCCAGCTCTTCTCCAGTTCTGCCCCTGCCAATAGGTAGGGATGGTCTTTACAAGGCAGCAGATTTCATTGTAGTGGTAGGAAAACAAGGTTGTAGGCAAGAAGTAGCTCCTGACTATACAGAAAATAGGTGACAAGGTTTCCCATTGTGTGGATTCCCGTTTATTGAACTGCAGAGACTCACCTATTTCTTTTGACTATTTGACAGTTCTGAGCAATCAAAAAGATACTAAAGCATGTGCAGACCTAGATTTATTAAAGCCTTACACATGCTCATGAAAACTTAAAGATTAGATTATATTATTATTAAATTACTTTATACCTAATTATTAAATCTTAAGACTACATATTATTAATTTTTAAAATTTTATTAATATTATGTTAAGATTTAATATTACTAGGTAAAGCCATACCTAATATGAAAAAAATTAAAAATAATTTATAGTAAAACACAGTTATTTCACTTCATTTTAGGTCGAACATGGTCAGAAATTCTTATCTTTGTTGTGGTATGTATAGGAAAGGACTGAAAATAGTATAATTTATCTGCTTCTAACAACAAAGCCTACAAATAAATTTTGGTTTCTTACTCATGTTTTAATACCTCATTGTCCACTGTTTATCACAGGGATTTTGAGATTTCCAAGAACTTCTTTGGATGTGACTCTTTTATTATGTGTCTATTAAAATGCAGATAAACTCTCCAGGATGTTTTAGTTTCCTGTAGGTACCTCCAAAAGACAGACCAGTCCTCCCAGTATTCAGTACGAATGAATGAGAGAGACTCGGACATATACAATTAAAAGACCTAAATAAATATGATTAAAAAAAAATCAGATGGATAGATCACCAGCTGAAGTATCAGGGTGCATTGTGGCTACTCTAACTAAACCACGTTTAATTTTAGGGCTATAATTATTTTAAGGTTAATTCTGAGCTCATTTACTTTAGATACGTGCTTGCTTGAATCAATTTTTAGGCCTAAAAATTATTTACCTAGAAAATCCTATTCAGAAGTGTATCAAGAAAAGCATCAGCAATACTCTAAGGAAGAAAATGAATTCCTGTCTAGACAGCCAGCAACATGCACCCTGTTTGTCTTCTATATCTGCAGATAATTCCTGAACCATTTGCAGTTACCTGTTCCTGCTGCAAATGACCTGGCACATTTGAGTTACTGACTTAGCGCCAGCGAAGGTTCTGGCTGTGGGCTGTGGTTTGTTGCAAAATGTGTACAGTTTCACAGCAGGCACCTACTCAGGGAATAAAAGATGACGAATGAGATCCCTTTTGTGGGATCTGCTGAGTGGGTTGGCTGACTTGATTTGTTCAGGACTAAGTCAGTGGGCTTTGAGGGAAGCTGAGGGGGACTCTGGTATCCAGCACACAGCAGCGTTGGTGTGTTGCACAGTGCTTTGCTCTGTTGAACGCTTACATGTTTAAGTCTGCTGTCTTTCACTCCCAGCACTACAGTCTGCCTTTCATTTTGTATTCAACCTGACACACACGCAACCCCAGACTGCTGTGGCAGTACCTTTTACTTTTTTATCCCAACGTGCTGTTAGCCTCACAGCCTCATGCTGGAGGATTCAGGAAATATTATCTAATCTGTAAATTTGGGAGGTGTAGGAAATCATGGCCACTGAAATGTGAATTTTCCTTTTCCAGCCATTGCTTCAGAGTTTTTGTTGATAACCTTATGCTAGGGAACACATAAATCTTAATAGATAACTCTAGTAGAAAATAGTGATATAGGTGGCCAGTAAGCATTTGCTGATAATGTACATGCAGAAAGCTAAACAGCCAATTGATGAGTGCAACATCTGTGCCTGATAAAAACAGTCTCATACTGCAATGAAACAGTCCTGGTGAAATCATACTGTTACTGTGTAAAAATTATTCAGAGGAACATCTGCAATGGAGAGCATGAACAGGTGAGGACGAGCTGGGACAATCCTCACCAGTTATTTTATTGGCCAGTGACTTGGGGTTTTCTCTTCTTTCCCTTTCCCTTTCCCTTTCCCTTTCCCTTTCCCTTTCCCTTTCCCTATCCTTTTGCCTTCCACTTCCCCTCTTCCCTTCCACTTCCCCTTTTCCTTTCCCTTCCCCTTCCCCTTTTGCTTTTCTTTCCCCTTTCCCTTGTCTTGTTACACAACAATGCTTTTTGCTGAATACACCCATGACCCAGGAATAACTCCTTGTCCTTGTTTAATAAGTGTTCTTGAAGACACGCATTTTATCGTAGTTGACTCTAAAGACTGTAAATACCATAAACTAAAAAGAATGCCCCATAAAAAAAGGAAATGAGTAAATGTGTTCCAATACTAATAAGAAGCATTGCTCTGACAAAATAGAGCAATTTAGGCACATACCAATATCAAATATCAGGATTCTCTATTAGGGTTTTTTTTTCAGATAGTCAATATCAAGTGAGATGGCACAGCTGTATTTTCCTATAGATTTTTAATAGACTGAAAAATTAATTGTCATTTAACATGACACGTATAATTTGTAAATATTACTGAATATTATAGAGCTTAAATGAATTTTTTTTTTTTACATCCCAGTGCACTAATTAAAAGACCTTTTATGATTGTTTTTTGTTTTGTCCTAAAATTGAACCTATTGGTAATACTTTTTTTTGTTCTCTATCCTACACTGAAAGAAAAACTACTCCTTGATGCCAGCTGCCATTTACTGAAAAAAAAATCTGTGGTCCCTCTTAAGGTGTTATCTCCCCAAAAGATGTTAAAAATGCTTGAAAAATGAATCCACCTAGAAATGGAAGTTGATTTAATGAATGTAATGCTACTGAGGAAAAAAATGAGGAGAGAAATTATGATGGTCTACCATAACCCCCCATTCCTCATTCTCTCTGTGCTGCACAGGGTCGGGGGAGGTGGAATGTAGAGGGTTTGGGAGAGAAGGAGTAAAATTAAGCCTGGGTAAGGAGGGATGGGGAAAGGTACTGTTTGTGTCTGTTTCTTACCATTCAAATACATTTTAGTTTACAATAAATAAATTAATTGTTCCCAAGCTGAGTATTTTTTGCCCATGAAGGCAATAAGTAAGTGACCTCTTTTTATGCCCACCAACAAGCTTTCTCATCACATTTTCACCCCCTGTCCTGTTGAGGACGTTAAGAGAACACCTGTGTGGCATTTTGACCCTTAGGCAGTGCTGCCCCAAACCAGTTGTTTATGTGATGGAGAAGATCACTCACTAGAAAGACAGATAGAGGAGAAATAACATCATTTTGACCTATAAAAAATATTTTATAGCAGTATTCTGAATGGCTGTTAGAAGGACAGCTTATGTGGACCACAATGGAAGGTGTTGCTGTAGTGAAAATGAAATGATCTGAGCTTGGTAAAATTTATAATTATATAGACAAAAAGGGCTGTGCCATAGATGTGTTAAATGAGGAGAGAATCAACATGACAAGTTAGAAAGATAACAGTCAAACAGGACTCCAGATTCGATGATGCTGTCCACAGTGATGCAGAAGGGACCTGAGGGTTTCAGAACAGAAGGGCAAGATGTGCTTTTCAGTGTCACTGATTTTTATCTGATGACTAGTTATCCATGATGGGTTTCAGAGGAACAAGCAGAGGTTTTGGACAGAAGAGGTAGCTATATAAATTTGTCTTGTACAAACAAACTCTGAGGTTGAAAATAGACTTGTGCAAAAAGTCACTCTTGCAAAACTTCTCAGGATCATATTCTAAATGCATGATATTACCTTTGAGTTGAAGAAATAAGTTAAAATTCAAAAGACTAACTCCTTATATTTGTCTCTTAGCATATCAATATTGATGTTATCAAAGTTTGTTTTCAAAGTTGTAGGCTTCTGTTATTAAGTCAGATATCAGAGTTTGCATTATGGTTTTTTCTGTCACTTTAATTTCTGATTAACTTTAACAAAGAGTTGGATCTATCTTTCCAAGAGAGTCACTTTGTCTTTATTATTTCTATCTGCATTACAAATGAATTAATTAGCATTCTCATCACAAACCCCAAGTTCATTATCTGATAAGAATAAAATTTCTTCAGATACATCCTGAGGTATTTGATTTGTCTTATTTATACTCTCAGTAGGCAACTTTCTTTCACTTGGTGGAGATGGGTATAAGTAAATCGTGATTCTGCTCATTACTTTCTCCTGACTGAGATTTTATTTCTGTCCTTTGTTACATGGAATCCTTATTTGTTTTTGTCTCCCTTTGTTTAATTGGTTTGTGACTCCTGAGATAAAATATAGTTTCCATTCTTGAGTATGAAAAAAAGTTTCTAATTTTTTTAACAGTTTATATTCAGTAATATATTAAATTGAGAACTTTATCTGGGTAATAATTAAACAAAAAATTAACTCATTTAAATATCTATTTTCTGGGATGTGTTTAGTACTGAAGTCACAATGGCCATACTACTAATGTTTATCTNTAAGTATAGGAAGGGAGGGTGTCAGGAGGAGGAAGCCAGGCTCTTCTCAGTGGTGCCAAACAATAAGGCCAGAGGCAACAGTCAAAACTGATGCACGAGAAGCTCCACCTGAATATGAGGAAGAACTTCTTTACTGTGCAGGTGACCATACACTGGTCACCAGATTGCCCAGAGAGGATGTCGAGTATATCTCTCTGGAGATATTCAGGAACTGTCTGGATGCAATTCTGTGCAATGTGCTCAGGATGACCCTGCTTGAGCAGGGAGGTTGGACCAGACGATTCACTGTGGTCCCTTCCAACATGACCCATTCTGTGATTCTGTGATTCTGTGAATAACAAACTCTTAAAGGCCTTTCTGAAAGTTTCCACCTAAATTATCTTATACTGACAAGATATTGCCAATTTGATTTAATAGCAAGCACACAGGTTGCAGCAGCATAGCTAAATCCTTTTAAAATTGATTGCTAAAAAAAAATCGAAGTTTTGACAGTTTTTATACTGCATACTTTGTTTATTGTTTCTTTAGCCTGTAAAAGTTGAGCTATAAGTAACCTTTTCCCTTTGAGGTGAATTCAATGCATGAAGAACTTCATGATATATTAGTTAACCTCTGCTTGGTGGGATTCACTGTGACCTGGAATGCAGTTGCATAGGAGGAGAATTCCTGAATAATATATTTACTCTTTAGAAGAGTACAAAGTGAAATGTTGCCAAACTGAAACGGGTACCCAGACCTTAGTGGTGATGAAATTCTGAAACACTGTTTTTTAGGAAAAATAGGTGCAGTGTGAAGAACTGATGAGTTTAAACCTAGAATGATAGATAATGAAATGTTGAAAGAGCAAAAGGAAAAAAGCTGTTGAATCATTCAGTCAATAGAATATTTAACACAGAAATTACCATTTACCTAAAGAGCTGAAATTTTCAGTCTAGCATCTTCATCACTGCACTTATAAGTCAACATTCCTGTTTTGTAGTCACACCCGGGGTTCCAAAGAGCTTTGCTGCCTGGTAGTTTTGCTGCTGACAGCTCTCACAGTTTGCTGGGCAGCTGATTCCTCCTCCCCCCAGACAGAAGGATTCCTCCCACCCCAACCTCTGCAACAAGGCTCACATATCAGAAATGAGGCAGTGAGGGGGACAGAGAGGCTTCTAAGGCTTCAGCTTCTACTGAGCTCTGCATATGACCAGAATGCATATCCAGGTGATACAAACTGGGAAGTGCTTAGAAATCCCAGAGTACTAGCATAACTAAGGGTTTGTTTGGAGTATTACTACAACCCCCAAAGATTTTGCAATGATTAGCTCTCTTTGTACAGATGAGGTAATTTTTTCAGTACAAGTGCAACCCATTTCACATAGGTGAGACCAACTCGCTTTACCCAAGAGAGGAGGCTTAACTTTCCAGATCAGATGGAATATTTCTTTCAAACAGAAATGGAGATCTAGAGCATGAGGATTTCCTGTCAAGCTGCTAGTCACTGACTAAGATTGCATCTGGGCTAGAACTGAATAGTCTTAAGAGTATCTTTAGGGAAGACTTAATGATCTTGATCTTCAGCTTTCAGACTGATGCTCAATACAACATAGCTCTGACCACAATTTTCCTGTATTTCCTTCAAGAGCTTCTTGACATTCATCAAGTCGTTTAAGATTGTCATCTAAAGTGGTTCTCAGGCTGTGTTTGGCGTTTTATTTACAAAATGGACTGAATTTGTAGAGCAGAAAGAATTGCACTCCAAATGAAAAGGGGGGGGGAAATTAAAAGCAACCCCTAAGTTTCCCTCTTCAGTATTGAAAGGATGCATCCTTTCTATAAGCATGCTACAGTTTGAGTAGGTCAGTAACTGAAAATAGATCACAGGCAGGGGAAATATTTCTCTTTGCTTTTATTAACATATCTTCAAAAGAGCTAAACAGCTGCTGTAAGCACAGTGCTTACCTATTTAAATCTCCATTAGGCAGCAGTATTGTTTTTCTTCTGCAACACCTAGATGATTATGAAAAAAAGTACTCTAGGTAATTATGGCTATATTTCAGCATTCTCTATATCATAAGTTAAATTTGGAGATTGGTATATTAGTATTGGGGTTTGTATAACAAAGAAATGGATACTCTTACAGCCTCATGGAGACATTTGTTCTGTAAAGATTTTGCTGTCTCACCTTAAACAGACGAAAAGCAATATCTTTGCTGACAAGGAATTGAACTAAATCTGCTAATTCTTTCCCTTGTCACACTATATTGTTGGTTTGAGCAATAATCTAGTGACCTCAATTATTCCTGAGCGATGACCTTCTCATTACTGCCACGTCTACAGCCACAAGATGGACAGAAATCTTAGCTGTGGATCACTTAATACATATTCAGCAAATCACACATATTTCAGCACACATCCCATGTCTTTTAGTGACACTACTATTAAAGTAGACAATAACACAGCACCTAAAGTGCTCTTGCTTTGAGGGCCTGGGAGACAGTTTTAATAGGCAGCAACTTATTGGACTGATTCTTCAATATACTCTCTTTTGCTCTTCTTTAAAAATACCGTTTTTGTGATGCATAAGCATCTTTGCCTGCTTATCCCTCCTAATAAAGAATCACTGCTGAATTTGAGATATGGCCTTCTTTTTTTTTTTCCATTTCTCTAAGCCTTTTCCCAATCCATTCTCTCATCTCAATTAAGAGTCAAATCTGCATTCTATTTAAACCGTAATAGGTTAGGAATTCAGCAAGATCAATTATTAACAAGACTTGGTTATAGAAAATTAACTTGCTGGGTTTATTTGTCATTTGCACAGATTCTTCTTTCTCTCTTGGCTATATGCCAGATGGGACACTAATAATGCAAACGTTCTATAAACAGCTCCTGAAATGCAAGGTATTCTTGTTTAAAAAATATCACAGTTAAGATATGAACATAATATGAAACAGAACAATTTCAAACTTCAATGTAGCACATAATTTCCTAGCGGAAAATGTATGTGAGCAGCTTACCCATAGCCCCATCCTTTCAATGTTTATTTTAAGCAGTTCATCTTGGCAAGGCAGGGCTTAAAGAATAAAAGCAAAACAGAGAAAATGAAATACAGTAAGTAATAGAACATAACCACAAGCAGAGAATCACATTTAATGGAAGAATTAATTTAAAAGTAGAAAACATGGAAACTGCCAGTGTGAAATCAGGGAAAGAAATCTCCATGGACTTTCACAAAAGAGTAAAAGGGCAGCAGTTAGTTATGCAGCTCTTCTGTCTTTCTGACATGAACTGAAACCTGCCTTGTGGACATCATTGATAAAAAAGCAAAAAGATGCTTCTTATAACTTCTGTTCCTATAACGAATTTTGACCAAGTAGTAGATTCAAAAGTTCAAAATAAATGCACAGGGTGGCAATGTAAATTTCTTATCAGAACACTTTTGGAACATGCTAAACAACTGTACATGACCAAGAAGTGAGAGCACTGAGTATCTTTTATTGTCTTTGCTGGAAAATCTGACTTAGGTCAGTAATTTGAAAATGAAAAAAAAAAAAACAACCCAAATAACAAACCCCAAATAGTTATGGCTTGAATATATTCTAATTATCAGGCAAAATATAGATAAATAACTTCAGCCAAAACCAAAAATGTTTTGAAGGATATTGTGAATTAATTGTAGAAATTTTTTTTTTTAGGACAATTGTAAATCAGTTTAATAATGAGATGGGGTACAATGCAGAATATGTATTGGCAATAAAACATCACCTATTGCTGAAAAAAATTAGCAGAAACCTGAGACCATATGAGGCCGTATCACATTCTAATTCTCTAATCTATTGTGGAAGAGACCCCTGTGCAATCCTAACAAGTCCCAGCTTAATAATAGTACTTACAACAGATCCATACAATACTCTGTAATAAAAAATTCCTCTGTAAGGAGTCAGTCAGGCTGATGTTACAGCAGTCGGGCTATGTGCAGTTAACGGTTCAGAGCAAACCTTCTGGGAAGCTTGTTCTGGTATCAAAGTCTTAATAGAGCATGACCTTGAGCAGAGAGGCAGGCAATTTGTGAGAGACTTTGGGTGTGAATGCTTGCTCAGCAACACTTTGAAAAGATCCTCACGTGCAGGTCACACTATGTTTGAAATCTGAAGAGGAGCAGGGAGCCTATATTCAAGCAGTAACATCCTTTTGTTCCAACCTAAATAATAGAAATACTGTATAAAGTGCAGCTATTTTTACCATTTAGGATTTTTCAGGTTGTTCTTGTCTAAAACCTAAAATTCATGTAAATCCTAGAGTTTCAGAAGGAAGCCCTAATTTTGTGCTCGTGTTTGTATTGTTTTCTGCAACGGATAAACATTAATCTCCAGTGGTATGCCTGCTAGATTTGTGTAATACTCCCAGGAGAAAATTTACAAAAGCTGAAGGAAGACTCAGCAATTTGCTACATGAGATCTATCTTTTTAGAATGCAAGAAGGCTTGATCAGACATGAAGAAGTGATTTTAAGCACTTAAGAAAGATCTTCCTTTTTTTGTCATAAAATTTTAGTTTTAGGTACTCTACGATGCAAGTGCAGAGCCCAGAGATACTCATGGGTTTGGTTTTTTTTTAAGATGTCCTTGCAGATCTTACCATTCCCAGAATCCCTATTGCCCAGAAGAAAGACCAACCAAACAAACCCCCAAGTTTTGGGGTTCATAATGATAGTGCAAATGTCATTGGACCATCTTGTCTTGACAGGCTTGAAAGATACCTTTTGTCTACATCACACATCGCATAAATAGCCATAATATTACTTGTGCAAGTGAAGACTAGAAATACTGCTGGATGATGCAGTTTACAAAGCTTAGTTTTCTCTGTAAGTCTTAAATAGTAACACTTCCTGCATGCTGTTCTTGAAATATTGACCATCAGGCACTGATCCTAATTTTCTATCTAATCAGGGTAGAGAAACCATGCCTGTAGCAAGTCGTCTGTCACAGAGTTCCATTAGCAGATTTCAAATATTGACTAGCAAAGAAGTATTCACTTTCCTGAGATTAACAATCTATAGGATAATATACAATGTGTCTACAATAGCCATTAATGGAAAAGTGATGAAGATAAATCTGATTTGTAACGAAGTTACTGGTTTGCAAACACTTCATAAATAAAAGACAAGCCTAACTCAATGAACAGTTCCTAATGAGTATTTCAAACTTTATTGATGCCAAGAACTAAAGTAATACCCACTATCAAGTAATAATGTTGTTATAGCTGTATGGTTTAAAGCTGTAACAGTTTCCTTGTGATCTTCTTTCAGTAAACTCTCCTCGCTAAACCAGCATGTTCTACAATTTAATAAGGCACACAGTCTGATTTCAGAACACAATCAAAACTGGGAAGTGTAGGTATCAGCTCTTTTATGTTTACAGATCCATGCAAGTCTAAGAAACATAGGTGCACAATTTCTGTATATATCAAAATATTTGCATTTGTATTATTTGTCAAGATGAACTTTACTGATGGATTAGGAAGCGCACCCAATTATTATTAGAAAGGGTTTTTAAAAATATTAATAATGGGAGGAGTTATTTTAACACTGTAATAGAATATATGCTTGTGCTACTGAAACCAGAATTCTTCTAACATCCATTTCATTGTTCCTTCACTTAACTGGTAATGCTTTGACAAAATTTAACAATTCATCTTTTGCATATATTTATGTGACTGGCACTTAGTTAAGTAGATATTTACTCAAATCACTTTTCTTCTATTATAAATCTCTGGAGATAGGTTATTGAGGTCTCCTCTCAGTAGTCTCATCTTGGGACTGAACATGCCCAGCTTCCCCAGACTCTCCTCATAGGAGAGGTTCTCCAGTTCCTCCATCATCCCTGCCACTCCCTGCTGGACTCGCTTCAGGATCTCTATGTCTCTCTTGTACTGAGGAGCCCAGTGGACACAGCACTCCAGAGTGGCCTCACCAGGGCTGAGTGGAGGGGCGGGATCACCTCCCTCAACCTCCTGGCAATGTTCTTCCTAATGCACCCCACATGCTTCATCATTTCCTGTGAGGACAAAAGAGACATAACTTGCACTGGGGATCCCTTGCCCAGTTGTCACCAGGGCCCTGGGGTCGCTTATCGTTCATCTGATGTAAAAATATAGGCAGACATTCAACACTAAATCTGGAGGCATTAGGATTGTCTGTCATTGGTATCCTGTCACCCATGTACATGCAAAAACCAAAAATGTGACCATCATCATTATCTTAGCCTAATTAGTTGTTATGGAAGACAGTGTATGTCCAATGATAGGACTGCAGAGGGGAAGACTTGGGCAACCGAAATGTCTTTTCACGGTTGCTGTTTTATATTTTACTCTTTGCAGAAGGTCAAGTCTTTCACCCTACTAGGTGTTTACTGGTGTTACACACTGGGCCTCTATTGCACTAGAACTTCATATGCATCGTACTCCACTTCTATTAACAGGAGTTTAGTAATTGTTATACCTTGGTATAACACAGATCACAATATTTGTCTTAACCCATTTCCTTAGTTTTAATCCAACTTTATATTATTCAATTTTCCCCACTGCCTTGATGGTTTATGAAAATGTGTTGCAGGATTCGTCAAAAATAAGGTATGACTGTCTGTTTTCACCTTGTTGATTTTAATAGAAGATCCCTATAATCCTTTTCGTATAACCTCCTGAGTCTTATAATAACAATTCTTCTACCATAAAATCAAGTTATGGAAATTGTTTTAAAACTCTTTGCTACTGACTATAAAATGTGAAACTAACCCTCTGGCATGGTTTTGTGTATCATCTTTTGTGACAACATTGGAAACATCTGTGTTCTGTCAGAGAATGAAACCTTTTTTGAAGTTTTTCATCTGTGTGTATATATGAGTGAGGGAAGAGAGAGAAACTAAACTGGGGATACAGCAATAACAAAATATCTTGGGCTTCAACCCAATCTTATATCTATGCATTAATTTACAAACTGAACTATTCCACTTACTGTTATTCCTGTCTACATAATTTTATCCCTCAACTGACACCTTAGTTTCCTAATATGGAAAATATACCTACATCTATGCATCTGATTGAAGAATTACAAACAAACTCTGAAATTTAACTCACTCTTTATTGAACCATTACATTAGCATAGATTCCACTCCTTCTTTGTTGCACTTTTAATACACATATTTCTGTTGTTGAAGTATTGCAGGGCACAGTGACATTGCAGCCATCTCCCCTGTTGCTGGAGGGATCTGAAATAATGGTATGAGGAAAAATGAAGAAATTAGTATTGCAATATTGCACTGTCAGTCCCGTAGGTTTCTTTGCACTTCCTCTTCCATCTTCCCCAGGTGACTAAAACTGTTTTGTCAAGATAAGTCTCAACCTTACAAAACAGCTCATTGCTACTGAGATGCAACGTGAAGTTTCCTTAGAGACTGAATCCATTTTCTACAATTAGTGCAGCTGGTAAGTGTTAACCTACATAATGGAAGGAAATAAAAGCATACAAAAACCCCACCATTTTTCTATAGTGATGGTGGATTTTCCTCTAACAGATGATGAAAATGGAGTAGGAAAATTTAAATTTACCTTGTCTACATTTTACTGTGAACATTTTGAGGATGTATTAGCAAACATTATAAAGAAACCAGCGTCAACTATTAGTTTTGTGCTCTACAAGTTTTTTTATTTTTCTATTCAAATCTTTATGAACCTTTATTTCACTGGCAACTATTTAAAGACGTCCTGACTAAACCAAGTTTCATTTTAAATATTAGTTATTGTATTGTGCATATTGTGACTAGAAAAACATATCTAAACAATCCAGTAACCTAGAAGACTTTTCAGATGGTACTTTCAGATGGAGCAAAAATAAAAATGAAGAATAAAGCCCCCTTTTCAAGATTGTCTTAAACCCTGTCTGGAGTCTAAATTGTGTATGCCAAACATACATAATCATCTATTTGATCTGGCCTGTGCTAGTGATGCAAGTAATGTCTTAATAGCTTTCTCACTGTTTGTTTACATTTGAAGCCAATGTAAAGCATTTTCATCTCTCTTGTTTTGGAAGACCTTTCTCTTTACTTTTTATGACTATAATTTTCTGTAATAACTATGGAACTGTCATCCTTACAGGAGATCTCACTTAATAGTGGGTTCTTTCTTAAGTGCCTTGCAGAACTAGAAACACAACCAACATGTGCCTACTTATACTTAAGGCTTAATTACTTTTTCAGGGTCTTTGATTAAAAACATACTTCTCTTGTTGGACTTATGTAATGTGCACTACATTGATTTTACCAAATACAGTTTCGAATTCAAGATCTACCTGCAGCAAGTGAAAAAAGGTGTTACAGAACCTGCAAGTATCATAGAGTTGCCTTCTGATTAGCTTCCTCATAATAATATCCATTGCTACCAGATATACTGTAAAGAAGTCCTGTTTTCCTCCAGTTGATCTCTATATTCTGAAAAAAATTCAGATCCAATGAAACTTTAATTTCTCCTGTATTTCCTTATTCTATTTTTACTACCAGATATTTTCAATGATCTTTCCACACTAAGTGCTTACAAAGGATTAATTTCATTTTTTTATTAATCTGATGAGCTCCCCCTAGGAGCATGAAGCTCAGGTCACTGCCCAGACTCTGATGGGGAAAGTCCTCTACTGTTGGAAACATCCATACCACCACCACACCCTCCCCAGAACAGTGCTTCCATCTCTTACATCCTCCTTCCCCCTCACCTTCCATTCATTCACTCCAAACTTGGCAGATATGAGGCTGTATCATTGAGAACCATGACTCCACATCAAACAGTTTTGTGCAGTTGTACTAATTCTCTCCTTAATGATCCATTCTCAGCTTTCAAGTGGACTTGAACACACCACATAAACATGCACACATCAGAATGTGTTTTCCTGGGTGTAGCACTGCTGGAGAAGGAGATTAAAGTCTTTTTATCATGTATGCAGGTGTCCACGTACTTGTTATATGTACACAGCCATCCAGTCAGTGTGGTCTCTATCTTCAAGAGGAAGAGCAGGGATAATAACGTGGAATCATTCCTTTCTAGCTGGGAAGAGAAGGGTCCATGGACAGTTTGAAAATTCTCTATTAAGATCATATTGTGAAAATCACCCGGTATTAATATTTTGTAAGAATAATGTATTATTTCCCAGAGCTTTCTGTCTGAGTTATGAGCAAAGGTTAAAAATTCTTGCTGAAGATCTTACAGTCTTTTTTTTTTAATCCCAAACAAACAAATAAAACCCCAACAGGACAAGAAGAGAAAAAAGTCAGAATTCAGTCACAGGGTTTTTTTTTTCAAACACTATATTAAACTTTTTTTTGAAGCTCTCTAAAATTAATTATATAAGTCGTTTATGACCCATACTAGATTTAGTTCATTATGGTATAGCTACTGATACACTTGCAAACATATCTTACAGTCTTTTACTATGAAAACCAGTGGAACAGAGTTATGACCTACATATAACAATTATTATTCATTATTTTCATCTTCCTTTAGTTCCAGAACAAAGATCTCTTCCCTGAAGGAATTTACTTCTATTTGACATGCTAGCATATTTGTATGATTTACTCTGTGTGTCTTGGAAGCCAGAGAATCTTCTTAAGGCGATCCCATATAAAGACTTCTTAGTTTTTTCTGAACATATTGAGTAGTAGCACACTGGAGACCCAGAGGAACATGTATTTTGGTTTTTTTTTTAAATTAAGAAATACTTTTCTAATAAATTTCTTCTACACTAACGTATAGTTGCAATACATATAAATTTCAAATATAAACCAGTGGTCAGGAAATCAGTGTTACGGTATTAATCAACTTCTGCATTAATTCACTAGTTGATTGCATGTGGACACAGCTAACAATGAAGTTCTATTTGCAACCAGGAAGACATGGTCAGTGCCTGGTACATCAAGACTCCCCAAGGTTTAATAACCTACAAATTTCCTACATCTTGATGACTTATCTTTTCTTCTTCTTCCTATGTGGCTAAAAATAGCTTTTCCTTAAACATCAAACCTACTGTGTCAACATTTATGAAGAGTAAAAAAAGACAGATTTCCCTCTGGAAAAGTTGCTTCCAGATAAATTTCCAAAGTTTGTTTAGACTTTCAGAACAAAGCAAAGCAGAAAATAATTCAACCACCTCTATGGGTAACATATAAGTATATAATCATAGTTTCTGAGGAAGTGTTTAATTACTGCTTTCCTTTATCCTCCTCCTTCTAAAACTATCAAATTATATTTGTGAAATGAAAATTTAAGTCAGTTGTAAAAAAAAAAAAGGATTCTACAATGTGAATTGATGAAATGAGAGGAAAAAACAGAAATATCTTGGAGGAGAAAAAAAAGATGTCCTAAACAGATAAGAAATTGTTATGATAGACAAATGTTGCCTGAAGCAAGAATGATATGTTTGGGGTTGGAATTTCATAAAGTTCCAGAATCAAATTTCAAAGTTTTAAAAATTTTCCTTTGCACAATGAAGAGAATGGGGAACAAAAGCAAAAATAATACACAGTTTTATTTCCTTTTTCTCAATAATTTGAAAGTAAAACTGCTCTTGTTTCTCAAACTATAATGAATTCAATCTCTACTTTGTGAAATCCAGAAGTAGGAACAAACTGTAGACAATCCTAAAGTAAATCTTTTCATAGGGTCAGCTCCACACCTATCATGCTTAGGATAATTAATGATAGTGATGGGGTTCTTAGCAAATCAGAAATAGCTCTTGGATACTATTAATAAGCTGGGTAAGGACAGACACTGTTTGCACCCTCTGGAATGTTGCAGTAGGTCCTTTGCAGTCTTCTGCTCTGTGAATACACAAGTTAACATGTGTGTCACTTCGCTGACCTAAAACCATACAAAATGTGTGTAAAACATAAAATCTTCTCATCACTCTAAGATTTCTATAAAACCCCATTACTGCACTGACTGTGTTATAATCCTACATCTGTTTATTCCCATATTAAAAGCCATACTAAAAAGACAGAAACTGTTCTTCATGTCACTAAGAAGAAGAAAATAGACAGAGGCCCCATGAGCTAAAGAGATTTTCCCAGTGCCAGCAACTTCGGGACGAGTTCAGAAATTAAACTTTCAGTTGAAGAGCCACCAGACAAAAAAAATCTTGCCTCAATTATTTACGTAAATTGCAGAATTTTATGCTTGTGCATTTGAAGATGAATGGTGGAACAAATAGGAAAAACAAAGAGCAGGAGAACAGCATAACCAGAAGAAGAGAGACAGGTTTCGAAGTGTCTTTGAAGCAGGAAGCAGTGATGAAGATATGTTTTGAAGATCATGTAGAAGGTAATAAAATCACCAGATGAAAGAAACAAATATTAAATTCACAGGAATATCAGAAAAGAAGAAGACTATCAGCTAAAGGAAAGAGAGGATGCAGACCTTGAGAAAATTAAGTCAGGCAAGACAGAGTAAGAAGGCTGAAGAAAAAAAGGTCCTGAATCAAAATCAAATAAGTAAGTTGGAAGAACATTTTTCTCCAGTGAGTTCTAGACCAGGAACAAACTAGAAAGAATAAAGAAGGGAAGTTGAGGCTAAAGAAAGAAGGCAAGTTAATACATTAAATGTTAAAATATCATTTTAATCTTAGAAGCTAAAATACATTAAATGATCAATAATTTAGGCCTAAACAGCAAAAAATCTCAAAAGAAAAGTTATAATGACAAAACTTACAGATTTGTGAAGAAAAACAGAATTCAATGTAATAACGCATTCATTTTTTATTTACATGTTGAAATACAACACAGAAATTAATTAAACTGTGTCTTTACAGCCTGCGTATGCCATAGGATTATTGACAAAGGAAATAAACTTTTTGCAGCAATGCAGAAATGTCAGGCCTTAAAGCGTTCCAGGAAAAAAATACAGATATAAAAAATAAATTGTCTTAGTAAAGCTGAAGGTTTTGGGGACCTGGTAATATGCATCCTCTTGGAGAGTGTTTAAAAAGGAGTGATTCCGAAAAGTCACAAGAAACATTAAGTGCCAGAGCAAAGGGGATATTTAGAGACTTTTAATACTTCTAACACACATCCATAGTGAATATATTTGTAACATCAAAAAGTTTTTTTCAAACAATGACTCTTCTATTGTCACATCAGAATGTATTTTGTGGTAGGGTTTTTTGTTTGGTGGTTTGGGGGTTTTTTTTTGTATAACAAGGATTTCTGTCATCATTTGTTCCTTTTGTTTTATTTTTAAATTTTGTTCAAGTTTTATTTTTAAAATATAAAACATAGCATCATTTCCTTGATGTCTGTGATGGTGCAGTGGTGCTGCTACCATGAATTTGTGAGGTGACTGAAGACACCACATAATGTTGTAAGCCTTGTGTAGAAGACAAAGATAATTCTCACTAGCAAGGAAAACAACTCAAATCACAATACTTCACATGAGGTAAACAGAGGATGGCCTTTCTACAAGTGGAGGAAAAAACAGCCCAAAGTGGGTAAAAGAACTAAATTGTTTGATTTACAGGAAAACAAACACTTCTCTGTGAGAAAAAATGTGTTAGCCTGAGTCCTCTGATCTGAAAAATAGCAGGTGTTTTCAGTTTCTATGTATCAACTACCACTGTAGCTGGAAAAAATATCAGAGCTGTTAAGAGAAAACAGCACATAATTAATAGTGTATCTGCAGATTGCTGTTTCTCCTCACTTTCCTGTAGAAATGGCAAATACTAGGTAAAATTTATTTTTTTGTGCTCTATCACCACACTTTCCCCGTGCTGGTATTCCCTTTCAGTGTGAGCCTCTCAGTCCAGCTCTCGACTTTCTAAACATCCCTTGAGGCTCTCCTAACAGCAGTGGAGCAGCAGCAGCTCTCCTCTGCCTTCCCCATGCCTCCTCCATCCTCCCTCCTGGGATGCAGCCAGAGGGGCTGGGCAATGGTTGGCAGCTGCAGCCCAAAGGAGGAGTGTCTGTGTCAGTAAATCCCCAGGAGCACTGGCTGAAGGAGCAACAACAAAGACAGAGAAGCTGGTAGCCTGTACCAGGCTGCATCAGTCTCTCCTGCTGTAAAAGTCCCAGCCATTTTTGTCTGTCCACATCGTTTAAGTCTCCTCTGCCTCTGTGATTTGGAGGATTAGAGTGGTGTGTTATGCTGGCAGTGTGTGAACCAGTGCTTTTGGATTGCATCCCACCTGTTCAGGTTTGTGCACTGAGATGGAGCACTCTGAGGGCTCTCATGCAATGTTAGTCCTACTGCTGCTTAGCAGTTGGCTGCCTAGAGGTCACACACAATCCTTCATCTAGGCCAGCATGTCATAAATGTTAAAAAAACCCCACCTGTGTTCAGATCCTGGGACCTGGGAAAAAATTACTCTATCTTTCTTTGATCCTTTTCGCATAAGGGAAGATAAATTAGATGGTTTTTCCTAAATCCTGCAGCCCTTATATGCCTCAGTATGATGAAATCTTGTTCATATCTTAAAGCTTTTCCCCCAGCCCATTTATCTCAATCCTAAACTGTATCTTATTATATTTAGCAATAAGATTCCTCTATTCTGTTTAGTCTGCCACTGACTAATAATGAAGATCCTTTGCCTTCTTTTCTGTTGGGGTATATGTCCAAGTACTTCAAAAATACAGAGAGTGTCTTTTAGTAGAAAGTATTAAAACAAAATACATATACTGATACAATCTCAAGCAAGAAGAACTTCATTCTTTCTTTTTTTTTTCCCAACATCAGGAGACTATAGGATTTAAAGAACAAAAAAAAAGTAATGCTCAAAATTTCAATTTCTTTCAAACAAACAAATACCTGAATAAGGTAGCCATAATTCACACTTAATACCATCTACATGAAAATTGATTTTCTGACTACTTAAGAAATTGCCAGTCATTATTTAAGAAGTGGCACATTACAACCCATTGAAATCAATGTAAGAATCCTGTTTTCTTCAGCAATAATTTACAAGAGAGGATAAAGAAGGAAAGCTTATTGCTGCAGCAATGTTGTCTTTTCAAAGGATGTTGGCACCAGGAGGCAGCAGACAAATACTTGATTGTGAAACTGATACTTACTGGTGACAAATGTCTAGGAAATCGGGGTTTCTTATTATTTGACTGGCTTATCAATCGCTTTGAAATTGAACTCTGTGCATGTGCAATTGAATTGGTATTTTATTCATGCAGCTATTGGAGTGATGCTATTTTAAAATTCAAGTCTGTAAACATTAGGCCCAGGAGCACTCCCAGGATTTTTGCTCTGAAAGTCAACACTAGGTATGGCCTGACTATGCAGGGAAGAGACTCCAACATAAACCAGCCTCCTGTATTTTAATTTCCAGAGACCCCTGATCAGACATGCGTACATGTAGAAGTGGAAAGGCGTAGCATGAAGTTTGTATGTAGTCCTAGGGATTAGCTTGTGACCCATTTGGAATCCTGGCAACATGAGAAATTTTTCAAATCAGTTGCGGTAAGAACCCTACTTGTTCACACAGATGCTCTGTAATCATCTCGAACGCTCCCAGGATGAATGACTTCCAGCAGTGCCACTGGGCATTTTGCAAAACTAAGAGGTATGGAAACACCTTTGAGTTGATATATGAACATCACCAAACTTTTCTTCCTTAGCATTGCTAAATTAATTCTCAAATGTTATTTTCACATATTCTTTCCATAGTAAATATTATTTTTTTAAGATAAAAATAACTCGATTTCACCCCCTGAACTGATATCGTATCTTTAATTCCATTTTCTTTCCTTTTTATTTTTACTAAATACATATGCCTCTATAAAACTGTAAGTCTTTGCTCAAAGAAAATGCAACGTTCACAACTTTGAGATCAGGTGTTGACCCTCTTACAGCAGTGGGCTTGACTGCAGCTTTGGCTTGCCAGAGAAGAAGCTTTTCAAATCTGCTGATATGTACCACTCAAAACAATCAGCTACCAATTAAAGCAAATATGGTGTGAGAAGAATCATAAAATTGCTTATGTACTTGAAGTAATCTGATATTTTTATCAGCTCATCTGGATTTTAGTTGTGACAACAAGAATAAGGAGAAAAAGGAAACAGCTTCATTAGATAATCTTAAAAATCAAAGTGCCACTTTTCTAAAAATGTTTTGAGGCTTTGGATACTAGCAGTGGGATTATAGGTCAAATAACAGTTAGGTAATCATAACTAATGGTCTAAACCCTGGGATCAATGAATAATAATCAAGTTTTTCCTTTCTTACCCACTTTTCCCATAAAATGCTTATTTTCCTTTGAGAATGATGAAACCTAAGCATAACAAAATTTTAGGGGTTTTTTTTACATATAATTACATGTTTTCCAATAATAGAGCTGATGGGACAATGAAACATCTCCATTTTGCTTTAGAAGAAAAGATAATTTTAGAAGTCAGATTTCACCATCACTTTTACCCTGATTTTAGTAAAATAACAATTTGAAGAAGGCATAAATTACAGTTTCTTTTACCCCAAAATCATAGAATCATAAAGTGGTTGTATTTGACTGCTTGAATATAAATTAAAATATATGGAAGTCTGAGATGTGTATAAAATAAATCCCACAGGTCTTTTTCTGATGCATGGGCTCTTTCCTGTTCAAAAGAAATGAGAAGTTGAAAGTGTACTCTATAACCTGATTCTTTACTGCTTCTCAATTCTCATACAAAATAAAGATAAAGCGCTATGTGGAACACCAGTATCATTTACTCTGTGTTTGTTTTATAAAATTTCATATGTCTGTTCCCTCTCACAATTTCACTGCACCCTTCCAAAAAGTGTCCTAGTCTGCTCTGCACCTTCCATCATCAACTTGCAGTTGTAAAGCAGCACAGACAGCAGTAAGAATGCCCTGATCTTTCTTTTCTCAAGGCTGAACAAGCCAAGGTCCCCAGTCCTCTCTTCAAAGCCGTATCCTCCAGTGCCCTGACCACCTTGGCGATCTTTCTCCAGTGTCAGTGTGTCATGTGTGTCAGGTGTCAGTGTGTCAACGTGCCTGCTCTGTGTGTGTTTCCATATATGTTTCCATGTGCAACCATCAGAAATTTGTTCTTAGCCTCACTGATCATTTAACCTCGACTACCAGATTCAGTGACCCCCAATCATTTTTGAAACATGCCTATTCCATTCTCACACGATCTGTTACAGATTCAGCCTACCTTCTGTGCCTGCCATAGCTACACCTGGGCAGTCCTGCTTCTCTGAGGCACCTGCCCCATCAGACATTTGGGAAATGGCACCTGCATTGGCTCAAAGCAGTGAAAAGGGAGGGGTTGTGCTGCCTGCATGAAATTGTGTCAGGGGAGGTTTATATTAGATATTAGGAAAAGATTCCTCATCCATAGGGTAATTGGACAGTAGAACAGGAAAATGGTCACAGCACCAAGCCTGACAGAGCTCAAGAAGCATTTGGATGATGGTCTCAGACACAGGTGGGATCCTGGGGCTGTCCTGTGCAGAGACAGGAGTTGGACTCCATGATCTTTGTGGGTCCCTTGCAACTCAGAATATTCTAAGATTCTATGACTGCACTCCATATGTGGGTACAGAGTGTAGCTTGCTTTTTTGTGGATCCAGAAATAGGAAAACAACTCCAGTGCTTCCTCCTGTAAGGCTCCAATGCAGTACGTGCATCATCCAATTACATACTAATTTTGATCATCTCATTCAGCCTTTTCACCTACTAATGCAGTTTACTTCATGTTCCTTTTAGGTTGCTGTGGTTACTAACCTACATGTAAACATTTTTCACTTCTTTCCACCAGTGGATCTCCCCGTTCTTACAGCCAAAGTTTATAAGGGTCAGTACGTAAGCATTTGTCACTGGCAAGGTCATGGCACCAAGGGAGAGCTCTGGGAACTCAGTGTTATGTTCTACTGCAGAGCCCAAATCTGAATGAGACGTGTTCTCCACAGGGCTCAGTAGAGAGGAATGATCCCTCTGCCTGCTAGTTCTACTCTCCTCAGGGAACACTGTCCTTGTTTCACATTCCGCCCATCAGGATCCCCCTTCCCTGTGGAAAAACACTCAGGTCCATTTCCACGAAGCTGCTTTCCAGTCAGACAGACTGCAGCAGGTCCTGGTGCATGGAGCTATTTGACCTCCCCAGGCCCACAACTTTGCATTTACCTTTTTTGAACTTCTTGATGTTCCCATCAGCCTATTTGTCCAATCCCATTTATCAGGTCCCTCTGAATATCAGCCTTGTCCTCCAGCATATCAACTTCTGCCCTGCAAATATGTCTGATCCTATTGTCCAGATTTTAAAAAGTCACAGTTTTGATTTCTGAGAGCTATCACCAGTAACCAGCTGCCAGCTGGAGTTTGTATTGCTGATATTGCCCTTTGATCCCAATGGGAAAGCCAATTTTTGGCTCACCTCCACTTAGCTGCCCATTTACTGAGTTCTTACTTGACCAGTTTAGCACTAAGGTTACTCTGGGGGAACTTGTCAAAAGCCTTGAAGAAGTTAAGCTTTACAGCATCCACTGCTTTCTTCTTGTTCACAGATCTAGGCGTCATGATTTTGCCCTTAAGGTAAACATTAAGGATGAACCATCTTCATTGTATTCCTGAAGTATTTACATGAATTTTTGGAGAACTGTATTTATTTCTAATGAGCAAACTCTGAAAACTACACTATCTGAGGCAAAGTGTCAGATATGATTGAAAAGACTAGGAGATAAACAAGCACTTCCTCCTGTTTTCGTAGCTTTGTACACAAACGAAAAACCACCTTATCCTTCTACCTTTTATATAGGTATTGTTATTCACCCTGTTCATAAAACTAAAATGTGGCAGAAAAATATGAAATAATAAATGAGTAGAATTTTTTTTAATGTGGACATACTCCCAGTGGCAGTGGAAACCTCTCTAGTTTTGACTGAAACCAGTGGTTCCACAGTTTGTGGAATCCATACAGCAATCAAAATTTAGCTAGCCACAAGAAGATCAACACTTGTAAAATTATACTACATTCTCACTGATAGAAACTCAGATATTTTTTGTTTCCAAAACATTAACTACAGATACAGAAAAAGTGACTGATTTCCCTACACAGCAGTATCTTTTAGATAAAGTTGTCTTATATTCACTAGTAAGTTGTTTCCACAACTCCTCTAATTACTTATAACAGTGCTCTTTAGAAATTCCATTTTCTTAAAATTGTTCTGGAATTTTGAGTTCTATTCAAAGCCTACCAAACCAAATGCTAATGGGCTTTACATCAGATTCATAGAAAGTGACATTTTTGGAAAATGTTGTAGGTAGGACTACAAGAGATGTACTGCACAAAGGTTTTATCTTTCTTGAATAGTAGGGAGATATATTTAATTTTTCAGCACTAAAATCTGAAGAGGTACTATTTAAAAACATAGAAAATAAAGAGGATCCAAATTATGCCACCAAGTCACTCTAGGAGCCTTTTTCCTTCTCCTAGAAAGAGGACATTAATAAAATCTGATTTTTCTGGTAATGGTGGATTAGTCCTGGTTAAGGGCCAAATGTCTACCCAGATGCTCACTCAGTCCCCTCCTCAGTGGGACAAGGGGACAAAACCAGGGAGATTCCTTAGCAGTTATGTCGTAGGCTGAACAATAATTTATTGCCAATTAGAATAGATTTGAGTAATAAGGAATGAAGACAAATATTAAAACAATGTCTTAAACCTCAGCTTCAGTCCTTCACTCCAGATTCCTCTACCCTGTCCCTGAATAGCACAAGGAGGAATGTGTGCGGAGGTGAGTTAGCACATAATATCTTTTCTCTAAAACTCCTTCCTTCTCACACTTTCCTCTTTTCCAGTGTGGTCTCTCCCACCACCTGAAGTCCTTCAGGAAAAAAATCTGCTCCAGTGTGGGCTCTCCACAGGTTGCAGTTCCTTCAGGAAATATCCATCTGCTCCAGAATGGAGTCGCTTCCTGCGCTGCAGGGAAATACCTGCTTTATTGTGGTCCTCTTCACAGGCTGCAGGGAATACCAGCTCCAGTGCCCAGGGCATGTCCTCCTCGCTGTCCCTCTCTGACTTTGTTGTTCACAATGTAGTTTCTCACTCTTTTCTCCCACTCCTCCCCCACCATTCCAGCATTTTTTTTTCTTTTTTTTTAAAATATGTTTTTCCAAAGAAACAGGAAAACTGTCCTGTGGTTGGCCCAATCCAGCCAATGGGGACGGGCATTCACTTCTCTCTTCCCATTGTCCCTCTGCTCCAAAAACCTTTGCCATCTACACCCAGTACAATGGTAATTCTGTTTAACCAAGCACTGAAGGAGAAGCAGGGCAGGATGCAGGTGTTCATCTGCTGGAGCACTGCAGGACTGCCATTCAGACTCAGTAGCTGTAGGAACCCACCCACCCACCCACCTGGTCTGTTAGGTCTGTCCCTTATCACACTGCTTAGACTGGAAATTACTGGAAGGATCTGGAACAGCTAGATTCTTCTGCTCAGAATTTTATGCTACGGGATTCAGATAGACAGTGGAATTTCAGGAACTATCAGCCAGATAGACACATATGGATCTATAGGTCCCTCTGTAACTTTATACATCAGGCACTAAGTTCTTTAGGACATGGATGAATAATACAAGGCAACAAAAAGCACTGCATTGTCTAAATAATCATTCTGCAGGGATCTTCACCAGCCAGGCATTTACAGAGAGTTATTTCTACTCCTTAAACATTATGGGAAACAAATATATAGCCATTTCAAAAATCCTTTAAAAATAAAACTCTATTTTTCAGTGTTTTGCCTGTTGTGAGATATTAGTTGTTTGGCTTAAATAAATAAGCTTTACACAGAATGAGTCACTTATTGTTATAATAGTGTGTGGTTTAGTATGCTGATTGCTTAGCTCTGCTTGCTTTGTCTGAGAAGCTAGATTTGTTGAAGCCTTAGGCCATAAGCTGCGGACCTTCACCTAGATATGCTTTCTGCTGTAATAGAGTGGATTTTCTTAGCAATTTTCCAAGTAACTGGTATAGTGCTGTGTTTTGTTTCTAGTATGGAAAGAATGTTGATAACACATTGATGTTTTGGTTGTTACTAAGTAACGATTATTCCAAATCCAATGCTTTAGTCTCCCAGGCTCTGCCACAGAGCAGGTCCACAAGAAACCAAAGCTAAGGAGGCTACAAATGTCAGCAGAAGCTGCAACTCATCAGGATGATAGCAGTTAATGTCCCACCTGAATGGAAAGAAGAGAAGTAATAAGGTGCTAGAGGACCCCAGACCAAAAATCACCACTGAACTAAAAAAGTGTGTGAAGAGCATGTGAAGGATGGGTGCATAAATTGTGAGGTCTATTTGCTCAGGTATCTCTTTGTTCTGGGTCCCTTTCTGGAGACACCCAGCTCGAGCTGACCTATGTGCTGTACCACTCTATTAAATTATTTCTTTTTTATAAAATCTCATACCTGAGACTCTGCTGCAAGAAATCCAGGGGCGAGCCTGAAGAAAGAAGGATCCCATCTGAGCATGAGTATGTGTGAGTGAGGGGCCAGAAGGGGCTGCTCTTGGCCCATTGGAGCCACCTGCTCTGAAGGGACTCAGGCCCCAGCAGTTGAAGTTTTGATTTGTGGTGCAGTTCCTTGAATTGTGTAAGGATGTTGGGGCTGTGTCTTCTCCCTTAACATTGCCCTTCTGCATTCTTTCATTTCTAACTGGTGTGAATAATGTTACATAGCTGAAACAAGTGCAGTACATTCAAACTGAGTCTGACATATATGTGAATATAAAGTTCGTATATGTAGAGCTTCCACATTTTATCTTCCACAAGTTAGATGGCAGATTTAAGTGAGAGCAGGCTAAAGACCTGAAAAAGTAAAATGAACCCTTATCTGAAAAAAAAAAAAGAGAGGTAGAAGGAGGCAGAGGGAAGGAAGGGAATCCTCCTGCCTCTGTATAATAAGCTGTTTACAGCCTTTTTTTGTGAAACAAATTTCACTGCAAATAAAAATCCCTGTTATTCACACTAAAGGCAAGGGAACTTTCAACTTTGATTCAATGAAACACCCACTTTCAGGCATATACGTATGTTAGTTCTTGTTCAGTGAAACAGATGGAGCTAAAGATAACTCAACGTAAGCATCCATTTGAACCCTGCTGACTTCAGTGAGAAGTCAGTTTGCATTGCAATTGATAAGTTTGATGACTCACATAATACTCATGGAAATCTCTTCATGTCTTCAGTTTATAATACTTTGAAATGTAGCCCATATTTTTAATGGTGTTTTGAATAAGTGAAGTCAACAGAATGCCCTGAGCATGCTCATCATCTTCAGTGGCTTAATATTATGAATAAAAGTGACCACTATCCTAGAGGGACATTAGTTCATTATTAGAAAGATATACTACAGTTCAGAGTTGCCTTCAAAGATGCAGTAGACGTTTTTTCATAGATTTTAAAACTCAATTTTACAGTCCATATTCTGAAAAGTACACCATTTTATAACATTATTTTTGTGGATGGAAAATATGGGATGTACATGACCACTGCACTTTCATTTTTAGTTGCAGAGATAATATATTTATTACTATTGGATTTCCTGACCTCCACATTATATTTTAGTTCTCTAAATCCTTTCTCTTCCTATTTGACTTTGATGTTTAATGCATAATAGATACAGATGACAAAAAACTGCAAGCAAATCACCCCATCACCAAATTCATATATGACTTCACAAGTATCAATTTACTTCTATCCCGACGTAATGATTGCATTAACTTCCTGTATCTGCCATTTCCAGCCTTACCTGGAAGCCCTACCCATGCTTTCTCTGTCAGCTTTTCCTGGGACCTCTGTGTAAGAGCAGACAACCAGTTCTGGCTGAACTACACTATAGATGTGCCTCTGCTCAGCCCTGTGCCCTGTTGCCCTTATCTTTCTCGAAGGACCCCCAGATCTGCCTCCTGTATGATGACTCTGGCCTTTCCTGGATTCCTGGCTGCACAATTTCTAAAACAACTTCCCACTTGAGGATTCTGGTTCCACAAAAATGCTGTTCTCCTTGGAAACAAGCTGGTTGTTCTGCATTTTTTATGGAAACCAGGCAGAGAGAGAGGCTTCTCTTCCACCTCTTGCATGCCAGCTGGCACCACGGTGGGTGAAGGGCTGCCTGCCCATCTTGCTGGACTTCATGGTTGTCATGGCTGTCCAGCTGCCCTGCTTCCCACCTGGCAGACTGCTCCAATTGCTTGGCTTCCTGGCTAGCTTTCCACCTGGGTAGCCAAATCCCTGTACTAAAGTTTTTGAAACGTGCTCTATGTGGTCTCAAAACAATCAAGTTTTCTGAAATCAAATTATGTAATAAAGCAAAGTTTTCTTTGTTTCTGGTGAAAAAAACAGAAATAAAAACACAGAAAATTTGTCAGCAAAACAAAAATTGCACTTTGATTACCCCTTTAGTTTTCACAGAAGTCTCTGTGCAAAGAAAAGAGACTCCCATGGCAACATTACTTGTATTAGCAAACATAAAGGACTTTATAAGCCATTTTTCCTTTGCTTAGTCTATTTAGCCTCTTAGTCTATTTAGTATTTTCTTTTTTTTTTCCTTAAAAGGAAAAAGAGAAAAAAAGTCACTCTGAAATGTTACAAAGGTACAGGACTAAATCTCTAGGCTTTGAGATTTAGTGTTGTCATTAAGTGAAATTAGGTATATATTTAGAATATCTTTATGTAGCTTTCTCTCTGGTAGCACCAAGAATTAGGATATTTGTTTTATTTTTTCAGTGCTATAGCATATATATACCTAAGAATAAATGCACGCACACACAGCGTACAAATACATAATGCAGCTTAGGCAAGGGGCAAACGCCAGCTTGGAACTTTAAGGCAGCTCCCGGGGCAGTGGGTAAAGGGTGCTGGGGTAGAGGATCCAGATGAAGTTTTCCAGAACAATTAAGGCCTGTTTGTGCACTCAGGGCACTGAAAATGAGTCTCAGCCCAGGGAGGTTTCCAGCGGGCTGTTGTTATGTGAACTCTTCTACATACAATCTTTCCACCTTGGTCTTTGGCATATCCCATGACAGAGATCTCAGCCTGGGCCAGGGTCAAAGCATAGAGAAATCTGAGACTCCATGGAAGAGTGAGGCCAAACAGAGCTTTTCAAAGTAGAGAGCTGAGAAGGGAACACTCCCCAAAGCTCATAGGCCTTTTTATCTCTCTGTGGTATTTTACATGAGATAGACACCGGGTTGATAAGAGCTTTACAACTGAATTGTTTACACATTTTCTTGAAGTACACACGTAAAAATCAAGAAACAGATTTTGTATATCTTAAGGTATGTATTATTAGAGCAGGAAATAAAACAGTGATTTATTCAAAGAAAAATCCTTGATCTTATGAATGAGAAAATTAAAATAAAAATTAAGTTACAAATATGCCATTATTGCCATTATTCCCCATGCCTACAGATCTGATGCAGAATTTTTCAAATTCAATATGATGACTTTTATGTTATGAGGAAAACCACAATATTTCCTGTTAATTCAAGGTATTATAATTAGTAGTAGTATTGGTAGTAATATTAGTATCAGCATCAGCATCAGTATTATCATTAGTATTTTATTTTTCTTGGTTTCAATTTTTTTCTTATGTCAACCTGTGAGGAATTTTCCTTTTTTCCCCCTGATTATTCTCCCCACCTCACTGGAGAGGGATGGAGGAAATAGTGAGACATGGTATGGTACTTAGTTGGTGGTTGGGGGTTAAACCAGTCAGCTATAGTAAAATAATATCTTAAACCAGAATAACAGCATCTGGGACTGGGAAAAGCAAAATCTCTGCTGTTTGATTACATCCTTTCCTCAGCATTCAGTGCATATACAGGATCTCTAAACAAACCAATTAGCTATAACGTTCATTACACTTTGAATGTCAACTCCTCTTCCTTGAAAGTTCCCCAGGAGTGTTCTCTACTAAGCAAAGAAGGAAGGTATCAGGTGGCTGTTTCCGGATGTTTTGAGCAGCCGCAGGCTCAGAGATCATGTCACTGCCATCACAAGTTAGCTTCTAGACCAAGATAGCTAAGAACTTAAGATCAAATGTCAACTGAGTCCAGTGGGGAGTCCAGGGGCCCTCAATGAATGCTTGGGAAGAAGATTAGACACGGAAACTGTGTCATGACATTTCCCCAGGACACACTCCTACGCCAGGTATTTTAGTTCAGAGCTGAGAAACTACAAAGCTGTGCTCAGGCAAGAGTGTTTACAGTCAGTGCAGGAGCCATGCTATTGGAGCAAAAGCTGAATTCTGGGATTTTTCTCTGCTTTTTCCAATGTGCCTTTTTCTATGAAAGCAGTGCTGATAGGTGGCACACTTGTAATCTCAGCATGGCCTCTTCCCTCCAGGGAGCTGAGCTTTGGGCTCCTTGTCATCTTACAGAGACACGGATGAGGTTACTACCTCAGAATTGTGTTTGCTAATAAATACATGCCTGCCCCCTACCATCCTTCTAGGAACTGCCCCTCTCTTTCGACTGGCTGCTAAGAACCAGTCTGTCCAATGCCTTTCACACCCTCTGTAAGAATTCTTTTTTCTTTTGATTCTCCTTCCACTCTTCCAAGTACTTCCCTCTTCCCATATGAAGGGTGGATTACCCTGATCCTTCCTGCTTGAGTATTTACTTTCGATTTTCTCAATCCAATGAAAATTAATAGAGATCAAGTGAGTCAAGGGATATAAAGGGGAAAGTAAACAGTTCATTTCATGAAAGAGGAAGAGGATAATATCTGAAATACTCTGTTGGAATCATTTCACCTGATCAGTCCAAAGTCTAACAGATTAGCAGATGGCAAGAGAATTCTAAATGAGTGCAAATCTGTCTTTTGTGCTTTTCAGATCCCAGGAACACAATATTTATTCTGATGGTAAATATGTAGAAAAATTGCTGGAAAAAGAGGTAATATATTATAACTATGTTAAAGAACAAAACTGAAGGCACAGAAGACTTTGAATCTTAGAATCCCAGACTCTGATGAAACTTTAAAATTAAATCTGACATGACACGGAGCACTGCAGTCCTTGTCCAGACATTTTTTTCCCCAAAACATATAAAGAAAAAAATCCTGAATTATTTTAAATTGCAATAAATTTGCAGGGTTTTTTTGCATTGGATTTCCTCTCATTTAACTTGGTCTTCTGGCTTAAACTCCCACACGTTCAAATTCTGTATAATATGACACTCATACCTGATGGAAAACACTGACACAGAAGTTTTCCTGTTTCTATCTTTCCTTCAGATACAGATAGCTGGATGACTTTGACTGTTATATCAATCAATCTCTCATAAATCTTAAATTTTTAAAAAATGTGGAATAAAAATTGAATATATTTTATGCTAATTATTTATTGTATCGATCTCATTTACTTCCTCATCTACAGTGTCTGTACAGAGCTGAGGTAACCCAATGGAAATCACTGAAGTTACACAAATGTTATCTTTGTACTGGTCAAGAGAAAGTAGACAGTCTTCCTGACTGAAGGAAAGTAGGTTAAACTGAAGTGGACAATCTGAATATATACCAAAGACTTACTGGAAAAAGTACTTAATGCTGTAAATCTCTACAAATAAGAAATTATGATTTGCAGGAATTCAAAAGTAAGGTGACTCTTAAAAGGCAGATAAACACTTCAGAGAGATGAAGAGAATAGTTTTTACTGCTAAATGCATTAATTCAATCAAATAATTGAGTAAAGCCTTGCTCAATAAAGCTGGCTATTATGCACTTGCTTAATTCTGGGTTTGTTTGGCAGTGGGTTTGTTTTGGTTTTGTGTAGTTTTGTTGTGAGTTTTTTTTGGTAATGTTTGGCAATTAGTCTGAAACACCTGAACAGCCTTACTGTTATAACTGCTATTAGCTAGACCTGGTGTTATACACAAATTCTAGTTGAAAGATCCAGCTCCCTCTTACTGCTAGAAAATTAGACAGTTGGAACACAGCTGAAAGTTGCTTCTTCCCAAGCTCACCAGCAGGATAGTTTCATGGATTTTATCACTAAAATGCACAGCAATGTACAGTGAAAACACCGGAGAGTCTTAACATCTTTAAGCTGTTAGTATATGCACAGGAATTAGGAGAAAAATCTTGTATACGCAGAAGCTGACCTACTTACATTTAGCAGGCTATGTTAAATATGAAAAAGCACATTCTGCTGAAGGCATTATATTCCTTGGAAAGTAGTGGTACCTCTTCTAAACTGTTTTTCATTTATTCATTCCGAGATGGCTCTTTTCCACTGTGTTTGTGTATGATACAGCAGTTTTTGTAACAGGGATGGCTCTGAACTACTACAGTAAGTTATATAGAAAACAGGGAAATACAGAGAAAAAACAGCAATAAAACACAACTTTGAAGAAATAGTCATATTTTTTAAACAGCATCAAAGATTGGAAATATTCATCTATGGATACTTTTTGGGAATTAAATTCCAAAAGGAAAGTTTGTGTTGCAGAGTTGTCATTACAGGTTGCCATGATGATCACAGATAAACTGGTGGGCCATGAAACTGGAGGAGATAGCAACAATGCCACCACTGCTGGCGACTGCCATGATTACATATGTCTATAATTCTACCCTGCTGAATTTGGCAGATTCTAGCAGCACATCAAGGGGAAAAAAGTTATGACCAAGGATAATGAGTAATGAATTAAGTAATGAACCAGGTTATAAAAAAAGAACAAATTTAACAGTCAAAGGGTTAAGAAAATGTGGCGGTTTATCCTAAACATGCCCAACACTGTGATTTGACTGTGAGAGATAAATAGTAATATTGGGATTGTTTTAAATGACCAAAAATTTAAAAACCCCAAAACATTAGAAATAAAAGAACTATACATAATTTTTTTATTAATCTTCATTTTTGTTTCATTTAAGGATAAAATGTCATATATTTATAAGTCTTCCAAAGTTTTCATTTTCCTCTTATGGCTACTCCATGTAAAAGAGCAGCTAACTCAGTTGGATTTCATCATCCAAGGAGTGCTGCTTCCCAGTGTGCTCAGAGCTGGCTCCAGTGCGCTCGGAGTTCCCAGCTCCTTCTGCCTTGGTCAGATGGATGCAGCTGCTGCAGGTAATTTCTGCAGGTCCGCTCAGCAGCAGTTCTTAGGGAGGTACCTCTTACAGAGAAACCCAGCTGGATCCCTCACCACTCAGGATCAGCAGGAGGTTACTGTGAGGACTGCAGACACCTGCCCTCTGCAGAGCGTGTATCTCCACACTGTGTATCACATGGACACTCGCCCTGCTTTAACCCCAAGGAACACCAAGGCCCCTACCCAGCCACCATGCCAGACTGGGCATCTGCAGATGCTGGTGTCCTTCTGCTCATAAACCAGTCCACACCTGACCTTTGCTAACAACTAAGAAAAACACACAGCTGGATTCACGTCCTGAGTCAGACACATAAAGCTGCTTGAACACAAACTTCTAGTGCCATTATTATGCTGTGGCTGACAACTATTTATCCAGAACCATGTGAGCAGGATAACACCACAGTGGGATCAGGAACCTGTGTTTAGGCAGCTGAGTCATCCTGCTAAATTTAGGTATCTACCACATAAATGATTACATGGGGCCAGGTATCTAAGCTCCTGTTAGAGAAAATAGCCATCTAGTCACCTCAGTCAATAGAGACAGAAAGCCATTCAGCTCTCCCAGAGCAGATATCTACTTTAGAAGGAGATAAATAGATCCCTAGACTCCACTGACTGTGCTGGCTACATGAGATAAAACAAGAACTCAATTCTCATGTTTCATCCAGAAATTTGTCATGAAAAAGAGGCTGAACTTCTAGTTCTCCTGTTTGGTTTTTCTTGGTTTTTTGGGGGGTTGGGTTTTTTTGGCTTCTTTTGGTTGGTTGGTTGGTTGGTTGGTTGGGTTTTTTTGTTAATTTTCTTTTTGTTTGGTGTTTTTTCTTAAAGGAGAAAAAAATACCTACAGCAGAACTGGTATTAGCTGAAAAACAAATATGGTCTATGCTTTCAAGTCTTTCTTCATATTATAAACTACATCAGGCTGTGCTCCAGGGCTTTGATTTTCCAGTCTTCTAGAATGAACATCTGAAGAATGAGGCAACTTCAACAGGGCCACGTATGAGAAAATAATTGTTCCTCTATACGGAAGCAAGAATTCCAAAGTATGTAGGTCTCATTCTTATGGAATCCAGAGGTGTCAAAGTGCACATTTTATAATTCACTATCTTTCTCAGCTTCTATAGACTGAACATAGCCTTAATTGGTCTAAAAAATGGTACTCCTTTTCCCTCAGTCCCAGTTATCTCTAACTGTAACCCACCAGAGTTATTGCAATACCATCATTGCTCCTATTGGATCTGGTAGATGTAACAGCCAAGTGCAGCTGATAGAAATTCAAAATGAAACTTCAGGCGTTTGAAATCAACAGCTGACTGAATCAGGAATGAATTAGGACTTCAGAAATTTTGATTTCAGTTCCATGATCAGAAGCTCAGTTGTTATTAGACCATTATTGGATTTAATTAATAATCCAGAAGTTAACTCAATTTTCATCCTTATTTTGTTATTATAAATCCTACTGTTGTGTAGCATGTAGCTGTGTCCACAGCATCTGGGGGACATTTATAAATTTTAAAAAAGGAGGAGAGTTATCTTCATGAAGAAGGAAGTGGGCTTTCTTTTTTTTTTTTTTTAGCAGCAAAATTATGATTTCTCATTTTTCCTGGAAATAGCCTATTTTCCATCAGATTTTAAAAAGTGTTGTGAGAAACATGTTTCTAGGGAGTTAATGAAATTTTATACAAATTCAGCTTACAAGAAATAGCTCTACAAGAAAATGCCTCTGTATTTGGTATTTTTATGAAAAGTCACTTAGCACAAGTGGACTACCAGAACAAAGAAAGGGAAAGAAAAAGATCTTAAAATAGTCTGAAAATACAAGATATACACAGAGAGGAACTGGGAAGTAAAGTTTTGGCAATCTTGGTTTACTCATCTTCTGATAAATACAAAACTATTTTGTGGAGTTTATAAATTCAATTAATCTTTCCACTGACATTAAAACCTGCAGCATTGTCTTGCAGTTGACGTGCACACCAGAGATGTGAAACTTTATAATTATGAGCAGTCATTGAACAGAAGCTTAGTGAGTTCAGGCAAAATGACTGAGCACCAAATGGAGTGAAAAATTCTATTATTGTGTATTTGGTATTGGGTAGAGACTGTCTTACCTACAGTCAGGTTTAGAGGCTAGGTGTCATCTTTCTATCAATCATCAAATTAATTCATTTTTCAGAGAGATCTTCTCTTTTCTTTACTTCACTCCCTGGGTGCAACCACGCTGCAGGAGGTTGCTGCTAGGGATGTGAAACAAGTAGCTTTGTTTGGAAATTTCTTTTAAAAATTCTGATGTAGCAGGAACAGAGAGAAAAGCTTTGTAAGTATGTGGTCCAAGAACGAGCTTCAGATGTTAAGCTGTAACAGATCTCCATTCACATTTAAACACCTCATGCACATTCAAAGACCTGATCAGAATAAGGAAGAGAAATAAATGACTAAAGGTTATAAAAGCACAATTTTATCGTGCAGTTTCTAATTTAATTACTAGGGGGAAAAAAGGAATTGCTCCTCTAAACCCAGGCATATTGCTGGTGAGATATGAGGAAAAGGCAGAGGCAGTGCAAAGACAAGGGTTATCTCTGCTTTCTGTTTCCTCATGCAGGTGTCTCATTCGTTCTGATTTTAGAGAAAATATATTAAAATTGAAAGAGAGTCTGAAACAATAGTTCTTAGTTACAAGCTATTCTATTTACTTTGAGAATTGCCAGTATTCACACCTGCCAACCTTCTACAACAACTCTTTTGGAGGTTGTTTCCCTTGTCTTGAAGGAGGTTTTCATTTACATTTTACTGTTTTCTCACATTCTGATCCTCTGCAATTTTAAATGCATTTTTTAATTTTAGAGTTATGACATTCTTTGAAGGCTGGATGTTTAATTTCACAGGGGGTATTTTGAACAGTGAACTTTTGAACAGTGTCCTATACCGGATATTGTCTCTGTGTTACATCAGTTTAAAATATTAATGTTAAGACTGTATGGAACAGTGATTTTTTTCAGGTGAGTAGTTTTTTATTTTATTGTGTGAATCCTTCAAACCCCCCCAAATCCAAAACCTAACCACTTACATAACACCATGCACAAAAAGCCCTTTTCTGCTTTGAAAAAAACAAACATCTGTAAATTTTTTTTGTGAAGGTTTTTTCCTTTATTTTTTCCCCCTTTTTTTAATATAGCGTAGATTTGAATTTGTAAATTTAGATTCTAATGCATGTTGGCAGAGAAACAAAATTTTCATCAGGTTTGTTGTTTTTTTTTTTTATGATGACTAAGAGTGTGGTAGGTAGATTGCTAAGACAGCTGCTCCCCAACCCACGGCAGTCTCAGCAATGTCTGTGATTGGTTCTGTCTGAACAATGTCAGCATTATTTTCTGGCTTTCCAGTGATGAGAATAATTTCTCTAGTAATAACACAAGAATGTCTTCCATTTTTTACTACTGGCAAATATTAACTGAAAATGAAACTAAGAGATATAAAAGTAATCTGACTTACTAAGTAGTGGTAAGGAGTCTCTTGATTATTGCATTGTATGTTTCTTAAATTCACGAACTCCCAGTGCCCGAGATTCAGAATTAAAAAGACAATCAGCAGCTCTAGCTTGCACAGTCTGTTTTTGTGTTGAAGACAATTGGAATTTGCCTGTAAGTATTTCAGCTAGATTTATTTAAGTATGAAAGAATTAAGTATAAAGACAGAATTCAGTTTCCTCAGAAGATCAAAAGAAAGCTTCAGTAAAGGAAGAAGTAGCTATGCAATAATTACAGAAACACAGTTTTCCTGTTTTGAAAAGGGAATACATTTCTTAAAATTTGAAAAGTGTATATGGGACCTTCACAACTTAAACAAATCAATTCCAATGTTTGAGACAAATAAACAAAAATCAAACCAAACCAAACCAGAAACAACCCTCCCAAAACAAACAAAAATAAAGAAATAAACAAACCCCAAACCAACCTAACCAACCAAACAGACAAAAATCCCCAACCTGTTTAGGAGACAAACATTCCCTGTTTTGCACGTTCACCACGTTATTTTCTGTGTGCAATGCATTCAGATATCCAATGTATTTAGAGCAATACTAAAATAAAATAAGAAATTTTCTTCTTCTTTTGCCCACCTCCAGACCTTCTAATACACCATTTTTAGATATAAAAGGTTAGGTTTCAAGCTAGNGGTATTTTCAACCCGAGTCATGATTAGAATTCTGCTGTAACATCTCTAAAAACGGGCCAGGATCTTCAAACATGAGTAGCTAATTTTTTTCATTTTAAACTACATACAGAAACTGACATATAGAGATACAGTTCTCAGAAGTGCTGAATATCCAAAACTTACTAGTTTAATGGGACACTCATGTAAGAAGGAAGTGCTCTATGAAGCTAAAATGTAATTTATTTTAACAGCACTCTTCATGCACTGTGGCACAAAATGCTTTTCAAGAAAAGCAAACTTCTTTACGCAGTCATAACACTATAAATTCAGCATGACTTGGGATTTAAAGATAGCAAAGAGAGTAAGTTTCATCCAAAATGTTTAAGAAGTGCTATAAGGCTTCTTACGCATGTAAGGACTCAGATTTATGACAGAAGAATGAGGAGAATGAGGAAATTGTCTTGAATGTGATGTAAGTGCTTGTGTTCTTCAATTTTTCTGGGGTTTTTTCTGCCTTATTATTCAGTGGCTGGGATAAACTGTCATTCCCTGGTGATGCCTGACACCGTTGGTTGTCACCTTGGTATGTTTTTATATGCTACTATGGTTTTTGTTGGGACCCTCACGGCATCCCCAGCAGTCCTGCCTGCCTGCCCAGCCCCCTGGGGCTCTCCCCAGCCCTGCCTGAGGCCCAGGACCACGGAGCCCCCAGGGCCATCAGCCCTTGTCCCAGCAGTGTTGCCACAGGGGTGGTCCCCAGCTGCCCACAGACAGACCTTGCCCCATGTGGAACTCCCAGTGGCCTGAGCTCCCAGGACATGCCCTGAGAGTTTCCTGTTCTGTTTCAGTGACAAATATCAATACAGGAACACGTAAAGAATAATTATGACAGCTGCTATGCAGTACACAAAGTTCATGTGGTAGCAGTTTTATACCTGAGTCTTATATGCAAAGAAAATAAAGTAGAAAAAAATAGTTGGAAGGTTTTATTCAGTATCTCTTTGAAAAAGACATCAGGGCTTTGCATTTTATCAAAATATACTTTCTTGAATCCCACCCAGCTACGTTTTAAACAGCAAATTACCATTTCCTTTTACTTCATTGCAATGGAAATGGTAACATTAATAAATTTTTGCTGCTTTAAGGAGATTACTTATTTTAAAAGAGCGAACTGATTTTCATGGACTAGCACATACGTAGCTGTGCACAACATTCACTTCCAAATGCTCACTGTCAGGTAAAAAAAGGGAAGATATAAAAGTCATTGGGGAAGAGAATATTTCTTCCCAATTTTAGCCAGAGGGTGGGATCCTTGGGTTTTTTATGACCTGTTTTATTTATCATTTTATTAACAAGTGGATGAATTTTTAATCTTTAATTCCTATAAAATTGAAACAAAGAATTTAGGGATCAGGGTCTGGGAAAGTAAATTAGAAGGCTCCAGTTCTGTATATCTCGGTGAGAGCAATATGTCTTTATGACATGGTTTAACTACAGCCAGCCTCTTGCTCACACTCCCCACTCCCCACTCCTTGTCTCAGTGGGGAGGAGAATTGGAAAGACAAAGGTACATTTTGTGGTTTTAGATAAGAACAATTTACTGATTCAAAAAAATATAATCATCATAATAAATAAAAGAATAAATAAATAAATGATAGTATCGACAACAACAACAATAAGAATAAAAATAATAAAACCAATACTTTGTCTAGGGAGAGAGTAGCAAAACCAGAAACACAAGTAATGTACAATACAATTTCACACCACCTGCTGACAGATGCCCAGCCCATCCCTGAGCCATGAACAGTTCCCTTCCAGGTAACTCTCCCCAGTTCATATACTGGGCATGATGTTGTGTGGCATGGAATATTCTTTTGGGCAGTTTGGGTCAGTTCTCCTGACTATGCTCCCTCCCAGCTTTTTTGCAGCTCCTCCCTGGCAGGGCATCAGGCACTGAAAAGCCCTTGATTTAGGGTAAGTACTGCTCAGCAACAGCCAAAACATCAGAGTGTTATCAACATTATTTTCATATTAAATCAGCTAGTAGGGTGAAGAATGAAGTCTGTTCCAGACAAAACCAGGATACTGTGTAATAGCCTTTGAGTCTGGATAAGAATTCTGTTCCTTTAAAACAACCTCTGTAAATAATGCAAAGAAAGGCTAGAAATTGTGTTTAGCTGTAGTGATTCTTATTCTTTGTATTGGTTCATAACACTTTGACCTTGGACATGACACATGTATTTCTACAGCCAAGAACATGATCAAGCATCTTCAAGTGGCACTTTTGCCACTGACATGGTGGTCTGAGGACAATGTGTTCCCATAGAATGGTAGAGTAATAAGGAAACAGTAAACATTTCAGGAACATAGGAATGTTCTGGCCTGAAATAATCTCAGCATGGTGAAATTCCAGTAGGTCAGCCACGATAAACATGCAGTCACACATGACAATGACAATAATATGCATCCTTTCAGCTGTCTGGAATCCCACAGGGATTTACTTCCACTCAGTTTGTTTCAGAATAAATTAATAATAGGTTTTAAACTGTTGCACTGTAGGGCTAAAGGCAAATGACAGAAGGCCTTTGAAATCTACCATCAGCATACCTACCCTACCTAGAATTCTGACCAGAAGCTGTTCTCTTTTCTTTCTCCTTTTCCTGCTGTTTCCTCTGGGAAGATGGGAGCTAACAATCAAAGACAGGGGAATAAAAGATATTTCCCACTTGCAGCATTTTCAGTTTTCTAGTTTCTTTTGTTGTAATCAGTTCTTGAGTGAGACAGACAAAATGTCCAAAATGTTGAGTATTTCCTGACCTGCTCTTTTCAGTGACACACTTTTTGTGTAAATCCAATTTTCTACTGGCATCCCTGAGGAGTCATGGGATAATAATGCCATGTACAGCCATTCCTGTCTCATCTGAAACAGCCCTTGGCTGCCCTTCCCAGCACGGCTGGACAGCTGACTTAAGCTCTTTCAGAGCATGCTGCCTCTGAAATGGAGTGTGGGAGAGGCAGTAGCCAGCCAATTGGAATAATCCACCTATAAGAATTACAGGCTTGCAACAGGATTAGCCAAGTCAGTTTAAAGGCATTATCTAACAGGAGAGAGCAGAAAAATTAGGGAAGTAACTACATTGCACCCCAAATCCTTTCCCACATATGCAACTGCAGTAAGATCAAACTGGTTTTTGGCAACATGGCCTACCTACAGCTTCCAGGCGTACTTCTACCACTTCTCAGGGACTAACACAAAAGACAGAAAAGCAAGGAAATTATTTGAGTTTTGGCCAACAGCTTGGCTTGGACCACTGATACCCAAGAGCTGTTGACTAGAAAGGTAGAGACGCAGCAACAGAATGCTGGTAGGTAAAGGACACATGTCCTTCAGGCTCCCCTGCTCTGAAGTAGGAGAACAGCTTACCTGCTGTGACTACAGAGAAACAGGAAAACCCTTTGGCTCCTGGGTGGTGGCTTAAGCAGTAGGACACTGCCAGGCAGGGACGGCAGAGCCGCTGCAGTGCCACAGCAGCCCCGGGGCCGGGCAGCTCGAGGCTTCCCGCTGCACACGCTCGGGCTTCGTCCGCCTCCCATCGCTTCTGGTGCTGCCACCAGAGGGCACGAGGAGCCAAACTTCGGCGGCTTCACAGCGGAACAGCTCCCCTTTTCCTACAGAAGGAACAGTGACTAAACTGCGCCTTGTCTGCTCTGCAGTCCCTAGCCAGGCTGCTGGTTGGGAAGGAGGAACCTGGAGGTTTCCTTTCTAAGGGAGGAAATCCAAGAACATACCCTTGTGTATACCTTTATTTCTGAGTCTTTCTGTTTGCACATTTCATCTTCTGTACCCCAGATGATGTGTACTGGAAACAGCCACAGCTTTGTCCCCTAGCTGTGGGAATGTATTCCTCCAGAAGGAAGAGGTCACACTATGCACCTGTCAGTGATCTTTTGTCTGCTGCCTTGTGGAAGCATGCCAAAGGAAATGTGGCCCTAGAGTGCAATGTTAGCTTTCTCTTCTATGTGCTGCATGGCTACTGCCTTTATTGTGACACAGATGATATCCACAGCTTGGATATTCAGAAATACTACAGGAAACTGGGGCCCATCAGTTTGGTGACTACTTAGCTGAACTGACAAGTTTCAATTTGATGAACATATCACAACATTAATTTTTTCAAGATCCGAAACATGCAGTTTCTCACAGCCAGAGAAACCACTTCCTTAAATTTAAGGGTATCATTCTAAATGCATCCAACAGAGAAAAGCAAATTCTGAGATGTGGAGGAGCTTCCTGTTGGTTTCTGTGATAAATCCATATGGTGCTGTCCTTAAAATTGTTCTCATAGAAGAGGAGAATGACAGGAACCATGCCCCTTCTGAAGATGCAGAGGGTTGTCTATAGGAAATAGGTAATAAATGAAAAATTCAACAGCAGCCCTTACCATTTTTCTGGTCTGTTTCTGATGACCAAGAAGTTCTAGCAACACTATTTTATCACTGTTCTTGCAGGGTTACGTAGCTGTCCTTGGGAAAAGGGTTTTTAAAATTTTCCCTGGAGAATGGTGAGCAGTTACATTCTTTTAACACCTGAAAATATTGTATGTGTTATAGTTTCTCACAATTAACAGTTTAGAAAGTTTTCTGTAAATGTCTTTTTTGTCAAATTTGTAGGGAAGTTAACTAAAATCCTAACAATAAATCCTTTAATTCCCCAAATAAGCTAAATATGATTCTAATGGATGATTAACTCATTCTGCTTGTGAAGTGTCAAAACTAAGAAAGTATTTTTCTAAGTATGCATATCACAGGCATCTTAGTGTCCTTTTTAGAATCCAAAATTATTTTGTCATGGTAGAAAGAGTTGCAGCATCAGTCTCAACACAAAATATGTACTGTTCTTTATAACCCCTGAGAGATGTTCCAAAACTTACCTCCAGACAGATGTGTCATGGGAAGACACACTCTTCTTAGAAGTGTCTGAAGATGTTAGTTTGTCACTGTCTGGGTAACTGTTTGTTGTTTTAAACATTTATGACCAGAGGTTTTAGGCTGAGAATGGGACATTTTTACCTGCAAAAGCAATTTTCCATATTCATATTAGGAAGACCAGCACTCAGAAATAAAAACAGATGGTTTGATCTTAAATACTTGCATTGATATCAAGGCAGAAACAGGAGTATAATGTCCCAGTGTCTGAACAGCTTTTGCCCTTCCTGGAGCTGTTGATCTCCTCCCCACAGACAGAGGAGAGATATGCTTTGATCTGTTTTTGATGACCTGATAAAAGACATTTCTGAATTTCCCTGAATACCTTGAAAGAGAACGTCCTCCTAATGTCTCGCCAGATACATCTGCTGAAAAGCTGTCACAAATTCACTAAAAACCAGGAGACTAAAAGGATGTTTTTCAAAAGAAAAATCTGTTAGTGAAACAAGCTGGAGGGTTTATTATCCTCTAAGTTTTGAGCTTGCCCATTTCCAGGTTTTTCTGTTAAGTAGTGATAGAACATAGGAAAAAAAATTACCTGGTATCTGCAAACCAGCAGAAGGGGGTAAGGATACCACCCACACCTGGTGAAGACACTAGGGATGACATTTTTCACTATTTGGATGTAGAAATAAGGGACAGTTCCCAAAAACTAGGCTTAACAGGATTTAAAAGAGCTAAGCTGTACAGCAGAGCCCTTCAGAAACGTGGAGCCCTTGACATGTGGAACAGAATCATCAGGAAAAGTGAGATGAAGTTTCATTCTGCTGGGACAACTAAACAGAAGTCGAAGACCATGAGAAGAAACATGTGTAACCTGATCACATCGTTCAGTAAATATTGGGCAATATGCAGGAAGAATGCATAGGTCTGCCTAGATAAGCCAGGGCAACACAAGCATATTCCTTCTTGAGACAGCCAAGAAAAATTCTGTATTTAGCAAAGTCCAGTAACACCACTACACCAAATACTCATTTGTTTTTTCCCTTTCACTGCGAGTTTCTTGAAATTTTTTTGTGAACTATCCTTCTCAGGGTTCACTTTCTAGTTCCTAGGGATAAAAAATTCCCTTCCTGTATTTGACTGTAATCTGTTATGTGGTACATCTGTATCTGATGCCCTTTCACCTCTCACCTGGTTTCACATTCCATAAATATTTCTTTCATAAACTTTTTTTTGTAATTTTTTAATTGAACTGATTGATACCTACAGCAAATCTCACTTTTGCTCTAGTTATCTTCTTGTGCTCTGTCTTTCAAAGATGTGTAATTACTTTAATTTTAAACCAGTGCCTCACAAGGATTGTAGGTTTCACTTCCATAGGTCTGTATCTGGCAGTGCTGTGGAGGCTGTGGTTAGAAACGCATCCAAGTAACAAAAGGTGTTACATATAAAATATATCCACATCTTAGACTTTACTGTCTTATTAAAAGACTTGAGATAGCAGTTTTTTACTGTATTATTAGTAGAAAAACAGGGTGAATATCATTCTGCTTTATTATTTTCTTTTAGTTCTGGCTTAAAAATTATTTTTCATGGTCTTTACTTTCTGAGGCACATGTCTCTACTAAAGCTGCTTTTAAAAGCTATGGCTTTTTCTGAACCCATCTTGCCTTTTAAAGTACAGTCCAGGAATACATGGATAAAATGTCTATCAGAATTATGACGTGTGAAATGCTGTCATTCAGTTTGGAAAAATAATATTCATGCACCAAATGCACCTGCCTTTGAGCATGCAGATCACAATCACTTTATTATTCTCAAAGTTCTTTTTCAGTGAACTGTGCAAACTGTAAGCATCCTGGTTTGCAAGCCATGGTGCCACTTGGCTTCTGCTGATATCAACTGTTCAACTTCTTAGATGCTTGAAAAATTGGAATTACACCAACAAAGCTTTCCACCTCCCCAGGAACATAGGAAATGTCTTTTAACAGATATTCTGGCAGACACATCTAGTAACACACTGCTAAAACATGCATGTAAAAACTTCAAACAGAAGGTGAAGAAACAGATGTTGAAGAGGCTTTATTAATCAGGGACCAGAAGAGGTGATGTTATGTTTGATGTTTTCAGCCTTTTTTCTTTCTTGCTTTCAAATGTTGCTGTCTTTCCTTTGATAGTTAGGCCATCTTTATAAAATGGGGGTTGGCCAAGAGCACGTTCCTGCACTTTTTTTTCCCCTGGCTTTCGATTTCTGTAGGAAATGTGACCTGTATAGTGAAACAGAGGAAAATCTCTGGGACCAGGAGGTACCACCATCTCTGACTGCTCCTAGTCAGCCACCCTGTGACTGTCCCAACTCTGCCCATGGCCCAGGACCCCACGTCAGCCCCCTGCAGCCACCAGCTTCTGTCCCACTGACACCATAGCAGAGCTGGTCTCCACTTCCTCACAACCCTGCCCTGACCAGAGCGGGGCCATGTCAACCCAAAGGAAACCTCCAGGTTCCTCCTTCCCAACCAGCAGCCTGGCTAGGGACTGCAGAGCAGACAAGGCGCAGTTTAGTCACTGTTCCTTCTGTAGGAAAAGGGGAGCTGTTCCGCTGTGAAGCCGCCAAAGTTTGGCTCCTCGTGCCCTCTGGTGGCAGCACCAGAAGCGATGGGAGGCGGACGAAGCCCGAGCGTGTGCAGCGGGAAGCCTCGAGCTGCCCGGCCCCGGGGCTGCTGTGGCACTGCAGCGGCTCTGCCGTCCCTGCCTGGCAGTGTCATCCTGCTAAGCCACCACCCAGGAGCCAAAGGGTTTTCCTGTTTCTCTGTAGTCACAGCAGGTAAGCTGTTCTCCTACTTCAGAGCAGGGGAGCCTGAAGGAAATGTGCCCTTTACCTACCAGCATTCTGTTGCTGTGTCTCCACCTTTCTAGTCAACAGCTCTTGGGTATCAGTGGTCCAAGCCAAGCTGTTGGCCAAAACTCAAATAATTTCCTTGCTTTTCTGTCTTTTGTGTTAGTCCCTGAGAAGTGGTAGAAGTATGCCTGGAAGCTGTAGGTAGGCCATGTTGCCAAAAACCGGTTTGATCTTACTGCAGTTTTACTTGCACGAGTGACGTGATTTAGGAATTGTTTTCGTGTAAAATTGTGTCACTGAAAAGAAAAGGCCAGGAAAATCTCAGGCTTTTGAATGTTTTTGTCCATCTCACTAAAAAACTGATTTGGACAACCTGGAAAGCTGAAAATGCTGCACGTGGGGAAAAAAACCCTTTTATTCCCCTCTCATTGTTTGTTAGCTCCCATCTTCCCAGAAGAAATACCAGGCCAGAGCTTTAGGCAGAAAAAAAACTATGCCCAAAATGAATTTTCAAGGCCTTCTACTATTTACCCTTAAGCCTGTGGTGAAAAGCCTATTTTTGAATCTAGTTTTTCATGTATTCAAATAAGAACAGCATAAAATCTTACCCTTGACTATAATAACCATACACACATATTTGCTTGCAGTTTGGATGCCACTTCCAGTGAAACCTTCTCTCACTGATTTTTTTTTTACAGAGCTTTTGATCCATGTTGTTCCACTGATAGCTAAGGCTCACATTATAATGCACCTTCCACGCTCATAACATGGATTTCAAGGAAAATGGGATTACCTGTCAAAGACAGTTACCAATAGCAGAAATAAACATTTAATGGACTGCTCTGCAGAGATTTTGATACTGTAAGGTGAACATGGGTACATGAGATTATGTACAATATCCATACTTTCATTGTTTCAGTAAAATAAAATACTGAGTTTCTTTTTCTGTAGTACCACATGGTTTTAATCCATGCTTTAATTCTGGTTACTCATTGTTGTTTTAATGAATTTGTATCAGTAGAAAAATTTTTTGGAAAGAAGCTGTGTGCTTCTCACACTCAGGAATGGGATCCAATCCCTATGGGATTAAGACAGCAATTAGGATATGTGCCTCTGTTTTTACCTCTGCTATAACATGAGGGCACATGGTCATAATGACTGGTATACAGAGATGTTTCCATATTAAGAATAAGATGTTGGTCAGTACATGACATTATTCATATTAATCTGCATATTTGCCATAGAGATGTATTGGAAGAATATTGATGCATTAAATAGTAATTTATGCAGTTATCATATGCATGAGATATGAGTCTCAGACTTAAATCTTTTGCTCTTCTTCATGTCACTGATGCTAAAAACAATGTTATACTAATGATGGTACAATATAAATATAGCTCTTAATTAACAGAAGTCTGATAATTAATAAATTACATTTTATGTCCTGGAGCCTTTTGCTATTAATCATGATTTGTTTGGGGATATAAGCAAAACATGGTTAATGATAGTAAGCAGACTGTGATTATAAAATTAAATGTAGCCTTTTTTTTTTTCCTGAATCCTATTAAGATAGTTTCCCAGTCAGAAGCCCGTACTTATTTTCTGCTGAAGCCTTGAACTTACTAAGCATAGTTTTTGGGGTTGGGTGGGAATAAGCAGGTTTCTGATCATTCCAGAAAATAAGACTGAAGGACCGGCAGGGCCATAACAGTCTCACCCTCTCATTACAAACTTTTATCTTGCTTTTCTTTGTGAGACAGATTTGTTAGCAGCCCTTATTCTCTGAGGACAAAAAGATACAGCTTTGCTTAGAATATATTTTGGAAGATGGAGGGCAAAATACAAGACACAGGATTTAAGTTCTTTCTGCCACTACCTCCATTTTCATGTTGTGATATTTTATACAGAAGATAGTCTAAAATATGTTACTGACAAAACACAACAAAACCAGAAACTGTTCAGGCAACCTGAGACAAATGTCAAAATCTCTGTCCCTGCATTACAAAATTGGCCATGAATTGTGGTTCCTGTATTTAGGGGAACTCCAGGGGCCGGCACAGCCCTCTTGCAAAGAATGAACCTCATCCTGAGAAAATCACCTTCCCCATCGTGTTCTCTCTCCTCCTGTACCAGACAGAAATATTACTCCCACACTTAATAGTCACTTTATTTGAATTTAGAATGCTTCCTTCTTCCATAAATCAAGATTGTAACTTGAAGTAAAAAGCTGTAACAGACCTCTGGTCCCATCTCCTTCTGCTTTTGAAAAGACTCCCTGGATGGGCTCTGGGTCTGATTGATAATTGCTTGTCTTGACTGTTGGCAGATGCTGTTACTGCCAGCCCTTTTGATGCCCTGAGAGACTGCACTGTGGCCAGGGAGGCCGTGTCCCTGCCTCGTTCCGCACCTTGGAGCGCCCCTGTTCTTGTAGATCCCTGGCAGGAATGTCTTGCCTGTCCATTTCTGCATCTGTAGGAACAGTTTCTGCTGACCTGACTGCATCTTACATACCCACAGTTTGTTCCTCTCTGCCATGAAAATCACTTGAAAAATACAAAGGGGACTAAGACCAGCAGGAGATGCCTGAGGGAATTTCTAAAACCAGCTGAAATTCACACCTAGAGAGCTCCAGTAGGAATTAGTCCAATAATTTGTTGTGCAGGCAGAGAGGAGCTAAATCAGCCACCTTGGCTAAAGTCAATCTCTTGTCTCTTATCAACACACTGTCTCTCAGCTGGGGACAGTTGGGGTGTTCCTGGTCTACCCAGGGAACTGGCCACTTCAGTGCCCTGGGTGTGCACAGGGGCCCAGCACTGCTGTGGTATGCACCTGCACCACAACTGTAACTACAGAACAAGCATAATATTATGCTTATATCTCACTAGCTCTACTCTTACTGCCTAGTAATTTGCACATGATTGTCAGAGTCTTTCAGATGATAAAAGTGTCAAATGTTCAGTTTAGGTAATGTGTCCACAAGTTTTCACACCTTTCCACAATCCTTTTTTTTTTTTGCAACAGTATTATTTTAATATTTCTGACAAAGTTCGAGACTAGGAAATACTTATTTCTGAGAAAATTAAACAGCTCAAGTCAAATAAATATTTTTGTTATTATTATAGCCTGTAAGGACTGACTTTATTTTCTTTTAAAAATTGTTTACTTACAAAAAAGGAAGCAAGCTTTTAAGGTCTGGATGAAAAGCAAGGTTTTGTTTGTTTTTTTTTTAATATATCAATTACTATGTATTTTTGTCAAGAGTGTCAACAGTATCTTAAAGAGGAGATACTTTACCTAACATAGACAACAAACCCATATTGCAACTCTCTGGTAGCAACAGACTAGGTCCTTGTGTCTCATTGGATTCGGCAAGCGTTAACAACTGAAAGATAGGGTAGCACATATAGCTTAAAGACACATTTCATCTGATTTTAGGGGCAAACTGGGCCCAGCTCCCTGTGTATGTACAGAGTAGCTAGTATATCTGGAGAACAACTGGTATTTATGCCATTTGTGGAAGATCATGCATCATGCAAGGTGATTCAGATATGTACAAATCCTTTAACATACCCCTAGATCTCAGAAATGGTGTAAAAGCTAATAAATACGTTCACTTTTGGTATCTGAATGGTTACTTATAGCTAACAATGCACTGAAGAAATTCTTGGTAACATGTTGAAACTATGAATTTTACACACTGGAGTCTGAATGATACCTGTGAAACAGGTCAGCTGTGAAAGCAGAGTCTCTTTTCTGAGGATTATAATTTTAGATGGATTCTCTGGCAGTTCTAAGCTCTTCCTCCCTTTCTCCATCTTTGCAGTTGGTGAATGGACCATGGCTATTTGAAATGTAGTGAGGAAAGAGCTTCTATGTAAAATTAATCTCTGGCAGCTGTTTTTGCTTCTTGAAACTCTTCAGAGGACATTACAATATAAATGCTTTTCGTATGAATATATATGTATAAATAGATTCACGCTATGTAGTTTCAGGCATCTATATATGAAGTGGTCATTTTATGGTCCCTTTAACATCAACAAAGAGGAAAAAAATGCAACATACAGATTCCTACTGAGCTAGCTGATTTTAAATATCCACCTTAAGATGGTCAATCATGCTGTGAACCTTAATACTCACAGTATTGAGCAGTTTATTATTTGACACTGAGTGTAAGTGAAACTAGAAAGACTGGTGTAAGTGTGGACATATATCATAGACTCAAAGAGTCATTACGGTTAGAAAAGACCTTTAAGATTATCGGTCAACTGTCAACCTAGCACCACCATCATCTTTGCTGTCAAATCCTTTCTCAAGTGCCATATCCACACCTTTTTTGAATACTTGCAGTGATGGTGACTCCTTCATTTCCCTGGGAAAGCTGTTCCAGTGCTTTACAAATCTTCCTGTGAAGAAGTTTTCCCCAATATCCAATCTAAGCCTCCCCTGGCACAACCTAAGGCCATTTACTTTCATCCTGTCACTTGTTACCTGGAAGAAGAGACCAACACTTCCCTCAGAATAACCTCCTTATAGACAGCTACATGTGATTTCACATTCCGTATCACTTCCACAGAGGGGCTGTGAAATTGTGCTCTGCACTGTGTACACAAACACAAAGACTTCTTGCATAGTTTTTAGCAGAAACATGACAGTTATTTTCTGTTTTGGTTTGGTTTTGTGTGTGGGGTGGGTTTTTTTTTTTGTTTTGCTTTTGTTGTGAGAGAATTATCTCGGAAGTATGTTAGATTCTTCACAAGAACATCTTGGATTTGGTGCAAATGAAACATGGGGGGTTGAATGTGTCCCAACATGAAGCTAAAGCATTAAGAAACTCTGTCTGTAACTTCTGGTGAGTTTGCAACTATTTCTAAGTGCCACCTACATGCCTTTGGCATAATCAGAGGACCTTCTCTAGAAGAGCAGTGCAAATTTTTAGGTATGGACAAATGCAATGTAATTTAAAATCCACAAATCTGCAGTGTTATCTCCATAACTTTGAGAAAAATATGATTAGAGAGCTAGGGGTATCTTTGCTTCCCACACTTTGCCCTTTTTATATGTGTATTTCAGTGTGTATATATTTATGTCAATAGATTGAAAATTTTGGTCTTATACAAGTTGGTGGCAGTTTTGTTACTGAAATGCCATTCACTTAATGTGACAATGACTTCATCCTTTGCAAAAGAGAGCTCTGGGACCACTTTCCATAAATTTCCCTCCTTACCTCCTCCCTCTGCTTTCTAATCTAGTCTAATCTACTCTAATTCAGTCTTTCTGCTAGTTTTAGGAATGTAGATAACAAGTCCGAAGATGGAAGAGTCCTTCTTCCGTGGCCTTGTTTTGACCAATTTGTATGAGAGATTTTGTATCATTTTTGTTTCATTTCTAGATTTTTGTATATTTTATTTCCATTAAGAAGTTACAGAACAAAACTATATATATGGGAACAAAAGCATAGATACAAATAACTTGCTTTGCACACTTTCTTATTTACTTTAATCAGCTCAATGTTTTTCTTATATACCCTGCTGAAATGGGATAGGGTACAAATATAAATTTTGTTAACAAGTGAGAAAATCCTGTTTTTAGCACTGCCTTTGGGCAAGCCTGTCTTAGAAGAAATGGACCTTAATTGTGGAAAACATTTTTAACTAAATAAAATTACATTGTTTTAAAGTCCGATAACCTGTTCATTAAAAAAAGCCTGCTGTGATAGTTTGACATACTACACTCACAGAATAGCTACCAATTTAGATGTTGTTTAAAATATGGTGGTTTAAAGCAACGGTGGGAGAGGGAGCTCACTAGGGGACCTCTCTAAGGAGATGTCAACTAAGGATCAGTACACTCCGGCTTTGCTGCCTGTCACCTGATTTCTGCCAACAAGACAGACTTTTTGAGTGAGGGGAACCCAGTGACGGATGAATGAGCTTAGTGGCTAAGAAGGTGAAGGGGACATGTGTGTCCTTTTATGGCTTTGTGTATTGAAAATACCAATTTTAAATTGCATGCAGGGTGGTATGGTCACACAATATCATACTAGTTTTTCTTAAATGAAACTGCTCCAGGTTTACATCTGCTTCACTATAAATATCTGTGTTATCTCATACGGTGTACTAGTTTGAAAACAAACCAGCGGGAGATCACAAGTCAGAATTATAATTTAATAGGAAAATTAAAGTAAGTGCAATAGTAAAAGAACACTGACAGAGTCAGGATACAGCCTGACACCCTGTTAGTTGGGGTGGTGGTGGCAGTCCAGATGAAGCAGTTCTGTTGAAGCTGTGATCCTGTAGAAGGGTCTGGTCTCCACTTGAAGGTCCTGTTGTAGCTCTTGTCCTATGGCAATCCAGTAGGTAAGGGCTGTTTGTGCTGTTCCAAACCCCAGACTATATCCAGGTGGGAATGCTTGGCTCCTCCCCCCTGGGTGGAGCATCTCACAATGGGCTGCTGTGATTCTGTGAGTCATGGGGTGTGTCCTTGATTGCCCATTAAACAGAGATAGCCCCCGGAGGGAGTTATCAGGGGTGAGTCATGGTAGGAGATAACGAGCACTGCCCCACCTGCTTTAACAGCTTGTGAAGACGATAATAGAATACATGCTTTTGATTACATCTCACATTGTAGCCTGGGACATATGGAAATGTGAATTAACAGATAATGTCTACTTTGGCAATCCAAAACATACCTCCTTTGTTTCCTTTTGGGTATCCCAAATAGAATTTAGCGGATTTCCCTTACCACCAGAACTAATAACTGGTTGAGTTACTGCTTATATACAAGATATGATTTGCAATAGCTGTGCAGTATTCATTCTGGTTTTCAATCTAGAAAGGAACTGCAGAGGACTTTATGGCTCATTTACTTTGCTGGACATTCCAGAGAAATTAAAAAAAAAATAACTCCACAGTTATTGTAGATCTTGCTGATTTTTTTATTTTAAATTAAAGAATTGTGTATTTGAATTCAAAGTAATATATTCAAGGCATTGTAATTCAATAATGTTAATTTTCTGTAAGTGTATTTAAGGAAAAAAAGGGAAAATCATGTTCAGACACAGGGTTTAATGACTTAATATCTAAAATAGGTATCTGTTCCACAGTCATTATAGAATAGCCTGCTCCAATGCCATTAGAATAGAACAGATCTGTAACAGGCCATTTCTTATCAACAAGTCAGAAAACCTCTTTCTTCAATAAAATTTTGATGCTTCATATTGTTGTCTTGTACACGCCTCAAATTTTAGCATGCAAGGGCTATCACATCAGACCTATGCAAACACAGAGTTACTTAGTATGACCAAGAAGATGCCTTTTTTTTTTTTAAAGAGGCAATAATTTTACTACTTATTATTTCTGAACTTTAACCGTGTGTCCTAGAGTTCTCATAAAATCCTGTCCTTGAATGCTCTGTTTGACAGATAATGTTAACCCAGATCCTTCCTCCTCATGTCAAAAATACTGGAGGGGAAATGCAGAGCAATCAAAATACAGCTCTGTCAGGAGGAAAGCAGGACACCATTATTAATTTCTTTTCAGTCCCAAACCATTGGCTTCCATCCCTTGCAAAGATCAGCACACATCTAGCAATTATATAAGAAGCTCTTGCAAAGTACAGGAAGGGAAACAAACTCCATTTTAGCATCAAGGATGTAGTCTGATGGATATGCAGGTAAAAAATAGTTCCCTAGGTTTCTTGCTTCCTTTACTCTCCCCAGTTTCCTTTTTTCTGCATATGGATTATAGAGCTTTTTCTCACAATACCTTCCTATTTTCATTCCTGATTTTGGGGCCAAGGTGTTAATACTTATACTACTTCTATTATACACTTATCTTCACTTTTGTAGAAGGGATATTTTAGATTGGGTAAAAAAGCCCATAATTTTTAAAGTTATGTTACTTCACATAAATCGGTGACAGACTGAGTCCCTACCCTGTATTCATCATCAAAGTAGTGTGCTAATTATGCAGAATAGAAAGGGTATGAATGAAAGTAGGGCTAAAGGCCAGAATTTTCAGTCATTTTGTATAGTTCAGCAATTTGCAATCCTTGTTTTAACTTAGACAACTGAGAGCTCAGAATAATTTTTGCTGTTATGACCAAAGTCTTCAAACATGCAAATAAACTTATGTTGTTTACTTTCTTTGCCTTGATATTTCAAACATCTGGTCCTTCTGTATTTTATATTTGAATTTTGTTTTTTCTGAGATTTACATGAAATTCTTTTTATGTGGGAATGTGTTTTAAATAAACGTTTGCAACTACATAGGACAGAAAGGAACATAGATGGATGTATGTATGTATGTATGGATGGATGGATAGATTAGATAGATAGATAGATATCTTGGAGAGCCCTATCTGTTTTCATTAGAAATGTTTTAAATAAATGTGTACTGTGTTTCTGGGACAAGGTTTTGCTAGCAGGAGGGCTGCAGGGGTGACTTCTTTGAGAAGTCATACCGAGCCAGTTTCAGCCAGCTTCAAGATGGACCGACCACTGGCCAAAGCTAAGTGAAACAGTGATAGTGGTAGTACCTCTGCAATATCCTATTTAACAAAGAGTGAAAAATAGCAGCTGGGAGAGAGGAATGAGAATATGAGCAAAACAGCCCTACAGCACAAAGACTGGTGAAAAAGTAGAGGATGGGGGTGCTGCAGGCACTGGAGTAAAGTTTCCTAAAGTACGTGGAGAAGACTAAGGGAATGCTGGTTGTTCCCTGCAGATGGTGGAGCAGATATCCACCTTCAGGCAATGGATGTACCCTGAAGGAATCTGGAGCCCATGGAAAGCCAACTCTGGAGCAGGCTCCTGACAGGACCTGAAGCCTATGGAGAGGAGCTGGACAAGATTTTCTGGCAGGACCTGTTACCCCTGTACCTAAAGGACTGAACCCTGTGGAAAGGACCCATAATGTAGCATTTCTTGAAGAAATGTCTCTGGATGATCTACATTGGAGTAGTTTGTGAAGAACCATGTCCTGTGGGATATGGGTGGGACCTCTTGGGGGAGCAGGGGAGCAGCATGAAAACAAAGGAGTGGCAGAGGCAAAGTGTTAGTAACGGAGTGCAATCCCCATTTCCTGTCCCCTGTGCTGCTTGGGGAGGAAGATGTAGGAGAGGTAGGAGTGAATTCACCCTAGGAGGAAGAGAAGGGTAGGGGAGAGGTTGGGATTTTTCTTTTGTTTTATTCATATTTCTCACTATTCTACTCAGTTATTTATTAGCAATAAATTAAATTATTTCCCCCAAGTCAAGACTGTTTTGCTAATGTACATAATTCCCTGTATTTGTCTCAACCTATGAGCTTTTTGTTGTGTTTTCTGCTCCTTGTGGGTGGAGGAGGACTGCTGGAGAGACTACTGAGCATCTGGTGGCTGGCCAAGGTAATCCACCACAAGTTGTTAGATTTCCCAAAGAAATACTTTTTATAAAATGAAGAATTGAAGTCTGTCTACATAATTAGACATTATTGAAATGTATTAAACATTCTAAATTATAGCACCATTTGTGGGCCACTATTTTAATCACATATAAGCAACTTTATTTTTGGAAAACAATATGATATTTATATGATGGAAAATATGCAACTGTATTCAGATTTTTTTTTTATGATGAGTGGAATTGCCAAAATAGACTGAGTAATCTTCTTGTGGTTATGGTGCTAATTTCATTGCCATTTCTCGAGTCCATCTCTTAAAGTATGAGACTACATGACCTATGTATTCTGTGATGATCACTAAGAAGTGTTGAACTCCTAACCTGAACTGAAGAGCACAGTTTACCCTGTCGGTCCTGAAGTCTGGTCAGGTTTAAGCCCTGTGGTTCCTGCCTGTGACTGCGGGAGTCATGGGGACACTGTACAGGAGTCTGTGGTGAGTTGTGTAACAAGCAGCAGCTCCTCATTTAACTAGAGCTATGTAAAGCACCAGGCACTGAGTGCATTATCTTACTCAAGGTATTGTCATACTTACAGTTTTCTAAGAGGATTAGCTTCTTGAGAGAACATGGGTGGATTTTTTGTTTTCACCACAGTTTTCAAACTTGCTTAAATTTTCTCTGTGTTAACGGGTTTCAGCCCGTGAAGATAATAACATGCATTCCATCTATCACATGCTAGCTCAA
>VZRQ01000972.1:25030-58918 GCA_013397975.1 Machaerirhynchus nigripectus | reverse complement strand
GCCGTGTCCCTGGCTGTCCTGCCACCTCCCCAGAATCAGCAAATCCTGTCGGTTCACATCTCCTCCTGGTGGGACGACGTGGATGGTGATGCGTTCTGGTTTCAGGGGCTGACCTGGGGGAACACCAGGGGCGAATGGGGAATGCATAGGAAGGTGCTTGCCTGTTGCTTAAATTTCCCTGGAAGGCTTGTTCCAGACCTTCCTGCTGCATTGGAACAGAACGTTTGAAGACTTGGCTGGAGCAGCAGGCACAGTGGGCTGGAGTGAAGCTGATCAGTTCCCTGGGAAGCCCTTGAAGTGCAGGTCAGAGCCACCAGCAGGTGAATTGGTCAAACAAGACAAGAATCCCTCAGGAAGGATCCGAGCTCCGGGGCTGCAGCAAGGCCAGGAGCATCGTAGGGGCTGAGCCAGGCCAGGCTCTTGAAAAATCCTCTAAACTCGTGTGAGCTGGGGGAAAATGCAGGAGCTCCACCTGCATCCTGCGAGATTGTGAAAGGAAACACCGACCCCACGGGGGCGGGGCCTTCAGGAGTGGGGTATGGAGGGAGCAGGTGCTAGCCAGAATGACATGGGACTGTTTCTTGGATTTGGGACCATGGGCAGCCCCATCAGCCTTTTCCGATGCCTGGGTATGTTTTCTGCCNTGTAAACATCAGGCATGTTTACCTACCAGTATCTATTATTATCGTTCTTTTTCTAAGGCGGAGAATTATGATAGACTTTTGGTCTGACCAGTGTCATGGAGAGGTGGTAACCCCATCCTCCAATCCATGGTTGTCTCTAAAAAGATTTATAACTGACTGAATAAAGAGCCGGGCCTTCTTCTTCCTCCTTCTTTGCCCCTTCTTTGCCCTACTTTGCTCTCTCTTGGCCCTGGCTCCTCTCCTGACAGAACGGTGTCTGCGTGGTTCTTTCGTGTCTGAGTACGACACCTGACCCAGCTCTCAGCAGTGCAAACAGCAATGGGTTTGATATTCAGTAGTGAAGAGATCAGATTATTTCTACATAACCTTTTATTTGGTTTTCTTTCAAATAAAACCCTGCGTGGAAGTTACGACTCTTACAGTAGGAGATACGGAAAAAATACTGTGAGGTGTAGTTAAGCTGTGGAACTTGCTGCCCCAAGGCCTTGGCAAAGCATTTTGGACAATTTGGCCAGTGAAAACACGTGCCTGTGCACACAAAGCTGTGAAAGCTGTTCGTGTGGGAAGGTTCAAGAACCAACAGCCACCTTACTCTGGGGTGAATTGTTTTACCTGCTGCAGCTCCATCAGATTCCTTAACTTCAGGAAAAGGAAAAAAATAATCCAAAGAATGACTGGGTTTGAGCTCTGTGGAGATTTTTCTTCACTTGTCGGATGCTCCCCAAATTGGACACGTTTGTGAGAGGTTCAGAAAAAGTGCATCAGCCATGAAGGGCTGGGGAGGAGAGTGGGGAATACAGACAGATTCAGTTCTGAACTTTAGGGACCAAAGACTCTGTGTTGCCACTAGAGGAAAAAAACCTCTTCAAAACACTGCAGTGCTGAGTTACAACTCGGAGGTGCCTCTTTCCCCTTCATTAGCCAGGGAACACAGGGATGTCATTCTCTTTGCTCAGCAGCACGAATCCCTCTTCTTTCTTTCCCCTTCTGCCAGTTGTGTTTCCTGCTAAGAAGCAACTTTTAATTGTCTGGTGCCAGGGCAGAGCTTGTTCCTGGGGAGAGCTGCCTCCTGCGTGCTTCTCTGCTCTTCCTCTTGAAGCGTCCAGTGCTGATGCCTTTCCAGGCACCTGGAGAGCTGGATTCCGGTGTACTCCAGGCATGTGCCTGTCCAAAGCTGTCTGTCCCAGAGAATCCCCTCCTGGGTTATGGAGACTCCAATTTTCTACCTGGTTAAAAGAGGCGCAGCAAAAATGAGCACATCCAAGTTTTCCTGTCTTTTTCCATTGTGGTTTTTAACCCGAAAGAATGTTTGGGAGAAGTTTTAAGGATCCTCCAGACCTTCACCCTTCAGCACCAGAAATTCCCGGTAGGGACAACAGCTCTGGCACTGGTTTGTGCTGTTGCTGTCCCCAAATGCAGGTAGGTGCCTCTCCAGTGGTGTTTAAGGCAAATTTAGGTCTTAACAGAGGTTCTGCACAATTTTGGGGAGTTTTCCCTGGCCGTGCAAAGTTGAGCTGTCCTCTCCAAGGTGGTCTTCACCCTGTACAGCGACAGGAGAGGAAAATGGAATGACAAACTTTTCAACCAGGACTGGCTCCAGAATGGGGACAGTTTTCCACCAGCCCTGCCGGATGTCCTGCTCTCTTTCCAGGTCTGTGGGCCGTGGGGGAACATCCAGTTGTGTTTTCCATCTCGGAGCAATGAGCTGGCAAACACCTCTGCTCCATCTGTTTTCTTTCATTGATGGATTCTTTAAAGTTAGATTGTGGTCCCACAGGGACACACTCAACTAATCCTCCGCTTTTAAGATTTTATTTGTGCAATAAATGGATGACAAGGTGGTTTGCGAGTACATAATACAATAAACGGGTTTATAAATGCAACTTTTTTTGCAGAGCACTGTAGAATAAAATACAATACCACTCCGGCATTTAACACTGATCTCTGCTTCATTCATATTTCAAACAGTAATGTGCCCATTTTCTCATCTGGGGAGCCTCTTAGGTTTTTTAATACATTTTTATAAATTAACCAGGCACAGATTTAATAATAACGTGCGTTTGTATGGCTTTTTTCATCTCCGAGGATCCTGGATTGCTCTGCAGACTTAACAGTGTGAGATAGAAATTCCGTGCCAAAGGATCTGTTTGCTCCCTGCCGAACTGCAGCAGGGGTTTGGATGGCTCAGGGGGGCTCGTGGATGCATTGACATCGAGGGAGGAAGCTTGAACCCAGCACTCATGGCAGGAGAACCTGGAGGGAAAGGTGCCCCATGGGTGCCCAGGGCAGAGTCCTCTGCAGAGGAGGTCGCAGGGATGTTTGGGATGGTTCTGAGCCTGGAAATCAGGATGCTGAAAAACACAGAAAATGCTCCTTCACGTATTTCTTCAAACTTTTGGGATGCAGCATCCCTAGACACGGTGAAGCCAAGAGCATGGAAAAGCTCAGGAGATCAGGCTTTTCTGTCCATGCTGCTGCTTCCTCAAGGCATCCCTATCCAGGAGGCAGCTGCACCCACCAGGACAGGAAATTCCTAACCAGGAGGAGGAGGTTTCTCCATCCAAGTGTGCAATAACCAAAATCTCTTCAATTTGGTGATGTAGGATCTTCTCCTATCACCTTGCTGGCCAACTCAGGAAGGTGTTGAGCTGCTTTCCTTGGAGAATTCCGTGCTCTTGGAAGAGCTCCCAACCAAGTTGTTCTGGGATCCCCAGGAGAAATGAGGCTTCTCCAGCCCTCTGCCTTTCCCAGTTCCCACATTTCGGTGTCACTGACAGTAGGATATCTGCCATGGAGGTTGCCCATTCCATCCCAGAAAGACAAACTTTCTTTAGGAGTTAAAGAGTTGTAGAGTAGAGCTGAATTCATGGATATAACACGCAACTGGAAAAAATACTTACAGGTAGCAAATTGCCATCACTGTAGAAGGAGAACATGAGAAAATGGAAACGTGATATTTATGTTAATACAAAGTTTTAAAAATTTAATTTAAGAGACCAGCTGTTTCTGCTTCTCTTATAAGAGTTTAATTGGTATATAATAGCATAGTTAATTAAATACAAATCAATAGTTTAAACCAGCTAATTGATATTTAATATGTATGGGAAAATATAACTTAGTTGTAATATCATTAGCTCAATATTAAATAAGCAATGGAATTGCAATTATGCCTTTACAACGATTATAAAGTTTATCGTTCTTTAATAAACTTGCAATTAGACAGGGTGAGCTGAAAAATTATTAAACAGGTATTATTGGGCTATTAAACATTTATTATCATTCCTGGTGGGATACAGCTACACAATAGTACACATTATGATTATGTTAATAAACCCTTATTACAGCTTTGCAGCTTTAGCCTTTAGTGCCCCGGTGATGGGATATTTCGTTCCCTTCCTGAGTGGTGAGCGAAGGAATTGCCTTCAAATTGAGTAAGGAAATCCCATACAGTGAAAGAACTGTGGAAAAAGCAGGAGGAATCCATAGTTTGGGCCAGCACTGAGAGATCTTTCTTCCTAAACATCCTTCCCCTCTGTTTCCCAGGCTGAGGATCCCTTTCTCGAAGACTCCGAGGTCTTGTTTCTTTTAACTGGCTTTTGCTTCACTGTCACTGGCAATTCATGACTTGAATCTGCTCCTGCTTTGCCCAGTGAGGGGCTGTTCTGCCAGTTTGGGGGTGAATTATGCAGGTACTTCTGAGAGAGTCGAAACCGTGGTTCTGCTGTGTGTTTTCCAACCAGAATACTTGAGCTCCCACTTCGTCACAGTGCGTGGGAGGATCAGCTTCAGCTGTAACTACTTTTGCCCTGCTGAGAAATTCAATTGTCAGCACAAGGAAATGGAGGGATTGATTTGGGGGAGAGGGGGACATGCAAGGGTTAAAACATTCTGGTTTCGGTGCGTCTCAGCAGCTCCCCCAAAGCCAAGACATTTCAAATGCTGGGTATCTGCGTAGCTATTTTAGCTTTAGGTAGCCACTAAAAGCCAAAATGGTGAGACATCCTTAGGCAGCAGAGTCATCTTGAAGTATTTTACCTTTTAAAGGTGCTCTCAAGTATTTAAAGGTGCCTTTAGCTATAAAGATTTTTGCATGTTCTCGCAAATTTATGGTATGAATTATTATAATGCACTGCTTTTGTACAGCTCCTTTCATCATGGGATATCAAAGTGGTTTATAAGTGTTAATTATAGCACCCCTTAGGGAGGCAAACGGGAGACAGGCACCCACACCACCCTGCTGAGCCAGGCTCCAGAGGGGCAAGAACCCACATTTCATTGGGATCCAGCTCAGCCTGAGCCTCCCTCGCTCTCTGAGGGCTCAGCTGGGCTGGGGACCTGCTGGGCAGCACAGCCATTGCCTGGGGCTGGAGCCCCTGCCCACGACCCCCCTTTTTGGGAGCTTTCTGCTTCTGCGGGAAGGGGAGAGCTGGACACCTGAGTGGTGGCATTGTTGTCCCAGGACACTGCAGCTCCTGCTGCGCCCAGCTCTGGGGCCACCATCATCAGAAGGACGTGGAGCTGCTGGAGCCAGTCCAGAGAGGCCACGGAGCTGCTCCAGGGCTGGAGCCCCTCTGCTCTGGGGCCAGGCTGGGAGAGCTGGGGGTGCTCACCTGGAGAAGAGAAGGCTCCAGGGAGAGCTCAGAGCTTGCAGGGCCTGAAGGGGCTCCAGGAGAGCTGGAGAGGGACTGGGGACAAGGCATGGAGGGACAGGACACAGGGAATGACTTTCCACTGCCAGAGGGCAGGGATGGATGGGATATTGGGAAGGAATTGTTCCCTGGGAGGGTGGGGAGGCCCTGGCACAGGGTGCCCAGAGCAGCTGTGGCTGCCCCTGGATCCCTGGCAGTGCCCAAGGCCAGGCTGGATGGGGCTTGGAGCAGCCTGGGACAGTGGGAGGTGTCCCTGCTCATGGCAGGGTCCTTACGGTCCGTTCCCACCCAAATCCCAGACCATTCCAGGATCTCAGTGCTGTTTGTGCTCGCGGTGTGTGCAGGGTGTGGCAGCCCCCTCACCCCGGGTCCGTGTCCGGGGAAACCCAGGCAGCATCCACACACAGCCCCCGGCTGAGCCAGAGCAGCGCCGGCTTCCTCAGCTCCGCTGTGGGCTCTCCTGCCTCGTCTGACGCTAATCTAATTGTGTTGTTTTAATTACTTTGATACCTTGGTGCTCGTCGGAGGCTCAATAGCAATCGATGGCGTTTTGTTTTCCTATCAATAAAGACATAAAGGCTCTCACCTGCTTTGCTGGCTCTGCGCAGTCGGCCCCGGCGGCCCCGGGCGGGCTCTGCCAGCACACGGAGCGTGAGTCCCCGCAGGATCCTGCAGGGAAACACCCCCAAGGTCAGCGAGGTCTCATCGATTCTCCTTCTCAGGCAGGGCTGAGGGAGGCAGCCTGAGCTGGGTGTCCCTGCAGTCAGAGTGATGCCTTGGGTGGCTACCTAGAAACAGAGACTGGACAGGAGTCAGGGAATAAAGGCAGGGATTTATTTGAAAGGCCTTCAAAGGTCCACCCTGGGGATCCAGAGGCTGCATCCAAAATGGACCCCAAGATGGACCCCAGGTCACAAATTCTTCACACTTTTATAGGTTTGGTCCATTTGCATACCAGCATAAATTCGCCAGTTAAAACTTCAGCTAATGAAGTAATTTCTTCAATTTCTCCACCTCTCTAGAGGCCCCAGTTTACACCTTTGGGCCTGGGACAGTCTGGGTGTCCTTGAACAGCAAGCTCGGAGAGGCTTTGTTGTGTCTGTCTGGCCTGGGAGAGCAGCTACCGGGCTACAAGGAACTTCAGAGTCACACACTGGGCAGTGCAGGATTTGAAAAGTATAAAAGTGAAAACCTAAGGCATCAAGAGGCATCCAGCACTTCACAGGCCAACACCTTTCTGAGAGTCTTTGTGGTTGTGCACTTTCTGCAGACCATGGTGGAGCACGTTATCTCTGCCCTGCAAAGCAACAGAACTGGTTCCCACCACCAGCGGTGGACAGTGGTTGCTCATTACCCCTTCCTGTTAATTTTAGAAACCACTGAGAGTTCTGGTGGCTGATTCATCTGCCCTGATCTTCAGACATCTTCCCCTGAGTTAGTCACCACCATTTAAGGCCGGTGAGAGAGTTACAAGCACCCCCAAAGGCATTGTGAGAGGTGAAGTGGGTCACATTCTGGAGATGCCTGTTTCTCTCCGGGGCATTCCCTCCAGGACAAGGCGGATTTAGGGGAGCAATTGAATTTCAGATTACTCTGAGTGTCTCAAGAGACTGACTTGTGTGTGAGCATCAGCCTCAGTGGGATTACACGTGGGATTTGTGTCGGTTAGATGCTGGTTCCTCCCTGGTGGGAGCCTTAGGACCGGGAGCCTCCTGCAGGGTGGAGCCCTGGATAATGTTAGAAGAAGTGCTTTAACTGGGCTCGTGTGCGCCCTGAGTGCCCTGGCATCAAAAGAAGTCCGTTTTTTCTAGGTTTAGGCTCAAATTCTGCTTCATACGGTGCACAAGAGGAGGATGTAACCGCTCAGCTGGGATGCAACAGCAGCGAGCACCCTTAGGGAGGGATTCTCTGTATCTGGGTCTGTACCCACATGGATCTGGGGGTCTGCCCTGCCCATCACATCACATCACTTCACATCACACTTCCCTCTTCCTCTGGACACGATCCAGATCCGCGATTCAAGCCCGAGTTTGCCTCGTGGCACTGCAAGCCAAGCTGGCCGGGCAGCTCCTGCTCCGCTCTCCAGCCACCTCTGCGCTCTCCGCCCTCCTGCTCCGCCGCCTTCCCCTCCGGCGCGGCACAGCTTCCCAGCGCTCCTTCCGCGGCAGAGGGGGCTCTGCAGAGTCCGCAGCCACATTAAGTAAACATCAAAGGGGCTTTGATCAGCGGGGCTCTGCAGAGCGCAGAAGCCCCCGAGGAGCTCTGCAGGTCCGCAGGCAGCACTGGGGACAGGGTACCTTAATTTTCTGCACTGTGACACGGGAGAATTTGTTTGAAGAACAAGAGCTCGCTGCCGCTCCGAGATGCGCACGGGGACAGCGCCTGTGCTCGCAGCCTACTTCTGGAAAAGCCCACGCTCGGATCTCTCTGTGTGTTACCAAGAGTCAAAAAGCCCCATTAACAAGTCAAGGCATCAAAGGCCTGTGCCTCCTCAGACTCTGGCCCTCTCCTGCTCGTAGGGTCACTGCCTTGCTTCTAAAGAGCAAGATTCCGCAGGCCAGAGTTATCTTCCCTCCTGAGGGCCATTTCCCGTTTCACTTTGCTGCCCACTAAGGGAGAAAGGGATAAAAGAGTCCTGTTGTTGCAACACGCTGCTGTGGAGGAAGATGCAGCTCATTCCCTCACTCGGAACAGAGGAGTGCTCCAGGACAGGCGAGGGAGGGGATGGTGACCCTCCTGTCTCTAGCCAAGCTCAGCTCTCTGAGGCTGACCAAAGACTTCAGCTGTGTGCCCACCTCGCTGGCGCTGTTCCTGAAGGGTGTCTCCAGCAGGATTTGCTCCCTGCAGCATCCCCTGGTGCCTGCTCCTGTCCCCAGCCCAGTCTAACTCTGCGCTCTCTTCTCTTGCAGAACTGGGGCTCCCGGGAAGAGGATGCTGCCTAGTACTGGGGTTCATGTACAAGGAGAAGTACCGCAGGATGACTGAAGGTGAGCAGTTCCCTCACCTTCTCTTCTTCTTCTTCTTCTTCTTCTTCCTCTTTAGCAATCTCATTGTGAGGGGCCTCCCCTCTAGGGATGTGCTGGGTTCTTGTTCCCACCCAGGAGGAAATCCTGCTTCCCCTTTGATCTCTGGAACATCTTAGAGGGCGTGGATGCGGGGAGCCCCCTGTGTGAAGCTGTGAGAGAAGAGCAGGAGCTTCATAGTTCCACACATCCAAAACCCACTGTCTTTTCCTACAGAAAGGATTCGTCACACGGGAAGCTCTTGCAGCAATTGCTGCATCTACTCTTTTTATCCTAGTTGGGAGGTAGTGGTCACCATGACACTTCCAGAATCCCAGTTTCCAGTGCCTTTGAACCTGCAGAGTCACTGTTTCACTGCTCTTCAAACTTCTGCTGAAATTTCCCTATTTTATATTCCACTCGTTCCCCAGGTACCTTATGAGCATTGATTAATCCACAGAAATATCATAAATAATTATGAAGCATAACAACTAAACAAAAACTATTTATGCTCAGAAGAAGTGGCGTCCTTGCTTCTGGTAGCTTCTTTTCCTGGAGCCAACCCTGGTGCAGCACCTTCTGATTAAGGCTGGATGAGAGAAGGAAGCCCAAAGCCCTGTGAGATGGGAGGGTCTCCAGGATGTGTCACTCTGGGAATTGGAAACTTGACCCAATTGCGGATTTAACCATTTTTAGGGACTCTGATTGGAAATAATTTGGACAAAGGGTGTGGTCTCTTGCCCTACTGCCCTTCCTTTTCTGGAAACATCCAAGGTCAGGCTGGGTGGGGCTCTGAGTGACCTGGTCTAGAGGAAGGTGTCCCTGCTCGCTGCAGGGGGGTCAGGTTGAGTCACCTTGAAAGGTCCCTTCTGACCCAAACTATTGCAGGATTCCTTTTCCCTGCATGGGATGGGGTTTTGCCAGCAGTTAGCCACGGGGGCGTCTGCTCCTGCAGGAAGCCTTTTTCCATGAGAGTGAAAGGTGAGTTTGTTTCCATGGAGTGAAACTCTCACAGAGGCAGGTTTAGGGCTCAAACATCCGTTAGAAGATCAAAGGTTCCTGCACGCTCCCAGGAGCCCCGATACTGAGCTGATAACATGGGGAAAGCACTTCACAAGACTTCACCTCGTGCTTGTTAATTACCACGCGCTCTTTAAACATTGATTAGAGGATGTTTTTAATGGGAAGGGGCTGCCCCATGGGACACGAGCGCTGTGAGAAGGTGCAGCCTCCCTCTTGGTACCTTCCTGTCCCTCAGGCCTCTTGGACAGGCTGTGCCCAGACCCTGCAGATGCTCACGGGGTGTTGGAGAGCTGGCAGGACCCTGGGCACCCTGCCAGTCCTTTGGGATTGCTCGGGGCCCCTGAAGGATTCAGAGCCTGCGTCCGCCTACGAGGTGAGCCCCCTTTTCAGGCTGAGCATGGCTTTGTGTGGAGAGAACAAAGGCACATGAAAGGCCAAAAGTAAAGCTTTTGTGAGGGAACAGGAACAAAGTGTTCCAGCCTGACGTGCAGCCAGTTTCTGGCCCCTGCAGGCTGCAGGGCCATTATGTTTAAAGGTACAATCTGCCAAAAACAAAAGTCAGGGGGATTTCCATGGCTACAAAGACCACCTAGGACTTGTGTTTTCACTAGAAGCAGTTCCAGATGACAATTGCAGACATCCAGCTTCCCAGGGTTTTGGTGGATTGCAGTGCACATCCACACTGTATGGTGTGTGAGCTGGGGTGGGGTCAGATGTTTGGTCATCTACAGGAATTTCCTGCCCAAGGTGCCTGAGCCGGACTCCTTGGGCCGATTCCCTTGCCAGGGTGAGGAGAGAGAGCAGCTCCCCTTTTGTATTTGTGCCAAGTGAGAGCTTTTCCTCCCCTTAAAAAGAGGCTGAAGAGCGGCCCTATTAATAATTACAGGGGAGCTGAAGGAACTGAAAGCACAGGAAGGCAGTGGGGCCATGGGAGGTGAAAATGGGAGAAATATGAGGTGTGAGGATTCCATCCTGGAGGAAACAGGTCACAGGGGTCATTAGAACCTTCCTGTCATTTACTGGAGACATCTACAATGGCTTGGAGGCAGATAAGCACCAGAGGAGCTGGAGGCCTTGAAGTGTGGAAGAATCATTTACTGATGGGAAATCATTTCTTAGGTTGGATGTTGGGAAAAGGCTCTTCCCCCAGAGGGTGCTGGGCACTGCCCAGGCTCCCCAGGGAATGGGCACGGCCCCGAGGCTGCCAGAGCTCCAGGAGGGCTTGGACAGCGCTGCCAGGGATGCCCAGGGTGGGGCTGTTGGGGTGTCTGTGCAGGGCCAGGAGCCGGGCTGGGTGATCCTGGTGGGTCACTCACACCTCAGGTATTCTCTGATTCTGTGAACACGGCGGTTTTGGCTGTCCCCACGGAGAAGATCCAGGCTGGCTGCTCACAGACCAGTTTGGCAACCTCTCCCAGCGGGGGGAAATGGCTGTGGGTTAGAGATGCCCAGCAAGGGTCTCTGGTGGCACTGTGCTGTTGACCAGCTGGCAAGGGCTGATGTCCATTAGCACAGCTGCCTGCAGATGTGGCTCTTCCAGCTGAGCTGGGCCCCAGCATGAGGAGCCAAGATCCGTGTCCATGGACGTGCCTCTGCACGTCAGTTCCGTCAGCTCCTCGTCTCAGTCTCTGTGTAGGGATCAGACAGGTCCGGGTGAGGTGCTGGAGCCTCTCGCAGCTGTCAGGCACCGTGTGATGGGCACAGCAAGCCCAGCTCAGGCACTGTCCTTGCACTGCTGTGCTGCATCAGGTGCCACCACTTCTCGCTTTGTAAAGCCCTCAGCAGGACAAGTCTGGATTTGGGGGTGGGATTTGGCCGGGGTGCAGGAAGGCTCAGCTCCAGCGTGGCTGCTCTGTGCTCATCCCCTCGCTGTGATTGATGACGGCCCCGTCTCGTGCTGGGCCCGCGCTCTGGTGTGCACTGGGAGCTGTGGGGTGGAATGGAGCTGGTGACAGTCGTAGACAGAGGGAGAGGGAGAGCTGTCTGCAGTGACGGCCGCGCAATAAAGACGCTTTGGAGTTAATCCTCCACCATCTGTCTTCATTCTGCTAATAACCCACTCAGTCAGCTGCGGCCGACTGTTTGTTAACATTCAGAAACAGATACATAATCAGGAGGAGCGTGCTGTTAGCTCAGGAGGGGCTGGATTGCTCCTCGGGAACGGCTCTCCCGTGGCCACGAGGGTGGAGCAGTGGGAGCCGCGCTGGGCGGGCTGGATGTCCCAAGGCACCTGCAGTGCAAGGGAGGTGGTGCTGGAGCTGGCAGTGGGCTGAGTGGGCTTCTCCCAGGGCTTGCACCTCCCTGATTCAAGGTGATTTTGAAGTAGAAAGGTGTTCTCTAGGAGGTGGGTCACTGTAGTCCCCCAAGAAAAAGGGTTTTGAGCTACTCTGAAAATTTGGGCTTGGTGTTCTATTCCCACTTGTCCTTTCTCATGCAGTTCTCTTCCCAAGGGCAGGCAAGGGGTGTGCAGGAATATCTCTCCCCGCTCTCCCATCGTGCTTGGTCCCTCCCTGTCCATAGCTGCAGGTCCCAAGCTGGGCTTGCTCCGCTCTCCTCTGCAGTGGCCCAAGGCAGGAATTCAGATGCTGCTTCTGCAATTTTACTTCTTGTCTCCTGCCTTTGACTACTTGCCAGATCTAACTCGAGTCATTAGCAAGCGTCACTGCAGCAATTATGGCACTTTTTGGCTGCCATTCATAAAGCCACTAACGGGAACGATTAAGCGCTGAGAGGTGTCGGCCTTCACCCCCACCACCTGTTCCTGCCAGCCGCCGGCTGCTGGAAGGTGCCCACAACAGCGTCCCCCCACGCAGGGCAGCCGGGCAGGGCAGGTCTGACCTCGCCTTCCAGACACTTCGCTGGCTCTCGTGTCCTCGCAGGTGGAGGGCAGGTGGCATCTCCATGGGATGGACACAGCTCTGGGAATGTGAAGGGTGAGCTTCATCCTCGTGCCCAGCACGGAGCAGTGAAAGCGCAGCTGGGAAAGGGACAGAAGGATTTGGTGCAGCATCGTCCTCCTGGAGCGGCGAGTGGTTAATGATCTGTGCTCAGGGAAGGACAAACCCCCCTCTTGAGAGGGATGCAAACAGTGCTGCTGTGCCAGGAGAAGGCTGTGCCGCAGTTATCTCCGGCAGCAGCCGCTCTCCGTTGGCGTCGGGGCTGGACCGCACGTTCAAGGTGTCTCCATTCACCACGCAGAGCACAGCAGAAGCAGCAGCCTGTGCTGCAGAGCTGCAGCTCCACACAGCAACGAGTGCTCTGCCTTCTGTGCCAGAGGGAGAGCTCGGCAGATCATCCCTGCCGGGTAAGGGCTGCAGGAATCGGCTCAGGGAAGGGCTGCCCACATCCAAGGTGCACGACTTTTCTTTAAAAGCCATGTGGGGCTGCTGGGCAGTGTAAGACAAACGTTCAGTTTTGGGAGGGTGAAGGGTGAGGCCTTGAAAGTTTTGCAGTCTGAGCTGCAGTCTCACCTTGACTCTTCTGTTCTGAAGGTTTGGAATCTTATTTAAAGGCACTGGGACTAATGCAAAGCTCTGCTGTCTCTTGTTCATAGAATCCCAAAATGTTAAGGGTTGGAAGGGACCTTAAAAATCATCTGGTCCCAGCTTCCACCTCCCACTAGACTCAGGAACTCAAGATCTTGTCCAACCTGGCCTTGGACACTTGCAGAGATGGGGCATCCACAACCTCCCTGGGCAGCCTGTGCCAGTATCTCTCCACCCTCACAGTGAAGAGTTCCTTCCTGGTATCTGCTCGAAATTTCCATTTGTATCCGTTTCCCCTTGTCCTGTCACTGCAGTTCCTGACAGAGCCCCTCTCCAGCTTCCCCGTGCCTCCTGCAGATACTGGAAGGTGCTGTGAGGTCTCCACACAACCAGATCTTCTCCAGGAAGGTGCTCCTGTCCTCTTGTCAACTTCATGGCCTCCTGTGGACTTGCTCCAGCAGCAAGTTGTTGGGGGAAGGGGGAGATCCTGAGCTTCAGGGCGCCTCCAGTCTGCAGCAAGGTTTTGGTGCTGCCAGACGTGGGGAGAGAATTGTGTATGCACATGAAAGCTGGGTTTATGGCTTGTAATTATCTCGTACCCATCCTTAGAATAATTATAGCTCCTCCATTATTAATAACTGGAATTCCCATCCTTGTCATCGATCACAAAATGGAGAGGAAGCTCAACACAGGGTTTGCATAATGTACCTTGGCCTAAATTGAATAATTGGTAAAATGGTGAAAATCATTCGTTTTTCCCCCCATTCCTTGGTGCTGGAATTAGTGAGATATTAGTGCAATTAGCCACTGCTTCCATTTGAGGCTGCAATCATTTGGTTTGTAATTTAGAATAAATGTAAAAGCCCACTTTATGCTTCCGAACGGATTATTTGTCCTGTTTAAAAGTATCTAATGGGGTGGCTGTCATCTAAGCAAGATACATTTGACCCATTTCAATTTGTTTCCCTCTTAATCTGCTATCTGTTTTCCTGGATCTTTTTTTAATAAAAACATAAAGAAGAAGTGGGCGAGAGAGACCAAAGAGGGAGAGAATAGAGGCGTTATAGATCCGGAGTTTATCATAAGCCAAAGTAACTTGAGATCAAGGCTGTTAAACTGCAGAAAGCAATAAAAAGAAAACACTATTTGGAATCGTTTAAAGGGCCGAGTGCCTTGTCAGTGAAAGGTTGCTCTATTTGACTGCTTCTTAATAGCTTCTCTGAGGCAATCTGCAGCTCCTGCAGGAGCGAGGGCTGCGGCTCCTTCTGCAGCAGCGCTGCTGCAGGGCACGGCTGGGGTCCCCGGGGAGCTGGGCAGCAGCGCTGAGGTGGGGAAACACAACACCAAGGAGGACAAAGAGGAAAGGAGATGGATTCAAACACCAAACTGGGTTAAAGTTTTAAAGCACGTCCTGAACACTGAAATCCGGGATGGTGTGGCAGGCACAGAGCGTGGGCGCAGGGCTGCGTGTGGGGCTGCGGGCAGATCTGGGCCCAGTTCAGGCACAGAATCAGGGAATGGTTTGGGTGGAAGGGACCTTAAAGCTCATCTCATTCCCCCCCCTGCCATGGGCAGGGACACCTCCCACTGTCTCAGGGTGCTCCAAACCCCATCCAGCCTGGCCTTGGGCACTGCCAGGGATCCAGGGGCAGCCACAGCTGCTCTGGGCACCCTGTGCCAGGGCCTNGATCCTTCTCTTCTGCAGGTGAGCACCCCCAGCTCTCCCAGCCTGGCTCCTGAGCAGAGGGGCTCCAGCCCTTGGAGCATTTCCATGGCCTCTCTGGCCTCACTCCAGCATGTCCTTCTGATGTGCCACCCTCTTCATCCATCCCACCCTTCTCTCCCATTTCTCCAGCAGAGAACAGAGGGACTCAGAGTATTTTTTCCTCCTGGAGCCTGACAATGGTCTGATTTGCAGCTCCTCTCTCTGTCAGGCCCCGTGCTACCGCCTGGAGAGAAACCAGCTGGGGCTCTGGGATGGAGTCCCTGCTCTTTTGGGAAAAAATGGCTTATTCAGAGAAGCTGGCTGTGCCTCTGCTCCAAATGTCTCTGCTTGACCGCCTCTTCTGCTCCCTGCCATAGTTCAAACTGGGTTCAGTGAACCCTTCCTGCCAGGAAAGCCTCTGATTAGAGCGTGGCACTGAGGCACAGTGGCATATTTGTGCCACCCATTAACAGCCCAGCAAGGCTGTTGCTGCCTCAGAATTACTTGGATTTATGGGAACACTTAATCTGGATCTTGCAAGTGACTTTTACATCTGCAGCAGCACAGGCTGAGCATGAATCTTCCTCAGCCTCAAGGATAAATAGGACCTAGTCCCTCTCATCCCTGTAAAACGTGACCTTTCTCCTCTACCAGATGCCAACAACCTCGGTAATGCTGTAGAAAATCAAACTTCTCTTGGCTCTCTGGCCTGACAGTGGAAAGGGTCTGTCCCTTGGCACCAGACCTGTGATGTGTCACTTGGTTTAGCTCACACAGTGCTGGCTCTGCCCAGCCTCCGCCTGCACTCAGCGGAGCTCAGCAGCCCAGAAGCAGCTCCAGCACCACCCCAGCATCTTCCCACAGCTTCGCCCTCTGGGCTTTGCACTCTCTGCACCCTGGAAATGGGATTTCTGCCAAGCTTTGCTCCCAGCTACAGGATCCCCGGCGTGAGCTGCCCCGGGAGCCGCCGTGGCGGCTGATAGCTCCGTTATCAGCTGATCTCCAAGCATCCCGCGGGATGTGGTGGGACCTTAGCACTGCTGTCCCTCGCAGTGAAGGTGCCACCCCCTCCGGGGCTCGGCAGCTCTGTGGTGGGGGAGCTGCCCTCACCCGGCGTTGTCACTCGTGTCCCCGTCACTCGTGACACAATTGATTAGGGCCGGCAGCTCCGCGTAAGCCGCATTGAGCCTTTTGTTCTTTATCTGACAAAGGTGTTGGGAAGGAAGAGGAGAGCGGGTAGAGCCGCTCCCGAGGAGTTGTTAAGGATGCATTGTTATCTCAGAGGTCTCGCCGATGTTTCCGCGATGCTTTGTGTGTCTGGGAGCTGAACAGGGCAGGGATGTACGGGAAACCTGAGGAAAACCAGTGCAGGAGCTGCCTCTGCCTGGTGTCAGGGGGAAACTGTGCCTGGGTGGGGCAGCTGGAAGACTGGGTAGGGCAGGACCTCTCCGGCTGTGAGCCGAGCCCTAGCTGGTGTAGCTACAATCCCAAGGATGCTGCCCAGGGAAGGATCCCGTGTTCTCTGCTGTTCATTCTCCCCGACTTCCTGCTGCTCTCTGCCCGTTTGGAGAGGCGGAGCAGAGTTCCGTCTGTGATGTCCCAGTTGTCTCCAGCGGCTGTAGAGCGGCTGAACGACCCTGCTGGTCATAAATCCGACCCAAAGCTCGGGAGCTTTACGGTGACAGTGTTGTTGTAGCAGTTAATGGTCGAAGGGTATCATTTTATCTATTGATTTGAGCAGCAGTCCCCTGCGGAAAGCTATTGCTGCGTGGCCTTAAATAAATGAATACAACCCTTCCTCACTCCCTGAGCAGCAGCATCAGACGTTTCAGGGGCTGCTTCTCTGGCTGTTCAGCCTGCAGGTGCGTGCAGGAGAACCTGGGTCATGGGGAATCCGTGCACCGTTCCTTTGGAGGGCCTGCTAAAGACATTTCAGGAATCTTAGGCTGGAGAAGGACTCTTCACAAAGGCATGCAGTGGTGGGAGAGGAGGGAATGGCCTAAAGCTGAAGGAGGGCAGGGTTAGATGGGATACTGGGAGGAAATTCTTCCCTGTGGGGGTGCTGAGGCCCTGGCACAGGTTTTCCAGAGAAGCTGTGGCTGCCCCTGGATCCCTGGAAGTGTCCAAGGCCAGGTTGGATGGGACTTGGAGCAGCCTGGGGTAGTGGAAGATGTCCCTGCCCATGGTTAGGGACAGGCAGGGGGTAGAACACGACGGTCTTTAAGGTCTCTTCCAACCCAAACCATGCTGGGATTCCATGATTTATATACCTGGATCAATATCTAGGGTGGGATGTGTGCGGGATTATTTCAGCCACTTGATTTCCATTGGCCCTGCTGAGGCCTTTTAGCTCCTTCCTGGCCCTGCAATGGGATGTGCACCTAAGGAACGTGGCAAGTTGTTGGTAAAAGCTGGGCCTGTGAACTGCGTCTGGAAGCAGGCAGAGATAAGGCTGTGGACCTCACCCTGCCACAGCTGCCTGGCCACCTTTTGTTGCTGTGGGCTTTGGGCCAGTTTATTTTTAATCAGGAGTTGGGGGGACATGAGTGACAGGAGGTCCAAGGCTCTGCCATCGAGCCAGGTGCTGGGCGTGCTGTAAATCCCCCTGGCATGGACACGATAGCCTGGCTGTGTGGAATTCTCCAGCTCTCAAGGTATCAGGAAGCCACTGCTTTCAAGAAAACAACCCAGATTTTGGTGAGGAAGGGGGCAGGATTGTGACAGGACATCTCTACCCAGGGCTGCAGAGAGGGAGAGCATCATTTCTGACATCTTGGGGGGCACTTGTGGGGCACAGGCACTGCAGTGCACCCAAGGCAGCAAGGAGACACCGGGGTTGTTCCTGCCTGGTCTGGATCTCCAGCCTCCCTCTCCTGGAGGCAGCCACGTGCTTTCTGCAGGCAGAGATGGTTCCGAGCCACCCAGACTGGAGCAATGAAGCAGTACCAAGCTGCTGTCACTTAGAATATCAATTAAAACCACTGCAGCCTTGTAAGTCCCACCCTGAGACACACTCGGGATCGACAAACAGCCAGGCCTGCCACTGAAATGGTTCTCGAGCCAGCAGGAGGAAATCTGCTGTGCAGCTGTGAGCAGAAACTGGAGTGCTGGAGCACTTCCAGCCCAACAGGCTGTGGGGTGGGAGCTACGACTGGTGTGAAGATGAAACCCTCTGGTGTTCCGGGCACTGGGGAGCCCTTGGTGTGCTTGGAAAAGGCTTAAATAATTCATTTGGAAGCTCCATCCCCAGGGTTTCCCTGCGTGTCACATAACACCATCCCTGCAGTCCCAGCCCGCAGGACGGAGCTCCTCTCTTACAGGAGCAGAGTGAGGCAGCTCTATTTCGCTGCTGTAATGACAAAATGGGATGAAATTGTGTGTTTCAGGCCAGCAAAATGACCCTGCTCCCATTCCTCAGCGAGGTGGGACTGTGTTGGATTCGACTGAAAGACACTGCCAAGCACCCAGCAACGCACATGGCTGCGTTTGAGCTGGCTTGGTTTTAAACCCTTCAAAAAATCCTTTCTTACAGTAAGGAAATAGGGAAATATGGTTGTGGAGTGCCCAGCTGAAAGCTGCCAGTCCTGCTTTTGTGGTTTCCCCCCAAGCTATTCGCTGTATCCGGCCAAACCCTCCCACCTGTGTTCACTCAGAGTGCTTGAAGCCCATCAGCTGCCTTCAGGTTGAGAGCGATGAAGGTGGAAGGAGTGGGAATGGTCAAAAACCTGCAGGATAGGCAGGGCTCACGTGTGAGACGCAGTGTGAGTGGAACCCCCTGGGCTGGGCAGCCAATGTGAGGATTATTTAATACCCCAGGCTGCCACGGTGAACCTGCAGAGAGCGAAGAACATCAGCCACAAACCTTCCCAGCTCCCCCCAGCGCAGCAGCAGCCTCGGGGCCGGTGTTTCCGTGCCCTTTTACACCCGGTGTTTGCTCCCATGGGTATTTACTCCTCTATAAATGCATTAATGGAGATAATCTTAAAGCATATCCAGAGATATGACTTGAGATGGATTTTTTTTTTTTTTCCTCTTTAACAAAGATGAGGCTTTTATATAGACGGGAAAAAAAGAAGGGAAGTGAAATGTTCAGTGACTAATGATCCTCATCAATATTCATGAGAGTCAGTAGCATTCCGAGATTTAAAATAAAGGAAGAAAGAGAGAAAGGCATTGACTCTTTCAGAAGCTAAATGAAATATTTAGGTTGACCTGGAGATAAGTACTCGGGGTCGTTGTTGCCGTCAGCTCAGACCGGTGCTCAGTCCTGGAGCTTTCAAAGAGCTGCTGGTGGGTTTCTCTGGAGGCAGGGAAGGACTGGGTGGGCTCACACGGCAGCAGAAGCCTTCAGCTGAGGGTCAGGTCCATGCTGGGCCGGGTGCTGTGGCACCTCCCGAATCCCTGCCCAGGAACCTGCTGGGGTATGGAACTGCATCCAGGGGCGTTGTCCACAGCCAGGCTGGGATCAGGCGTGGGCTGTCCCAGGTGGGTCCCAGTTCACACCATGCCTCAAAGGGCTCCTGTCCCGGCCATCTTCCTCAGTGAGGCTCTTTGGGACGGGGGACAGCCCAAAGTGGTGGCTTGGAGGGTGCAGTGGACACTGATGGATCTAAAGGAGCTGCAGGACTCAGCTGCCTGGTGAGAACATCCTTCCTCCAGCTGTGATAGTGGGGAGCTGATTGGCTCTTGTGGGAGGTGTCTCCTTCTCTGTTGTGCTGCTCCTACATGTTTTCCTTCCTTCTCTCCCATCCCTGGTCACAGAAAATCACCCCAAGTGGACCTAACTTGAAAGCAATGTTTTAAACCCCTCAGGATACTTGTGAATAGGTGGGGGAACCTTAATCCTTCCCCATCTCAGTCTTCTGTCAGCTGGGTGGGAGGAGAAGGAAAACTTCTGCAGAGGAACAGCTGAAATCCAGGTTTGTGAGGATGTAGCTCTGGATGTGCAGCAGTGATGGTGGAGATGGAGAGAATACCAGGATCTTAACAAACAGATTTAACTGCAGACAGAGCGCTCCAGGCCTGGAGGAAAGGCTTCCCCCCGCCTTCTGCATGTCTCCTCTTCTAAATCTTTTTCCTTTCTGCTTCTGCAAGCTGCCCTTGCCTCCCTCTGCTTCTGAGCCTGCTCCTTTTCATTTCCGAGCCATCCCTTCCCTCCTCCGAGTGACAGCTGTCCCACCCCTGCCGAGGTCGTTTGCCCTTGAGACCATCTTTGATCTGTGCCCTGATAGAAGGGCCGAGTATTGACTTTGGCTGCAGCTTCATTAAGAGGCAGCCTCATTTGTCAACTTGTTTGTTTCCAGAGCTGCTTGGGAGACGGCAGAGCTCGCATCCCCTCCGAGCCGAGCGCGGCGAGAGTCCGGAATTAACTCCCTTTTCAAGGGTTTCCATCAAGGTCATTGCAGGTGGCCCTGCACGGTTCTCTCCTCCTCATTAATCGATGTCACCGAGGTTTTGAGCATTGTTAGAGCCAGTGGAGTGTGGATGGGAGACCTGCTCAGGGTCTGGGGACTGCAAGAACCCAGGGACAGGTGCGTTAGTTAATCCAAGGCGCTCCCAGCTGGAAAAGAGCTCTGCTCATAGGGAAATCAGAGCTGGGGCTTGGACGAGCTCTCAGTGGTGAGGTCCTTGCAGGGGCTTTCTAGGTCTGGCTGCACAAGGACTGTGAGTGATGAAGAATTTCTGTTGTCAGTTGTCAGTTGTCATCAGGTCTGCCCGTAATGGCCTCTGGTTCCAGCCCAGAACGTGGTGGTCAGTGACTAAAGCAGTGGCCAGTGTTTGCTTGTAGGGTTTGCCCTCTCCAGGGGTCACCTCCCAGACCTCGGCCGGTGCCGGGCACAGAGAGGGCCGGTGATGGATGTGCCCCATGGGCTGCTCCTTGGAGGATTTGGAGTAAACCGTCTTTCCCTACAATCACACAAAATGACTGAAACCCCAAACACTGGCACTCTGGGGGTTGTTCAGGGATTTGGACGGGTTCGCACAACAGCCCTGGGAAGAAGAGAGGATCATGGCAGTGCAGGAAGGGCATCACAGAATCACAGAATGATGGAATGGTTTGGGTTGGAAGGGGCCTCAAAGACCATCCAGTTCCAATCCACTGCCATGAAGGGACACCTTCCCCTAGCCCAGGCTGCTCCAAGCCCAGTCCAGCCTGGCCTTGGGCACTGCCAGGGATCCAGGGGCAGCCACAGCTGCTCTGGGCACCCTGTGCCAGGGCCTCCCCACCCTCCCAGGGAACAATTCCTTCCCAATATCCCATCTAACCCTGCCCTCTGGCAGTGGGAAGCCATTCCCTCTGTCCTGTCCCTCCACCTCTTGTCCCCAGTCCCTCTCCAGCTCTCCTGGAGCTCTCCCTGGAGCTTTCTCTTGTCCAGGTGAACACCCCCAGCTCTCCCAGCCTGGCTCCAGAGCCAAGGGGCTCCAGCTCTGGAGCATCTCCGTGGCCTCCTCTGGCCTTGCTCCAGTTGGTTCACATCCTTCCAGTGATGAAGGCCCCACAGCTGGAGGCAGCACTGCCAGTGGGGTCTCATCTGAGCGGGGCAGAACCCCCTCCCTCACCCTCTGGCCACACTGTCCCATTGCTCAGGGCCAGACCAGAGGATGGAGCTTTGCTGCTGGGGGCAGATGCTGCAGCACAGGGCATTTCCAGACCTGTCTGACCCTGTGCAGGAGAAGCAGGTGAAGACAACAAGCGAAACTTCCCTGGGGCCCAGTTCCCTTGAGCCTCACCGCCCTTGTGAGGAGGGGTCTCGTGAGGCTGTTTCTGTACTCCTGAGAGATGCAGCAACCTTGGCAGGAGGTGTGGGAGCATCAGCCCAGCCCATGAGAAGGAAAAAGGCTCAAAAACCAGCAGTGCCAAAGCTCGGCTGTGCTGCAGGGGTTAAAGCTCTTTGAGAGCTGGGTACTTCCACACTCCTGACAGCACGGAGGGAGCCGAGGGAAAGATGTTCCTGGCTGTTGCCACGGGCATTTTGCTTCAGCAGGTCCCGAGGTGATCAGGCAGCAGTAATTGTGCAGCTCCACGTGGGCTGCGGTGGGACTGGCACCGCAGCAGCGCCCGTCCCTGCAGCGGGGGAGCACGGAGCAAAGCCAGGGAGAGCTCTGACTGTGGTGGCAGGAATGGCCCTGGGATTAGAGAGCAGGTTGTAAGAGGAGAGACTGGAGGAGGTAAATTTATATAGTCTGGAGGAGGCTCAAGGGGAGACACGACCAGAGTCTATAAATACACGCAGATATAGAAACCAGGGGAGGAAATTATTCAGCAGGAGGGAGGACAAGGAGCAGTGCCTGGAGCAAAGCAAGAGAAGTTTATTCTGGGTCTTGCGTGGAAGGAGAGCAGCCTTCAGCACCCGGCAGCTGGCTGGGATGGGGGCCCAGCACTGCCAAGCTCCTGCTCTGCTCCCCACCCCTCCGATGCCCCACAGAGCTGGAATCTCCCCCTCCTAACCCAGCTCCGCTGTGTTTTACAGCAGCCCCACCTCATTTCTTCCCTGCCAGCCGCCTCACACGGGCGTCTGGCACCCAGCCGCCCCAGCATGCCTCCGAAGGTTTAATGAAACAGATTGAGATGCACTTGGGCTTGTGGCTTGACAACTGGTTCCCCTTGGACAGGAACATTTGCCTTCGCTGGGTGACAATGCTTTGAGCCCGTCGCCTTAGGCACCGTGGCTCATTGCTAGTCATCCCTCCAATGAATAATACACAGGCCTGAGTATCTGTCTGCATACATCTTCCTTTTCCGTAGGATAATTTAATGTTATCTTTGGGCCTCCTGCTTCAAAGATGAAGAGATTACTTCAAACCTGCAGCCCGCAACCACAGCCACTGGTTTCAAACGTCATTAAGTTTCATTATAACAAATAAACACTGCAATGACATTTATAAGTTACCAGAGAGCACAGAAACACAAATATGAAGCAGATAAACTGCATTTGATCCAAATAATTACTGCAGGCAATATCGAGCTTAGGCTGAGCTGGCAGGCGGGTGCTGGGTAATTTATAGGAGTCCGTAAGGCACTGTGGTGCATACTGCTCCTTAAAAATGATGATGATGGTGATGTGTCTCTCTCTAAAGCCTCGAACAGGTTATGTTCCTGCCTCCTTGAAGGCAGGGAGCTTTTCCTCAAGTCAGAAGTGGACGTGGCACAGGCAGCTGTTACTGTTTGGGGACTTGCCTCTCACCATTCCTCAGGATTTCAGCCTGAGAAGGGACCAGCATTTGAAATTTGCTCTGCTTTAAGCTGCAAAAGAGCCTTATTTATTTATGTGTTTGTTTGTTTATTTTTCCTTAGGGATATCTATCCCCACTGCGGGTAAGTTCTCAGGAGTGGGGAATCCTTGGGGAGAGATTTCCACTGATTTACTCCAAGAGAGTGTAATTCTATACTTAGAGAATAATGGAATATTGGCATACACTGACTTGGAAGGGACCTACAAGGATCACTGAGTCCAACTCCTGACTGATAATAATGAATTTCCTTTCATTTTGACTCCTGGCTTTACTCTACCAGCTCTTAACCCTGAGCAAGGACTCCTCCACCAGCAAAGCAGATGGAAAAGCATTTCCTCCAGCTGTCCCCCAAAACCTGAGTGAAAAGGGGTTTGTTGCTGTGCTGGTTGTGTGAACTCCCCCAAAGCCTTGCCTCTGCTGCGGGGTGAGAGCACATCATCTCCTAAGTGACCCCAGTGGGGCTTGTCATGCCCGAGCCCTGCAGGCTGCCCTGCTCAGCCCAGGAGGGGGGTCAGACACAGCTGAGCTTATTGATGAGCATCTCTCATTACCTGCTAATTAACACAGCAGGCTGGAATGTGCTAATCCACTCCTGGGCCGGGGTTTTGCGCCAGGCAGCCATTGACTCTGCAGTGGGGACTGATGAGAAGGAGCTGGTGACAAAACAAACAGCAAAGTCTGTGTTAAATCATCCGAGTCCCCTCCGAGCAGTCCCTTCTCCTCCAGCAGGGAAGGGGAGAAGCCACGGGGTCTGCTGGCTTCTCCCAGGGCTGCAGCTGGGCCGATAAAGCAGCTGCAGGGCTGTAAATTTTGACTGGATGCACATTGCCTCTCGTTTTGCGTGGGTTTTGGCTTTCCTGGGTAAAACCCAGGTAAAAAGCACCAGCAGGTTGTTGTAGGCAGTGGTGCAGGTCACTGCCCCCTCCGCCACGGATAAATGCACTTTCTGGGCGTTTCCCTGGCTCTGTGGATAGTGTAGCCAAGATTTTCGTGGAGGGGAGCTTTTACTGAGTACATGAATTTTTAAGCACCTTCCTGGGGTAACAAGTGGGCATGTGTGTGAAACATCTCCTGCTCAGAGATTATCTGCTCCCTGTCTGTTCCTCTCAGCGTCTCCAACCCCTCCTGCCTTCCCCCTGCCACTTCGGCTTTTTGTGTGTCTCGCATTTACTTCACTTTAGGCTGTTTTTCAGAATAATTTGTTTTAATTTTAAATATGAATCTTGCATGTGTTAAAAAAAAAATGCACATATTTACAATCACTTCCACTTGTAAAAATCCAAACAAACAATAATTACGGCAGAAACCTGCTAATTCCCACTCCATCTTCAGAGCTGATAATTCACGCGGCACAACCCCGAGCAACGCCGCCCTGCTCGGGTAAACAGCGGGAGCTGGAGCGGGTCCGCAGCCTGCTCTGCAATATCCCACAGCTCATCTGGCCAGGGGCTCCCCCAAAAGCCGCCCAGGTGATGTTTCATGCAGACGGCAGCTTCTCAGCCTTCCAGGGCAATAATAAGGTTTATTCCTGTCTTTTCTTCCTTCCATCCGTGAGCTTTGGTGCCACCAAGGCGTTTCTTGTTCAGGGAAGTGTCTGGTAGGGGAATCTTCTGTGGTGGCATTTCCAACACCTGCAGAGATGGAAGCACCCTGTAGAGAGACTCATTTAACCACTCCTTGGATGAATTCTCCAGCCTATACAATGTCTCACCAATCTGTAGCAAGACTCGTTAAAATTGTTTAGAGAAGGAGCAGAATTTTCCACTCATTTTAATATCACAGAATCCCAGAGCAGTTTGGGTTGGAGGGGACCTTAAAGTTCATCTGACCCCCCTGCCATGTGCAGAGAATGTAACATTAAATATCTGCATTTTCTGTTCTGAGCTGCATCTTCATTCTGATTTCCCTCCGTGCCTCAAAGCCTGCGATAACAGATTATGGAAAACGAGGATGGAAGTGAAACATGGTGCGACCCAAGGCGAGCTCTTTGCTCTAATTTTCCACCCCGTGAACTGCACAACTTCCAGTTGCCGCTCTTCCTGGGAGCAGAGCCAGACTTTGAAATCTCCAAATCGTTTGTGAAATGGATTATTCATCCTTCTCGTTTTCCTACGGACGAGTGTCCTCTGTGCCCTCTAACTTGAAGATGAGCTGAGATTTAAAGGACTCTGTTTGAAAGGAGCAGCCCTGATCTGGGAACAAAGGGTGGGCAAAGGGGATGCACTTGGATTGAATGTAATCCAGGAAAGGGGGGATCACCTGAGAGATTTCAGAAGGTCACAGGGGGTAAAATCCTTAAGGATTCTATCTGGGAGACTTGGTGCAGGCATGCTGCTGCCTGCTGGTTTGCACATCCGCTGTTATTTTTAGAAGGAAAAGTTCCTTTTTCCTCTCTGTGGATTCAAGCGGGAGGTTTTGGGTCCCAGGAGTGTCTGTGCAAGGCTCCTGTGGCTGAGGACCTGCCACCCCCTTTCCGAGCTACAAGAAGCAGCTGGAGCTGCCACAGAGAGAGCTGCTCGGCTGGAATTGCCGCAGCAGGAGCATCCCCTCCTCTGCTCTCCCCCTGAGCCCCTCGGCCTGGCCCCGGGGGAGCTGTGGCAGGACGCTGCACCTTGACAGGAGAACAAATGGGAATTCTTTACTCTGCCGTGGCTTCCTCAGCAGCGCCGGTAACAAAATATTTCTTGGAGTCATTGGTAGTGCTCAGTGGAGCCGGGCCTGAGGGTGGATCAATGGGAGGAAATCTATTCCCCTCTGCTCTTCTCTCCACGAGGGAAACGCTCAGCGCCTGCCCAGGGTTTCCCTGGAGCAGCTGCTGGTGCCACCGCCCGTGCTCCCGGCAAGGACAGGCATCACCCGCTGCCCCGAGCAGCCTTGGCAGAGGCTCCGAGCTCACAGCTGCCCCTGGAGAGGGAGCCACGGCAGCCCAGGCATCGGGATGAGGTGCTGGCCCCAGCCCAGGGTGTGGGGAAGCTGTCACTCCTCTCCCCTCTGCCACAGCTTTAGTGACACCGCCAGCTTTGCCTCCTGCTGATGCTTCAGCCCCTCTGCCCCCCTCCTGTGGCACATCGCCTGCTTTGCCCCCTCCTCCTGTGCTGGCCCCTGGGTGAAACACCACCTAATGCAGTTTGCTGCCTCTTCTCCAACCCTGCAAAAGTCCCGTGTGCCCCAAAGCACACGTTCCAGCTCTGGCAGCTTGGCTTATAGGAGATAATTCTGCTTGCTCGGAGCTTGAGAGCAGCCAGGAGCCATCCACAGAGCCTGGAGCCTGGAGCCATCCCTGGAGCCTGAATATTCAGTGTGATCCAGTCCGTAAGGTCACTTGAATGCTGCTTTTTGGTGCCTCCATGCAGTACCTCAGTTTGTTTCCTATCAGCTGCCAGGGACAGGCATTTGATCCCACAAGAGGTAATTCTGCAGGCCGGTGCTGGGAAGAGTTCCCTAATAAATATCCCACGGTAAGGATACTCTTACACCTCTCCCAGCTGGCAGCTGATAGCAGAGCAGCCGATGACATTTCAGCCCTTTCTGCATGGCTGATCAAACTCCTCACAGCGACTTTGAAAGCAGTGCTGGGATTTCATGTGGGCATCAAAGCCAGCGGAACACTCGATAGTTCAGATCTCTTGCCTGTGTGACTAATAGACAAAAAGATCCCTGAAAGGTTTAATATCTTACTCAAAATTTCCCTGTTTCCTGTTTGAAGCTGCTTAGTGGACGCAGTGGGATGTTGATGGTTCCTCTCAAAGCCGTGCTAGGAAAATATCTGACATCACCGTGGGATGAGCTCAGCTCACCACGTGGGCTGGCTCAGAGCCGCTCACGGCCAGGAGACAACGCCTTCCCAGAGGCCAGGCAGGAGAGCAGAGCGCTGGCTTTGCACCTTGAACTCCACTGCCAGCTGGCATTAGGACCACGGGGTCGTTTAGTTTGAAAAAGACTTGGGATCGCCAAGTCCAACCCTGAACCCAGCACCCCCAGCACGTTCACCACTAAGCCACGTCCCCAAGCGCCACACCCTCACGTCTTGTGAACACTCCAGGGACGGGGACCCCACCACTGCCCTGGGCAGCCCCTTCCAATGCTTTGCAACCCTTTCTGTGAGGAATGTTTTCCTAAATTAACCAACATAAACCTCCCCTGCTGTGACTTGAGGCCAGTTCCTCCTGTCCTGCCCCTTGTTCCGTGGGAGCAGAACCCGACCCCCACCTGGCTGCTCCTGTCAGGGAGTTGTAGAGAGGGAGAAGGTCCCCCCTGAGCTTCCTTTCCTCCAGGCTGCCTCAGCCTTTCCTGGTGCTCCAGCCCCCTCCCCAGATCCATTGCCCTACTTTTCATTGCTTTCCTGGGGATCACTTTGGCTTTGGTTTCACCTCTGAGCTGCACAGGTGGCTGGAATCAATGGGAACCCCTCGGCTGTGCTTCCAGGAAAAGTCCCTTCTCCCTGCATGTTTGTGGCTCAGCAAGGCACGAGCTCAGCTCCCTGCTTCCCTCTTGGAGCGGGGACACATCTGCCAGGTGCCACAGCTGAGAAGCACCATTCCATACACCTGAGTCATCCCTTCACTGAAGGTGTTGTGCTTTGGTTTCTTTCAAGTGGAATAATTCAGCGCTGAGGCCACGTGAGCCGGGCTGATGCAGTCACACTAAAAAAGGCCAAACTGACATTTTTGCTCAAAAGGATTTTATTTTCTTTTCTCCCCAAGGAAGCCAAATAAAAAAATGGAAATCTTATGCAAGGGCTGAACTCAAGCTACCTCCCTCATTTGTGCCATGAAGCCCAAGGAAGTGCCTGACATAGCTGTGGCCATCACCAGTGGGGAGGCTGAGCCACATCTCCTCACTGAGGACAGCATCGCTGGTGCCATCGCTCTGCTCCTGTCTGGGCAGCCACAGCTCTTTTGCATCTCCAGTGGTGTAAGAAAAGCTCATCTCTGTCCTTGTCTGAGGAAATCCTTGCCCCTGGGAATGTCTGGCTCTCTTTTTCATTCCTGCTCCATGTGCTCTGTGCTCAGCCAGGCCTTGGGCTCCACCTCAGTTTAGGTCTGGGCGCTGTCTCCCACCAGGGAGGGAATTGGGATGCAGGGAATAATGAGGAGCTCTGCTGCCCGCACAGCTCTTCCCCGTGCTTCCCCATGACTGACAATCCCAGGGAGCTTTGTAAATAATGTAGGGCTTTTGTCTGCTTGCTTTTCCTACTCATCTGAAAATCAATGCGGGCGGGCGTTCCGGAGCACGATGGGCCCCGTGCGGGGGGCTCGGTGTCCTTGGCTGCGGGGAGGGGACCCAAAGGAGTGCTGAGAACCTCCCTGTTTGTCCTGGGGTGGTGCAGGGCCAGGCTCTGGTCTGCTGGGAAAGTGTGGGCACGGAGCCATCTCTTCCCAGTCCTCTCCATGGCCAAGAGATGGCTGCACCTCCAAGCATCATGCAGTGAGAAACCAGCCCCGAGCTGGGCCAAAATGCCCTGATTTCCATCGGGTGGCATCTGCTTGGTCTGAAGAGGGACCCTCCTGGGATGCTGGGTAGGATTAGGGTGTCACACAGCAGCCCCTTGATCATCCTCCCACCACCTGTTGTGACAGCTCCAAGCTGAGGGAAGGATCAGCTCTTGCCACTGAGGGACAAGGAGAATGTCCCACCGCTCCTAATCACCAGGCCTTTCATTTCAGAGCAGCAATATTTTGACAAGGAGCTCATAGTCCTCCTTCTCCACTTCTATGCTCTCCTCAACAAAAAGGACTAATTCTTTTCAGAGCACAATGGACATTCAAAGCTCCACTTACATAAAAGCAGCCACGACGTCTCCATTTCTAATGAGTCATTGTTCCCTCGGTGAGTCCCTCGCTTCCTACTACAATACTCACTCCTCTTGGGTAATGAAAATTTAACTTTCCGCTGCTCCCGGTTGCTGGTTTGTGCGCAGGAGGCTGCAAGCTGAAATAATTCAGCCAGGAACTCATGCAAACAGATTTCAGTCTTCAGAGAGCTTAAAAAGCCTGTCGCTTACTCTGGCTTCAGTGATGGAAGGGGCTTCAAGGTCCTGCTGCAGCACAGGCCATGGCTGTGTCGTTGTGTAGGTGCCTTCCTCTGTTTTCTGGGTTGTAAAACAGGATTTTTGGGCCTTCTCACCATCCGTGGGCGTTGGGACGTCTGAAAAGCAATGCCCTGGCACTGGAAGTGTTATTTCCCTTGCAAGTCACAGAGAAGAGGCTCAGCCTTTGTTTGAAAGAACAAGGCAACGTTACAGAGAACACTGAAAAAACAGGAGCCACAGGTGCAAAATCCATTAGGGAAATCTAAAGGGTTCTAAAGTGGTTCTCTCTTTTTTCCTCTTTTTTTCTTCATTTAGCTTTTATGACACGCTTGTGACTTCACAAGGATCCTGCCTGGGGTTTTTGAAAGCAGGGTTGGTGTTCTGGCCTGCTCACTCTTCACCGTGGCACCTTTATTGTCCCCTTTTGTTCTGCTGTTTGGGATTTCAGTGGCTGCAGAAGCGCCCCCCAGGAGAGAGACTCCTTGAGGAAGGCAGGAGCTCAGGGGCCAGCAAGGGGGTCCTGCTGCTGCCTGGCAGCTCCTCAGGGAGCGGGGCAAAGCAGCAGCCAGGAGGAGATGGGCAGGTTCTGGGATCAAGGGCTCCTCTGACACCAAACCCTCACCTACAGCAGCAGGTGACCTGCGGGGACAGCGCACTTCCAGCTGCAGGGCAGCTCCAGAGTGCAGGTGGGACACTGGGGTTGTGCTGGACCGTGGCCAAGTGGCATTGTTAGCATCTCATTTCCATATCTGTTGGCTTTTAAAAGAAAAATAAATCAACAGCGTGTTCGGAGCCCTAGTGTTTGCTTCTGCTGGGAGCATCGCTGTGCTGGATGAACAGATCCTCACATGGAGACTCCCAGGGGCAGGGTCGGTGGCCAGCAACTCCCAGTGAAATTCCCAGGAAGCCAGGCATCAACTGGGTTTTCTCTGAAAATATTCCAGGTCTTTACACTTGAGGGAAGATGGGGTGTGGGAGTAAAACAGGGCTCCACTTGGGCTGGGGGCACACGGATACGTGGCTGCATCTCCCTGCTTTGCTGTGCAGCACTTCCCAAATCCAGGTGAGGGGATTCTTCGTGCAGCAGGAGGTGACAAGGAGATGGGTGATGAGGGTGCCATGCCTGGACTCTTGGTTGGGTTTGTGTGGTCAGCTGTGTCCAGCTCTGGGGTTCTCAGCACAGGAAGGACCTGGAGCTGCTGGAGCAAGGCCAGAGGAGGCCATGGAGATGCTCCAGGGCTGGAGCCAGGCTGGGAGAGCTGGGGGTGCTCACCTGGAGAGGAGAAGGCTCCAGGGAGAGCTCAGAGCCCCTTCCAGGGCCTAAAGGGGCTCCAGGAGAGCTGGAGAGGGACTGGGGACAAGGGATGGAGGGACAGGACACAGGGAATGGCTTCCACTGCCAGAGGGCAGGGCTGGATGGGATACTGGGAAGGAATTGTTCCCTGTGAGGGTGGGGAGGCCCTGGCACAGGGTGCCCAGAGCAGCTGTGGCTGCCCCTGGATCCCTGGCAGTGTCCAAGGCCAGGCTGGACGGGGCTTGGAGCACCCTGGGACAGTGGAAGGTGTCCCCTCATGGCAGGGGGTGGAATGAGATGAGCTTTTAAGTTCCCTTCCAACCCAAACCATTCCATGATTCTATGATGAACTCCTATCTCTGCAGAGATTTGGACTAGTCAGTATTTTTTGTTGAAAACCTATTTAGTGGAAGGGAAACTCCTGCTTGCCCAACAGGTTGGAGTCAAACCTCCTGTTTTGAAACCAAATAATAGCGTTTTAAACATTCCTGGAAGAACACCCAACTGGCATCTTTCAGCCCATGTTCTTGTAGCTGAGAATGCTCAGCCTGCATTTGTAAATCACCCTCTCCCAATCTCCCCATTTTCAGTTATTTTCTGTCAAGTATCTTATCTCCCTTAAAACTTTTCTGCAAATTACTTGTTCCTTTGACATTAAGACATAAGCTGGAACGTGGATGGGCCTCTGATCTTCCAAACCCAGTTAAACCCAGTAATCAGGCTTTAAGCTGATTTGAAAGCGAGTTGAGCTTTGCCTTCAGTACCTTTTTTTCTTTTTTTTTATCTGTGATTTAGGGAGAGATGATCCTGCTGTGGAGCAGGGACTGGGCCAGGTAATGCTCTTAAGGTCCTTACACCCATCTCTCCTCTCCTGCAACTGAGTCTGAGCTGTTTGTAGCTGAAATGGAGCCCCGGCTGAATAAAAAATGGGTTTAAGTGACAATTCTTCACACTGAACAAACACAGGCAAGGAAAAGACAGGAGACATATGCCGTGTTTCTGCTCTGATTTTCCGTGGCCATCAGCTCGTCTTTAAAACGAATCAAGAAATAAGAGAAAAAGGAAAAATAAAACGTAAAAAGAGCTTCATTTCCACCAGCAATTACCAAATGAAGCCTGTGCTTAATGGGCATTTGCAGAGGGCACAGACACCACTTTGTGCCTCTGCGTTCTCATTAGGGCTCGTGCAGCTCCCAGCTGACAACCTGATAATTCTCACTGATAAAACAAATCTTTTTGGGTTATTGCTGCCTTCCTGCGCTGTCCCTGCTCACCCGGCCCTGCCTTGAGAATTGTCAGGCTACAGAGTGAGCTGTGAGAACCCAGTCAGCGGGTGGGAAGTATATATTAAAATAAAACAACAAAACAACAAAGCAAAACGCTCACTTTTTCTTCTTTCCGAGTTTCCTCTCTCATCCCACTCTTCCCTGCTATCCTAGGAGTGCTTGTCCTTTATGAGTCCAAAAAAAAAAATACAGAGCTGATTCATACTCCCTTTGAAATCAAATATTTAAATCTTAACTCAGCACGAGGGTTTGTGCTGGTGTCAGAGGCCACCATGACTTCCAACGAGTGTCTCCCAGCAGGAAAAGCTGGAATCTCCTCTGGAATTAACCTGCCCTGTTGTAGAGGCAGCACCACGCTGAGAGCCACCACTGTGGTCTTTTGGAGTATCTGTGGGGAAAATCAGAGTTCCTTGGAGATGGGTGGGTGCTGGGAGACCTGGGATCTCTGAAATACCCAGGAAGGAGGTGCCCAAGGCGCTCCTGGAGATCTGCAAAAATTTCAGCTGGGCTTTTTACCTTCCTGCATTTAAACCAGCTTGGAATTTAGAAAGGACAGCTCTGCTTTTCCCTGTGCTCCTTTAGGTGGCTAAGAGCGAGCCGAAGCTGTAATAAATTAAATTGAAATATAAGCACTCGTGTGGGGGCACACGTTGGTTCAATGGCATGAGCTGGAAAATGATGGAGCTTTGGAGCTTTGCCCTGTAAGGAAAGGCCCAGCAGCTCATCTGGAAACAAGTTGGGATGCAAGAACTTGTGTCACACTTAACCTTGGTTCCGGATTAATCATCAGTCAATGATTAAATGGAGTCGGTGTAAATTAGAATTGAATTGATTTGGGGTGGATCACATGGAGACTGTCCCGCTTTGACAAATTGGTTTTAAAGAGCAATTTTTCCTCCAGCCCAGTCCCCTTCCATGGACTGAACAGACAGTCAGTGGAGGGACACAGGCTCTGAATTCCTGCCTGGTGCAGGGCCGTAATTCCCACCCAGAGAGGCTCCTGGTCTTACAAACCCCACAGGTGACTCGGTGAGGGGCAGTTCAGTGGTTCTGCCTTTCCCCCAGCACCTCTCTTTGCCGTAATTCCCACCCAGAGAGGCTCCTGGTCTTACAAACCCCACAGGTGACTCGGTGAGGGGCAGTTCAGTGGTTCTGCCTTTCCCCCAGCACCTCTCTTTGCCGTAATTCCCACCCAGAGAGGCTCCTGGTCTTACAAACCCCACAGGTGACTCGGTGAGGGGCAGTTCAGTGGTTCTGCCTTTCCCCCAGCACCTCTCTTTGCCAGATCTTCTCCTGAATCCAGAGCCAGAGCAACTGCGATGCTCTACAACCAACTCACACGAAGGGCTGTACTCACAGGAGCCCAGGTACCAGCAGGTCTGCCTGAAATGGCCCCACATTCAGGATTTTCCAGCATTAGACTGTGGGTCTGCAGGGGGATTGTGGGGTTGTCCCGTGCACTCATTATGGAACGAAAAAAATAGGATTTATCACTTGGAATCCCTGGCAGTGCCCAAGGCCAGGCTGGATGGGGTTTGGAGCAGCCTGGGACAGTGGAAGGTGTCCCTGCCCATGGCAGAGGGTGGGATGAGATGGGCTTTAAGATCCCTCCCGTCCCAAACCATTCTGGGATTCTCTGATTCTGTGAAGGATTTTCAATCACGGCAAAGCATGATTTCCCTCTCAAGGGAGAGTGAAAATAAAACCTAATGCTGAGTAAACTCTGCTGTGGAAGAGGCTACAGTGACTGGAGCACTTGCCATGGAACACGAGAAGCGCCATGTCACACCTGAGGTGTGAGACATCCCACCACGGCAGGAGATGACCCGGGGCTGGGATCCATTATTGCAGCACTGTGGGTAGGGAAGGGTGAGGAGAGGGATCTGCTTGTTTGACGATGCAGCTTGGGCGAAAGGCAGTGCTGAACCAGGTCCTTCCTTTCCCCTGCAGATGTGTGGGAAGCTCCCAGGAAATGCCAGGAGTTACACTGAGGGGGGAGGGAGAAGAGCAGCAGTTGGTTGTTCCCCTGCGTGTTTTATAGCAGGTTGTTATCTGCATCCTGATTCCGGAGAGCACACGAGGTGGGAGCAAGGCTCACGAGCAGAGGACCAGCATCCTCTTTTATTATGTGTAATATAAAATATTGCTGCTGCTGGACATCCTGCTGCTTCTCTGTCTGTGATCATTGTGGCTGAAATGCTACCACCACAATCTGGAATAAAGCAGTTGCAGTAAATGCTGGTGCCTCTTGGCTGGAGCTTTTTTCCCCCCCAGGGAGCAAAAATATTGCAAATATTTGTCTGTCACTAAGTGCTGTGTCCAGCCCTGGGTCCTCAGCACAGGAAAGATGTGAAGCTTCTGGAGTGAGTCCAGAGGAGACCATGAAGATGCTCCAGGGCTGGAGCCCCTGTGCTCTGGAGCCAGGCTGGGAGAGCTGGGGGTGTTCACCTGGAAAAGGCTTCAGGGAGAGCCCAGAGCCCCTTGCAGAGCCTAAAGAGGCTCCAGGAGAGCTGGAGAGGGACTTGGGGACAAGG
>VZRQ01000972.1:0-24757 GCA_013397975.1 Machaerirhynchus nigripectus | reverse complement strand
GGAGAGGGCTTGGGGACAAGGGATGGAGGGACAGGACAAGGGGGGATGGCTTCCCACTGCCAGAGGGCAGGGATGGATGGGATATTGGGAAGGAATTGTTCCCTGTGACCGGGATGACCTTTATGTCCCTTCCAACCCAAACCAATCCATCATTCTATGGAGCAATCACATAATTAAGCAATCACAGAATTAAGAGCTGCAGAGCTCATTTGTGCTGTGCCAGGAGCATCCTGGACTGCTGCATCCCGAGGAACTGCATGGTGCTGAAAGCCACTGGAGAACTGACAGGGTCCTGTTCCTCTCTTGTTCCCGTGTGCAGGCCAGGCGTCCTCGTTCACGCAGCAGCCCCAGGACCAGGTGGTGATCGCGGGGCAGCCGGTGACGCTGCTTTGTGCCATCCCCGAGTACAATGGCATCGTGCTCTGGATCAAGGACGGGCTGGCCCTCGGAGTCGGACGGGATCTCTCAAGTAAGTCGGGACTCCACCCTCCATAATCGAGGAAAGCAGGAGCTTTCCTTGCCCAACAGTGCAGCCACAACTTTTATCTGGGGAATGTTTTCATTCCAACTCCAACACCTTCCAGCCTGCCCAAACGTAGGCACTGACGCTTGGAATGAACCAAATCTCGTTTCACTCCGACCTGAAACAAAACTCAGCTCCCACAGGTGGCGCCTGACCCTTTGGAAAGCCCTGTTTAGATTTCCTTGGAAACAAATGTCACCTTTCCAAAATGTGGGATGAAATGTTTTATAATTGTTGAAAGTGCCTGTTTTGATATTCTCAAAAGTAAAAAGAACAATAGAATATCCTGAGTTTGAAGGGACCCACAAGCCTCTGTTTGCTTTGGACAAGTGCTTGTGGCTTCCTCAAGCTTTAGTTTTGGCAAATCATAGTTTGGTGACCAAATTCCTCAGAACTCACATTCCTTAATTCCATGCCCACATTGTGATTGAGGGCTAACTGCAGCTGGTGAAGACTGGTGCAATACTGGGGAAGTTTAGAGTTTATTCTGTACATTTTGCTGGAAAACACGAATTTGGAACTGAAATACTTCACATGAGTAAGGAGAGTGTTTGCTGGAAACAGGCTGGGAGCGCATGGAGCCCTTCAGGGGCTGCAGTGTCCCCCCAGGCTCTGCAGCGTTTGTACACGTGTGACACTGCTCAGCTCCTGGTGACCTGAAGAGTTTCCCCCAAGGCAAGAAGCAGCATTCAGAAACCAGGGGAGGCTCCGTGCTTTTTGGTCTCCAGGGACCCTGCTCTTCCCTAAAGTGCAGCGCCTGCTACTTCTTTCCCTGTATTTTTTATTAATACATATAATTGCTCATTTGCAGCCGTGCCCGAGTGAGCAGCCCTGTCTTCGCCTGCTTTTCAAAGCTCTGAGCCACAACTTTTGCATCTATTAGAGAGCTGAGCTTTCCATGCAAGACCTTGCAACACAACTGGGTAACAAGAGCTCCAGTGAAGGAGGGAGCTGATGTGAATGACTTCCACAATTAACGGAGCCGGGGCTGCTGGAAGCCACAGGAGCTGCCAGCTCGCGTGATACCAGCTCAGCCAGTGTCTAATTAGCACAATGCAAACAAACCCATCATTTGTATTTCTCACAGTTCAGGAGAGCAAATCCTGCTGTTGGTAACTCGAGAAACAACAAAAGCACAAGCGTGCGCCAGTGCTGTGTTACACGGGGCATTGGGCACCAGCAGGACGGGGGATGGCACCTTTCCTCCCGTGTGTCCATCCCGTGTGTCCAGCCAGGCTGACCAGGGCTACCCCCAGACCCCTGCCCAAGCTTCACACAGACCTGGCCATGGCTGTATTCCAGGCTGTCACCACAGCTGCCTTCGGGAACGGAGGATGTTCCATGACGGGCTGCAGAGGAGCAGGAGGTGCTGGGTTTCCTGCTGGAAGGGCTCATCCCTTTTTCTTGCCCAGGGAGGCTGTGAATGCCCCAGCCCTGGAAGGGTTCCAAGCCAGGCTGGAGAAGGCCTTGAGCAACTTGATCTAGAGGGAGGTGTCCCTGCCCATGGCAGCGGGGCTTGGGCCCACGTGATCTTTAAGGTCAAAACCAAACCTTCCAACACTTAACATTCTATGATCCCGTGACTCCTTGGGATTTCAGTTAATGCTCCTCAATCAGCACTTCTTTTTTGAACCTGTAGAGCAAAACGTGCAGCCTCTTTCCTGAATTTGGCAGGTTCTTTCTGTCTCTCTCCGGGCTGGCTGCCAAGGAGGGGAGGAAGCTCCCTGGACCCTGGGAATTGCTGTGGGGTGCTGGGGCTCTGCTCTCTGCATCCCTGGCCTCGTGGCTCCAGCTGCCTCCTGACCCGTGCTTTGCCCTTGGCAGGTTACCCGCGCTATCTGGTCGTAGGGGACCATCTGTCGGGACAGCACCACTTGAAGATCCTGCGCGCTGACCTCCAGGATGACGCCGTGTACGAGTGCCAGGCCATCCAAGCCGCCATCCGATCCAGACCTGCCCGGCTGACGGTCCTCGGTGAGTGCCAGCTCCTCACAGGGTATTTCGGGGGGGTTTCACTGCCTTCCTGGTCGCACTGAGTGGCTTCTGACAAAATGCTGTGTTGCTGGATCGAGAGGACTGGGAATGAAGCCATGTGAGAGCTGTGGATCTCACTCAATCCTGAGGACAGGATCAAAGGAAGCTGCTCGGGGAAGCTTCAGTTCTGGGGTGGAGTACAGCAGTTCTCAGAGGAGCAACACAGGCACCGAGTGTTTGGCACTTCAGCTCTATGGATTTATGCCCCAGTTCAAGAGAATCCCCATAAACTTAAGGATATGATGAGTGTCAGTGTCATTACCCTGCCTACAGGGCCGGGATGACTCCACCCCTTGAGGAAAGGCTGGTTTCACACTATTGCAGGATTTTTAAACTATCTGCATACTAATATTTTATCACCCTGCGTTTCTCAGTAATTAATCTTCCCCGCGAGCAGCACAGGGGGATATTGCCTGGGACTGCAAACTGGAAATGGCTCCCAAAATCATGTGGAGGACCTTTTTGTGTGGGAGATGGGAGGGGAGCACTGGCAGGGAGGGAGGGCTCTTCTCACAGGAGTGCTGGGAAAAGGCAGGCACGTCAGCGAGGCTTCCCAGCATGGACGTGGCTTCAGAGAAGTTAATGAAAATGGTATTTTTCTTGAAAAGCTTGGACAAAACCCAGTCTGTATTGCTGCACACAGATCCATCCTGATTATTCAGCCCTCAGAGTGAAACCATTTGCATATTTAAGCTTGTTTAAATTGAAGATTGGATTTCTTTTTTCCTCATTGTTTTTATTCCTGGTTAGTTTCCAGGGAGAAAAAAAAAAAAACTTTTAAAAAGATCCAAATCAATAATTTCAGTGCTTTTAGTCAGATCAACACTGATTAGTTTTAAGCAGCCAAAAGAAGTGAATTAAGGTACCAGCTCTGGTTGAAGGTGCACCTCACCGGAGTCTGCACTGTGAAAATGAGTTCAAATTCCTGGTTTGCAGTTTCCCCTGCATTTGTTTTCCTCCCTCCACAACCCTACAACGTTCCCTACCCCCAAACTTTGCCAGCTGCAAACCCTTCCTTCCCTGACCCCGAACATAATGACGATTTTCCTTTGATTCCTCCTTCTGCTCAATCAACCCTTGGCAGCAGCTCAGAGCTCTGACATGTGCCCATACATGAAATAATCCTGGAAATGAATGGGAGAGGGGAACTTTGTCTTGCTCACCGACAACCCCTCCTTCGCCCGGGCTCCCTCCTTCTGTTGTGAAAGCAGAATAAGTTGCCGGAGCCAGACAAAAGAAATAATGTTATTTAATTAGAGCTAAAGATTTGAAAACTAATTTAGTCCCAGGGCGTACGTCAGAGCTGCTGCGAAGCGTTGATTGAGCAGAGAGATGTTTTTATGGATCAAAAGGAAATCGTTATTATCTTTGGGGTTATGGAATGTGTTGAATAGATGGTAGTTAATGTTTATGTAGATATACATGGCAGTTGCTAATTGGTACATTTACCTAAGAAGTTCAGCAACTTCTGTTTGCAGAGTGTTTTCCTTTTAAGAAAATTAAAGTTACAGTGTGTTCAATTTAGGCAAAATCAATGAGAAAATGTGGGTTTGGAACACACTGGCAGCTCATCTTTCACCTCAGGGGTATTTATGTAGATGTTCTGAGGGGTTAATGTGGTCACAGCCCCAAGGCTGCCAGAGCTCCAGGAGCGTTTGGACAGGCACAGGGTGGGATTGCTGGAGTGTCCGTGGACTCAGTGATCCTTGTGGGCCCCTTCCAGCTCAGGAAATTGTGTGATTCTCTGACATTTCAGGCTGGTTGGGGAGGTAGGAGTAATGATCCCACTTTTGCAGGGGGTTGGTGATCGGCAGCTCACACTGTTCCTTTGGGATGGGGGAGAGGAGGCAGAGGCTTGGTGAGGCAGAGCTGAGAGGTTCTGGTGACTGCAGGGCTCTGGTGACTGAGAGGTTCTGGTGAGTGGGAGGCTCTGGTGGCTGGGGCGTTCTGGTGAGTGGGAGGTTCTCGTGAGTGGGAGGTTCTGGTGACTGGGAGGTTCTGGTGACTGGGAGGTTCTGGTGACTGGTAGCCCAACATCTGCTGCTGGTTTCCAGTGACTCAAGGGGCTCTTCAGGGGGTGTTAGAGGCAGTTCTGGAGAACTCTATCCCACTCTATCACCCCCAGCCTTGTCTCTGGAAAGATAATCCTGCCTGGTTTTTTGTATGGGTTGGTGCTGCCTTGTCTGTCCTTGCCAGCTTTTCTGCTTCCTTGGTATCAAGAAATCCCCTAAAGCCTCCTGATTCAGGCTCCAACTGCTGTCATTCATGTCTGACAACAGCTTTATGGGGCTGATGCCTCCTACTTCTCTGCTCAGATGCAGAGCTACACCATATTTTAATTAAATATTTAAGGTTTTGTCACATTGTTTTCAAATCTACATGGTTAAATGTAGTGGAACAGATCATTCCATAGCCTTGGAAGTCCAAACACTCAAACAGATGAGCCTATTAATGCCATCAGCATCAGGGAAAATCTTGTCTTTGTGGAGTTCCAGGGACAAATATTGCTGGGAAATGTGGTTAATGCATCCCAAAGCTGGAGGGTTCCCTTTCTCCAGGTCTCCCTCACCTTCCCTCCGACCACTGCCCAAACTGTCTGGCAAAGGAGTCACTGCCCAATCTCCTCAGGATATCAGCCCCAAGCAGGGAAGGTTGATAAATGTGATGGGATAGGATTTGGGAGATGTGGAGACATCCAGATTTTCTGCAAGCAAAGGATGTCAAGGCAGTTTGGCAGGGGAGCCCAAGCCAGGCAGGCTCTGGGAAGCCACTGGAGGGCTATTTGCTACCTGGTACATCTCTAATGGCAGGGCTGCTTAATTTATGATCTATTTAACTAAGCCAGGGTATTAATTAAATAAAGTAAGAGCCTGATTAGGACTTGGAGAAATTTAAAAATAAAATCAGGCAGCAATCGAGCGAAATTGCAAAGCAAACACTTTGGCTGTAACCACTGGAGAGTTCCCTCCGGTCTTCCATCAAAGCTCGGAGCAGGGAGGGCAAATACAAGAGATTATATTGCCAACAGATGTGTGTTGTTAAAATATGCATCTGCCAGCCGTGTAGCTTCAGGAGCCAGAGGGCTCGCTCGTGGATCCTTCTGCACTCACGGGACCGTTAAGGAATTTGAGGCCCCGGCAGCCGAGCTGGGATTTGCAGACACGTTAATTAGTGTTGAGTTCCCAGATCTCGGAGGCAGCCGAGCGAGGAGAAACTTTGAAGAGAGCTTTGGCTTCCCCGGGAGGGAACGGGGAGGGAGAGGGGAGCCCCAGCTTGCGGTGCCAACGTGGCCATAGCGCGGTGACCCCTCGGCCTGCGGTGACACCTCGGCCTGCGGTGACACCTCGGCCTGCAGTGACATCTCGGCCTGCGGTGACACCTCGGCCTGCGGTGACACCTCGGCCTGCGGTGACATCTCGGCCTGCAGTGATGCCTCGGCCTGCGGTGACATAACAGCCTGCGGTGACACCTTGGCCTGCAGTGACATCTTGGCCTGTATCTGGGGCTGTATCTGAGCAGGGGCTGCTGTTCAGTCACATCGGGGGAATTTCAGCAGGGCCAGGCCAGCACTAAGCAGGGGCTGCCTCTGTTCCCTGCTCCAGAGTTATGGGCTCACGCATTTCTTACAAACGTTGTGTTTTCTTAAAGCCCTGGGCTCTGGGGTTGGCTGATGCCGTCTCTCCCATCAAAGCTCCCCTGCCCCAAGTCCTCAGAGGCCCACCAGTGACACCTTGGCCTGCGGTGACACCTTGGCCTGCGGTGATGCCTCGGCCTGTGGTGACATCATGGCCTGCGGTGACACCTCGGCCTGCGGTGACATCACGGCCTGTGATGACGCCTCGGCCTGTGGTGACATCATGGCCTGCGGTGACACCTCGGCCTGCGGTGACATCGTGGCCTGCAGTGACGCCTCGGCCTGTGGTGACATAACAGCCTGCAGTGACATCCTGGCCTGTGGTGACATCGCGGCCTGTGGTGACATCCTGGCCTGTGGTGACATCACGGCCTGCAGTGACACCTTGGCCTGTGGTGACACCTCGGCCTGCAGTGACCACAACCCACCATGGCTGGAGGGTGGAGGAACCAGGACAATGAAGCAGATGGATGCCGAGGTGTTGCGCAGCTGGATGGCTCCTCTCCTCCATGGCACCCTGGCAGGAGCGTCCCAAGCCTGTCCTGCTCTGTCCTCCCCAGCCAGAGATGGGGCACCTCCAGCCCAGCTGCCCCAGGAAGCTCCCGGGTGCTGCTTCCTTGGCACAGGGAAAAGGTTGGTCCCAGGGTGTCAGTGGGAACTTGGCCACAGCCAGGAAAAGGGAATATGAGGGTGTGCGGAGGGAGCTACTTCCAGAGACTTAAGGTGAATAATTGATAGGCAATTAACTTGTACTTTCACCTTTTATAGTCTAATTCCCTCTCTCCTCCCCTCCACGGCCTCTTCTAATATTAACTCTGTCTTCACGTGTGACCCATTAGGAATAAAGCTTTCTTAAACCAACATGAATTATTTAACTCTACAGATTAAGTTAATTTGAAGTGAGAGCTCCTGTCTCTCTTACAGTGGCACAAGGCAGGGACAGGAGGAGGGTCACTGGGGTGTCAAGTGCATCCATGTTCAGTTGCAGCCATTTTCCTCTTTTTATTTCAGTTTTTATTTTATTTCAATCCTCTTTCTTGCCAAGTCTTTCCAGTCCTCCCCTGCAGAGCAGAGTAAGCATTTCCATTACCAAAACAATGGTTGGCAGCTTGAGACATCTGCATTTCCCAGCTTTCCAGCTCTTTACTGGAGTTTGATCTAGAAATAAGGAGGTTATGTCCTGGCTAAGGCCCTTTCTCAACATTTGTTTGTAATGCTGAGCTGCAAGGAGAAAATGTGATGAGGTGATGTTTCAAATCCAGAAACAGTTCAGCTTGGAGCCCTTTTTCCACACTTTTTAGTGGAATTCAATTCCCTGAATGCAAAATTCAGAACATGTAGAGCTGGGATGTCAATTGAGCACAAAAAAAAAAAAAAAGGAAAAAGAAAAAGGAGTGATGAAAATGTGATCATTTTCTTCCAGACAGTCTCTTCTCCTTGAACAACTTTGGGTCTTCACAAAGCTGCATTTTCTGCTGGGAATATTTTCAGTGGCAAAACAGCAACTGGCTCTACTGGGAATGAAACAGAAACATCAAACAATCGAGCGCAAATCCCAAATAACCTAAATATTTGATGTCATGTCTGAGCAGCTTAAGTTTACAGCTCTCTGAGCTGGCCCCTTTTGATAGCAGAGGGTGGCCGGGTTTCCTTGCTGACATCCCCGTGTGGCTCTGGGGTGGGAGGGCATCTCCATGGGGCTGACCATTCCTGCCAGGCAAACCTGGGGGCGCAGGGGTGAAAGGCAGCCTCTGCCTCGAGCAGCCTAGGGCTGGAAAACAGACCACAGAGAGGGACTGTGTGCTGGAAAACTGGGTCTTGAGATGGCTCCTGCCAAGGTGGGTTTCAGCTGGCTGTTGGGAAGTGCTGCTTCCCCCGTTCTGGAGGGGTTTGCACCCTGTCTGTGAGGAGGAGGAGGGAGAGGAGGAAGAGGTGAGGGAGGAGAAGGGAAGGCAGCATCTGCATCAGCTCTGTTCTCCTTGCTCTGAAGGAGACAAGCAAAATGACATCCTTACACTCCCAGTAAGCACACCTGGGCTGGTGCTGGGTGCCAGGGTGAAACTCTCCGTGGGACACATCCACCCACCTCGGGCACTGCCAGGGTCACAGCAATGGAATAACGACTTTGCAGTCGTACAAATGTGGGGAGAAGAAAGCTGAGGAAGGGGTTTGTTTCACCTTACAGACATCAAAAATTATAAATATCATAGAACCATGGAATGCTTTGGCTTGGAAGGGGTATTAAAGATCCTTTTGCTCTGCTTCTCTGCCCTGGAAACAACCTTCCCCTATCCCAGGCTGCTCCAAGCCCTGTCCAGCCTGGCCTTGGACATTGCCAGGGATCCAGAGGCAGCCACAGCTTCTCTGGGCACCCTGTGCCAGGGCCTCCCCACCCTCCCAGGGAACAATTCCTTCCCAATATCCCATCTATCCCTGCCCTCTGGCAGTGGAAGCCATTCCCTGGGTCCTGTCCCTCCATCCCTTGTCCCCAGTCCCTCTGCAGCTCTTCTGGAGCCCCTTTAGGCCCTGGAAGGGGCTCTGAGCTCTCCCTGGAGCTTTCTCTTGTCCAGGTGAGCCCCCCCAGCTCTCCCAGCCTGGCTCCAGAGCAGAGGGTTTCCAGCCTTTGGAGCATCTCCATGGCCTCCTCTGGGCCCACCCTGACAGGTCCCTGTCCCTCCCCACAGGACAGGGCTGTATCTGAGCAGGGGCTGCTGTTCAGTCACATCGGGGGAATTTCAGCAGGGCCAGGCCAGCACTAAGCAGGGGCTGCCTCTGTTCCCTGCTCCAGAGTTATGGGCTCACGCATTTCTTACAAACGTTGTGTTTTCTTAAAGCCCTGGGCTCTGGGGTTGGCTGGTGCCGCCTCTCCCATCAAAGCTCCCCTTCCCCAAGCCCTCAGAGCCACGCCAGCATTCCTGCCAGCATGCTGAAGACTGAAGTACCACAGAGTAAACAGGAAGAGACACGGATAGAAATGATTAATGTTGGTGTTCCTGCGCCCATCTGTGATTCCTTGTCTCGATGCGGGGAGGGCATCGTAGTTCTGACCCGTGCCTTTATCGAACACGAAGCTTTTGGCTGCTCTCTGGAGAGTCTGCTGGGCTGGGCTGACCCGATGGATGCAAGGCACAGAGGGCTGATAAAAATCCTTCCTGATTTTTAGTCATCCCTTTCTGTCTTCCCAGCCCCTCCTGCTGGCTCTGCCACTGCCCCGGCCCGCGGTTGCTGCGGGCTGTGATGGCCGTGAGGGCGCTGGGAAATGATGTGGGGGTGCTGCGTGCCGGGACCCCTCTGTCGCGCTGTGCTCATCACTCGTGCCTGCGTCTGCAGCCCTCCTGCTCTGGGCGCGACCCCGCTGCAATTCCCCCGGTCTGCTCCAGCCATCTGGGGGCCAGCAGCTCCCTCCACATCACACCAGCCTTTCCCTCAGCTGCACCCAGCGGCTCCGGCTCCCTGGGATGCCTGTGGACCGCGCGCATTATTTTGCTTCACGCGCTTTTGAGTCGCTGACACCTCTCGCTCTGCACCAGGCAGGCCCCCCCGCACGTGCGAACCTCGCTTTGCTTTCACTCCCACGCACGATTCTCCCTCTTGCCAATCAAGACCCAACTCCCCCATCTGCATCCTGCCCGTGCTCCTCTGCATCTGCACCTGCGCTCGCAGCAGCCCCTTTTGTGCCTCCCCCAGCTGCGCACACGGATGCGGTGCCGTTTGCAGCGCCGGGAGCTCGGTGGGTTGTTAGTGACCTGACACGAGTTATCGACTCCCTCTCCCCTCGTCAGCTGGCAGAGAAGAACGAGGCTCTCGGAGCGTGACATCACCTGAGCGACAGCCCCCGCTCTGCCATCGATCGCCCGGGTGACAAATGAACCGGCAGCTCGGCAGGGCAGGACCAGGCGCGACAGCGGAGGAGCTGCCTTGGGAGAGGCTGCCTGAAGGGATCCCGGCGCTCTGCCCGTGCCCAGCCTGCAGGAATGTGGTTTCCTGCTTCCAAGAGCTTGGCCAGCCCTTTTTGCTTGTCTTGCATTTCCCTGCTCCGTGAAGTGTTGCCCGGCCTTGCCCCCACTGTGCCTGAGCTTCTCTGCCATCCATTGGATGGTTCAGGCTTCCCAGCACAGCTCCCAGCACCTCCCAGCTCCCAGCACAGCTCCCATCTCCCAGCTCGTGGTGGAGGAATGGCTGGGAACCCCGCGGTGGATCTCTCTGTCCCACATCCATCACAGTGCACTCCCGGTGCCGCTTGCTTGTGATGCCCCTGTCAGGGTGATGGATGCCAGCTTCCCACCCAGCAGGAGGACTGGGATGGGTTTGGAGCTGTGGCATTCCTTTGGGCTCCAGCTGGGCTGTAAAACTGGGTAGTTGTGTCTTAATGACTGACCCGTGGACGTCCTTGGTAATTAACAGGAGAATAACCCCTCCTGCCTCGGGATATTTCTCACATGCCAAGACGGACAAATGACCCTCTGGAAGGGGCTGTTCCTCTTTTTTTGACATTAAAGGTGCCTGGTGTGCTCAAATTTGCTGCTTCAGGTGGCAAAGAGAGGTGGAAAGCACGGACATGGCATTGGATGACCCAGCCAGGACTCTCCAGCCTTCTCCCGCTCCGGGGAATTAGGCTGGTGCTCTCCCCCAGGGACAGCCACCAAGCCACAATATCGGGTTCCTTTAAACTCAACTCTGACCTCCACAGAGAGAGACAAGGGATTCATGGCAAATTATGGATTTAACACCTATGATGAATCCCCATTACAGCATGAAATGAGAAAGGAAAATGTAGCTAAATGGAAGATTTCCCCTGGGCAGCAGGAGGCTGCAGCTCATGAGAGGCTGGGGAAAACAGAATGAAAAAAATGGGGAAAAAACCAGAGAACTAGGATAAAACCTTGTTCCATTAACTAAATATTGCAAAACCTTTGCAAACCACTGCTTGCAGGTTAGGGGGGTTTAAAGGCCAGGGCTCAGACCTGTGACACATCCAAGGTTTCCGATTCCATCCCTTTGGTTGTCATGACAAGGGGAAATGAAATACTGTTGATGATGGTCCCTTGGGGGCTCAGAAGAACTGATCCCCAGTCTCTGGGGCCAGGACCTGCCCTTCACTACACTCCGAGTGTAGCCTGACCCTGCATCAGTCATCTCCCTCTGGGAAATGCCAGTGGAGCTTCGGGAGGATAAAAAAATGCACTGAAAAGTGCACTTTTATCTTAGACCACGCTCCTGGCTCCCAAACATGGGGTTTAAGGCCAGGTTGGATGGGGCTTGGAGCAACCTGGGATAGTGCAAGGTGTCCCTGCCCATGGCAGGAGGGTGGAATGAGATGACGTCTAAGGTCCTTTCCAACGTAAACCATTCCAGGATTTTATGACTCCAGGATAATGCAGCTGGAGACGAATTCCCACAGGGAGGAGCTGTCAGTAGCTGCCACTGGGTGGCTCTGCTGGAAGTGCAGGAAGGAAGACAGGCTTTAGCAACAAAATAGGGGAGGGAGATCGGGGAAGGGGCTCCCAGAGTGCTGCCTGCTTGGCTTGTCCTGTGGGCAGAAAGGGAAACCGGTCATTTATGGCCTCAATGGGAGCACACACAGCCTGGGGTCATTTCTGTGCTGCCAACGCCTCCACGTGCAATCCTTCAGATCCCTCAGGCTCAAATCCCTCCCTTGAAGAACAGGAAAAAGGAGCAGGGTGAGGCAGGAACAGCAGCCTTGGGGTCATTAATATGGTCCCTGTGACAGAAGGGCATCCAGGAGCTTGGTGCAGTCACTGATTCCCGGGGCTGGGTAGCAGCCAAGCAGAAACACTGCAGAGTTGTGGAGACAAGTGTCTGTAATCCCCACGGAGCCAGAAATCATGGAGGAGCTGAACTCTCCTCCCCGTGACCCCGTGGACCCTCTCCCCATCCTTACGGCGATGAGCGCCGGACACCCACGGTGGGTTTGGATCATCCCGGGAGCATCCTCACACCCGAGGTGGCCGTTTCTTATTCAGGTTGTTGCTAGGGAATTCTGCAGAGATTTCTCCTAGTGGGTGAGAAGTGACTTTCAAATCAGTGGCAGCATGAAGAAATTGCGACGGAAAAATAAGAGTCTTCCGTGAGATCCCTTTTAATTGCTAACGAAGGCAAAAATCACAGCTCTCTCTAAACATTTGGTTCCCCAACAAAACCCAGAGAGCAGCTGCCCCGTACACATCTGATTCCAACTGGTAGGTTTAAAAGATCCAGAAGGTATTTAATGATAATGATAATGATTTACATTTATATAGTGCCTTGTATCCGCCGGGATCACAAAGTGCTTTATACATGTATGGATAAAAATATACTGGATAACAAGCACTCCATCCATCACCAAATCACAGCCCCTTCCCTGGCAAGGCTGCAAGCTGTTCAGGAAAGAGTTGCTGCATTTCCAGAGCCGCTCTCCCTCCTCGTTCCTACAGCACTTGGGGTGCTGCATGGCAATTTTGTAATAAAACCAGGTGATAAAAAACACTTTAAAAACAACAATGTCATAAAAAAGGAGAACCCTCAGTGTCATAAAATGGCACGCAGAGGAACAGAAGGGGAAACTTGAGAGGGAGAAGGTTATAATGGCTTTAAAATAAAACAGAGTATGTTTGGGTTGGACATGGGAAGAAATTCTTCCCTGGGAGGGTGGGGAGGCCCTGGTACAGGATGCCCAGAGAAGCTGTGGCTGCTTCATCCCTGGAAGTGTCCAAGGCCAGGCTGGATGAGGCTTGGAGCAACCTGGGATACAGGAAGGTGTCCCTACCTATGGCAGGGGAGTGGAATAAGATGGGCTTTAAGGTCCCTTCCAGCCCAAACCATTCCATGATTCCACAATAAATAGGGACAGTAGCCATCAGGAAGATCAGCTCTGGAGGATAAATGTCCCCCAGCTGCTCTGGGCTAGAAGGTGAAGAGCTTGGCCAGCAGCAACAGCTCCAAAGCGTGGGTACCATCAGAGCTGGGTAGTCAGGGACCTCCCAAAATCACTTTGGAGGTAGCAACACAAGGAAGAATCGTGACACCGGGTGCTCAAACGATGCTGCTTCTTCCACGCTCTGCGTTGTCCCGCTGTGGAGCAGATCTGTTCCCATGGGCTGGGTGCAACCTGGCCAGCTCTGCCCGTAGCACCGTGTTTTGCTGCCTGTCCTAGGAGGCATGAAGCCTTCCCAGCCCAAAATCCTCCATCTGAAAGGAGCCACTCAGCAGTGCCCCTTTGGTGGCAGCCTCTGGCTCAGCTGGGCCTGGGAGGCAGGCGAGGGGAGGGGAGGACGGAAGGCAGAGAGAAATCGAGGCTCTCAGAGACATTCATTCAAAATTCATAGGCGCAAAATTGCAGTCTGCATGGATTTGTTTCCTTTGGAAAATTACAGGAAGCTACAGGCACCAACAACTGTTATTCAAATAGCCACTTTGGATGATTAGGATGGCAGGAGGCTGTACTTACACATGCAGACCCAATATAATCAGGCGCGAGGCAGGGTGGGAAGGCAAGGCCGGGGAAGGGGAACTGGAGGAGCTCAGAAGCAAAAACAGCAGCAGGGTGGCTCTGTGGGAAGAGCCACGGGGCCAAATCCAGCCCCGCTGCCAGATGCAGCAGCAGCAGCCAATTCGCTTCCAGGTTTGGGGTGATAAGGAGAGCACAGAGCTGGGAGGTGATTCCTGGGGGAAGTTCCATCATAGTCAGCAGCTGTGGACAGGCAGTGCACAGGGACAAGCACCCTTCCTGCAGGGACAGCTTTGCTCTGCCCTGCACGTCCATCACAGCCCAGGAATCACCACAGCATCACAGAACCCGACGATGCTGGGTTGGAAATGCACCTTAAAGGCCACCTCATTCCAACCTTCTGCCATGGGCAGGGACGCCTCCCACTATCCCAGGTCGCTCAGGTTCACCCTCCTCATCCCCTGCTCTACCAGCACAAAAACGCATCATCACTCCCCTGCCTGTTATAAATCGAAACAAAAAGTTTTGCCCACTCTGAATTTATTTAAAAAAAAAAAAAAAAAAAAAGAACTTTAAAGCCACACACACACAAATCTCTGAGCAAATACTGCTTTGAGGATTGGCCTGTGGGTCAGCAATGAAACGCAGGCAAAACATCCGAGGCACGAAGGGTGAAAATTGTATAATAAAAGCAAACTCCGCAGTACAAGCAGAGGAAAAACTCCTGGCTTTGTACCGGGGAGCTGCTTCTTTCCCTTTTAAAATGCTTCCCTGCAGTACCAGAGGTGTCGTGCAGCGCGGAGCAGCCAAGAGCGTCTCATCCTCCGCCGGCAGCAGCTCCCGCCCAGCCCGGCCCTCCCCGCGCATGGACGGGTTCCAGCCGCCTGCCGCGGCTTCGCGGGTGCCTCGAGGTGCGGGGGAATGTTTGCACACAGGCCCTCGAGCCCCATCTGCGGCGGAACACGTGGCTTGGCAGGGTTTGGCTGGAAGCGCCGGCGGGAGCGGCGGGAGCAGCATCCAGAGCCCGGATCCCAACCCTCCGCGGCTCTCAGCCTGCCGCACCCGCAGCCCTGCAGGAGCCCCGTCCCTGCCTCCTCTCCCCGGCTCCAAGGGGAAATGGCTTCACACTGAGAGAGATTTGGGTTGGATGCTGGGAAGAAATTCTTCCGTGTGAGGATTGCCCAGAGAAGCTGTGTTTGCCCTGGAAGTGTCCGAGGCCAAGTTGGATGGGGCTTGGAGCAACTTGGTCTGGTGGAAGGTGTCCCTGCCCATGCCCAGGATGGGTTTTAAGGCTCCTCTCAACCCAAACCACTCTGGGATTCTGAGATTCTGTGATCTCTGTGATATCAGTAAGGAGAGAGAACCAGGTGGAAGATCGAAGCTGGATTTATGGGGAAGGTGAATACAAGGGACAGTGGCACTGGGAGTTTTTGGAGCTTGAGGCTTGGAGCAACCTGCTCTGGTGGAGGGTGACCCTGCCCATGGCAGGAGGTTGGAACAAGGTCCCTTCCAACCCAAACCTTTCCAGGATTCTCTGATTCTATGGGTTTATGTTCTATCAAGCTCTTCTCCTGGCAAGTCAGCCCTGTTCTAAAGCACCTGGGGGATGGACAAAGGTGGATGTGGATGTCTTGGAAAGGAGGGAGCAGGAGGTCTGGAAGGAGCTGACTTTCAAGCACAGCTCAGAAGGCAGCTTGGACATCCTGGATGTGCCAGGAGACCTTCACAGAGCCTCTGGACTCTCCTTAAACACCGGTTTCCCCCTCCCTGGGGCTTTTTGGGGTGACCTTGAGAGTGTGTTGGCCAGACACGGATGGTGACGAGCTGCTTTGCACATCCAGCCTCTTTCTTGTCTTTACAAGTGCTTCTCTCTTATCTGGTAGTATTTTGCAAAACTTCACAAGCTTTTAGTGGCAAGACTTCTGCTAAGAGGCTGTTGATAAATCTGGAGTAGGCAGCAGGAAGGCTTTAGTGACGTATTCTCTTCCTTTCGACTGGAAAAAGCAGCTTATCTGCTTTGGAGAATACAGGTTCTTCCTCTTTATCCAGGCTGAAATCTTATCTAAACTGGTTCAGGTGGCAGAGCTGAGAGAAGGAAATAATTAAGCAAGAGACAGGTGAAATGCTGACATTATTATTACTTAAATGGCCCAAACCTTTTACCTCGTGTATTTTTTATCATTATTTTGCCTTTTTTTTTACTGCTGGTGACACATAACAAGGGAGAAATCGGTTTTTCCAGGTTATCTCACCCATCCACACGCATGCCACTTCACCCCCCTCCTCCCCACCCAAATATAAATCTCGTTTAACTGGTTCTGTTGGCAAGACAGAGAAATAATTAAGGCGAAGGTGGCTGCAGTGTTGATGTTATTACTGTAATGCAGCAGCCTGTTTAGTTTCTTTGCCAATGAAATGCAACCAGGGGAAAATCAGTTTTAAAGATTACCTCCCAGAGATGCAAATAAAGGAGCGGAAACCATGTAGTCAGGAAGAAATGGTCTCAAACTAGGAAACATTTCAAAGTCGGTGACAGTCTCTTAGGGGCTTTTAAGACCACAATTTACCTTTTGACTGCATTCTATTTTCTCTGAAATCCTTTATTTCCCTCTTATTTATTGACTGGAGAGACAGCAGAGAAACGAGAAAGTGATCCTCCAGCCGCTGGTCTTAAAAATCCATAGAAGGAAATTGTTCTCAGGAGTGCGGGTTTTTGTTGTTGTTGGGCACTTCTTTTTCCCTCCCTCCTTGTTTTTAGCCCTCTCTGTGAACCAGGGCTTAATTGAATCACTTTGCCACGGAGGGGCCTCGAACTGGAAGGGATCGAGGTCAGCAGCTCTGTCTGGGAGCGAGGAGCCCTGATTAGAGGTGGGAGCCGTGGTGATAACGCAGCGGGATGTGGCACATCCCGCTCGGGGCCAGCTCGGGATGGGGCTGGAGCTGGTGGTCTCTCCATCCACCCACAGCCAGGTGCTCCAGGGGGATTTCCTTTGTTTCAGGGATGGCACTGCGGGTTGGGAAATGGGCATTTCTGTGCCTGGATTAGCACCCCAGTCTTGGATTAACACTGTGCTCTTGAATCGGCCTCCTGCTCTCAGTGGAACATCCCGGGCTCAGACTGGTATCCCACTCTGAAATCCACATCCTGCTCTCAGACTGGCATCCTGCTCTTGGATTACCATCCCTGGGCTTGGGTTAGTATCCCACTGTAAAAGTAACTCTCAGATTAGCATCCTGCTCCTGGTTTAGCATCCCAGATTTAGATCAGCATGCGATTCTCAGATTAGCATCCCACTCTCGGATTAGCATCCTGCTCTCCAGTTAACATCCCGCTCCAGGTGTAACATCCCGCTCCAGGTGCAGCATCCCGCTCTCAGCCCAGCATCCCTCTGGACACAGCGGCTCTGTGAGCCCCGTGCCTCACCTGCTGCCTCTTGCTCCTCTCCTGTGGTTCCCCCCACCACACACACGTGCATTGCTCACAGGTTCCTGTCTGTGGGTGTTCCCTGCTGGAATGATACCGAGACGTGCAGAAAAAAGCAATCCCAGAGAATTCCCGCAGTGCTGGCCTAGTTAGCCCGTTCCCAGCTGCGAGCTGACGCTGCTGCCCAGGCGCTTCCTCCCTGCTTGGAGGAAATAACGCGATTAAAAAGCAGCGCATCAGTTCAGGGTCAGATTTGGTGCAGCCCCGTAATTAGAGCCTGGCTTTCAGCGATTAGATCCTTTAAGGCCAGCTCTCAGTAGCTGTGTTTAATTACTCCTCACGTCTCCCAGCCCTGTCTTTGTGGAAGGGACCATGTCAGGACAGCTCCCGCTCCATCACTGAGGTCTCCTGCTTGTTGATACTTTTCTGCTCAGTTCCTGAGGTTGCAGCAAGAAAGATCTGGGCAGGTTGGCAGCAAAATCCTGCCTGTCCGAGCTGCAGAGGCCGAGCTGTGCAACTCCTCTGAAGCACTTTGGGTGATCCCAGGGCATCACAAGCATCCACAGTAGGATTTTTTGGGGGTGGAGAGGGAAGGGAGCACCCGCTGCTCTGGGTGGTGCCTCTGGAAGAGCTGAAAAAGGGGGTTTAGGTCCAGGAAACGTCCTGGAGCAAGGATTTCTATGCACAGGCTCCTCAGGTAGGGCTGCTCCATTTCCTGGCCCTGCTGGTTTCTGTCTCAGCTCCCCAGGCAGCACTTGGAGGTATTTTGCTGTTCAGAGGTACCTTTGACTAGTGCAGAGGCAGCAGGAAGAGTGGGAGAGGAAAACTGCAGAGGTCTGAAAAGTTTCCCTGTTGGAATGAAGGATTCTTCCACAAGTGAACTGAAAAATAATAGATTTGGGCAGACCTCCACTGGGACAAAACCAGTTCCTTCAGTGCCCCCCGCCTGGAGAGCTGCCACAGCCTGGGTGTGCCTGTGCCCCTTTGCCTCCCTGGACCTGGACGTGTCCGGTGATGTGCTGTGCTGTGTCTGGGTGGCCGAGAGCCCCGGGCTCGGAGCTGTGTCACAGGAGGGTTTGGGGGGACTGTGTCCATTAGCACAACCGGAAAAACTAAACAGGAGCCATTCCCAGCCGAGCCTCTCCCTCCTTCCCATCTCCCCTAAACCCTTTCGGATTTCTGCTGCTGTCGCAGACTCCGGGAGGAGCAGCATCACTGGGATGTGGGCCGAGGCAGCAGGACCCCTCACCCCGCGAGCCCCCCCGGCGCCAGGACACCCCACGTCCCTCCACTTCTCCATTGCTGCGGCGAGAGCACCCTCTCCTGTCTCAGCTCTGCCTCTCTGCCTGTCTCCCTGCTCCCTCCCCTGGCAGGCGCCAGGGCCGGGGCTCCGGCGCATCCCGGGGAGAGGCCACGGGGACGGGGACGCGGCAGCCCAGTGCCCACACCCTGTCACCCAGGGTCCTCCCGACAGCGGCACGGACGGCTGCTTAGGAGGACCGGGGGAATATTGAAGTAGAAAACAATTTCTAGGAGAGGTCTGTTATAATTACTAATTAGATCTGGTTATAATTATCTCTCTTTGCAATCCCATACCTGGCTCAGAATAGCTTCAGCTCCTCCTAACAATTAACAGAGAAAGTCTTTTACGACACACCGGGCGATTACATCGCAATCGCAGCCTCTGTGGCCAACGCTGCCTTATTAAAGAAGGGCTGATATTTACAGAAGAACACTGTGATCAAATTAGACTAAAATTAACTGGAGTAAATTAAGAATAAGAGGGTTTCTTTCATCTGCTTCCCTTTATTTTCTGCCGCAGAGTTGCCTCTGGGTTGGTTATAATGCTCTGTGTGTTGATTGTGGCACTTGACTGGGCAAAAAGACACAGAAAGTGGCAGCAGCTCATTTCTCTGGTTTGCCTCAGAGTGAAATCTGCGTTCGCATCTCCTCCCTCATCCACCTCCTCCTGCTCCACGAAAGCTCAGGCTTGCAGCCTGCCAGAGCTCAAGGAGCGTTTGGACAACGCTCCCAGGCCCAGGGTGTGGTTGTTGGGTGTCCGTGCAGGGCCGGGATCCAGACTCGATGATCCCTGTGGATCCCTTCCCACTCAGGATATTCTGGGAAACTACAGGGCCAGACCCAAACCTGTGACGTTTCAGGCCCCGCAGCTTTGATGAGCTCAGCCTCTGAGTCTCTGCCATGCCGAGAGCATCCCAGAGTGCTCATCCCACACTTCCTGCTCAGGGCACGGCTTTGCTCAGAGCAATAGCAGAAATGGGGTGGTTTTCCCCCAGCGATCCTAAACCCAACGCTCACTTGCATTTAACACGCGGCTTAATGGCTCCGAAACCAAGGCTGGTGCTCGGCATTAGCAACAATCTTCCAGCGAGGAATTGGGAGATTCTTTTAATAACAATGGGCCAAACAAAGTAATCATCGGGTGGTTTGAGGGTTTTTCCTTTGTTTTTCAGTGCAAAGGGAGTTATTGGTGAGCAGAGTGTGGTTTCTGGGAGGGTCGGCTCTGTCCAGAGGTCTCCAGAAAATGGATGATCGAACTTTTGGCAGTGGCAGTGTGGGGTGGGTTCATGGACTGTTGCTTTGCTGCTCCCGAGTACGAGGCTGAATCACCCTGAAGAAGAGTGTAGCAGAGGCTGCTGGAGGGAATGAGTAACACAGTCTCTGACCCAAGCCTTCGGATAAATCATCCTTCCAGTTCAAATCCATGAATCTGGCAGGCTTTGCAAACTGCATATTGCAGTTTCACCAGCTTCTCCACCTTTACCTGACGGCTTCATCCCCAATCCCCAGAGCAAAGCCCCACTGGGCATGGGGTCCCTCATTGCATCTTTAGCCACTCCTGGTTTTTCCCTTAATCCAGGAGCTCCACCCCAGTCCTGGCTGAGCCCTCCAGCAGCAGCAGTTCCTGCAAGCTGAGCCTCCACCCGGGCAGCTCCACTTTGAACTGGAATTCCCAGCTGGCCTCTGGGTGGGCAAACCCAGGCCACGAGCAGGGACTGGTGGCACTTGTGCAGCGCTGAGGGTGCTGTTAACACAGACAGTGCCGTCGGCGTGGGAGGGAGATGGACACAGGGCACGCTTCCCCTGGGCTTTGGGGGGATGCTGCGGGAAGATGCAGCAGCTGGGATGGAAAGTTTATCAGTGAACAGGCCGAGGTGCTCTTTTTCCTCCTTGGTTTCAGTGGAAGACACTCACGTGAACTCCTTGATAAGGTTTTAAGCTTTGTCCTCTTCTTTATTCCATTTCTTTCCTCCAGAAAGAAAAGAAATGACTGAGTTAAAATTAGGTGAATAACCTCCGTTTTTCAGGTTTTTTGTCACTGGAAATCCGAAAAATTCCATCTTGTCAGTGCAGAATGAAACGCTGGAGGTTATTGTTTGTTCTATGCAGTTGTGGTGATTTCTGATGGGGTTTTGCCAGCTTTTCTCAGCACCTGCAGAGCTGGCAGCCAGCAGGGTCCCCTGCCCTGCTCAGGGGGTGACAGGACCACGGGGCTGGTGCTGCCAGTGTCCCATGGGGGCACGTGTGATACCTCGGTGGGTGCCAGGGTGGAGGCACAGGTACCAAGAGGGAGGTGGGATGAGCAGAACCCTCCAAGGGGTGTTGGTGCTGCTCCCGTTCCTGCACCCCACTCATTTCCCCCGCGGGGCTGGCAGTGGCTGTGTTAGAGGATTTTCCCCCTGGGGAAAATCAGAGAAGGAAAAGGGGTGTTCTTTATTCACCTGAATATTCATGAGAGCTGTGAATTATCCAGCCACGGCACCCGGGCAGGGCTGGGACGTCTGCCTGGAGCCCCACCCCGTTCCTCCAGCAGCCTTGCTGCAGTCAAGGGGAAAATTAACAGCACTTCTTGCTTTGGGGACAATTCCTTCATCCAAATCACTTCTGAAATCTGGCGAGTGTTGGGGTTTTATTTGCAGAGAGCACTCAGGGTTTGTCGGGAACACGGGGCCACCTCAAGCCAGGTTTCTAAATCCATCCAATCCATCCGAGGATCCAACGAAGGAGAAACCAACCCTGCTCCAGGCAGGGCAGAGCCGAACCCCCGTGTCAGGTGTTCCCCTGCCCTGCTCCTCATCCTGCCTTTGCATTAGTGCAGCACAGCGGAGGGGGAATGGAATTGGTACAAAATGAGCCCAGGGCGGGAGCAGCAGCATCGTTTTCTCCACTGGAATGAGTCATTTTTCTGAAGTATTCCTGCTCTCCTGACCTCGCAGTGCTGCTGATCCCTGGTCAGGATCTCCAGACGATCTTTGCAGCTCGTTGTCAGCTCTAATTGCTCTCTGCTCGGGGCCCCAAACATGGACAAGAGCAGAGCAAGGACAGAGGAATTGGTGTGTTAATCCCTGGCTTTGCTAGGGCACCCCAACCAGGGCCACTTGGACACTGCTCTTGGACAAATGGGAACAGTCTCCCTTTCCCTTCAGGGATGCTGGAGAACAAAATCACCAGAGAAATGACAAACCAATGACGGCCTCGGGTGGCAAATCCCAGTGTCACCCGCAGTCCTTTCAAGTTTGAGAGGGGCTGGCAGGACTCGGCACAGCCAGGATGAGCCACAGCCTGGGAAATTGGAATGATGCTGGTGGGTGGCACAGTGTGAGGGAGGGACCTGTGGGGACAACTCTGTGTGTGGAGCAAGGCCAGAGGCTCCAAGGATGCTCCTGGTTTTGCTCTGTGGGCTGCTGGTTCCAGCCCAGGAGTGCAGTGACCAGGGCTGAGGTGGCCACTGGCACTTGCTGGTGTCTCTCCAGCAGGAAAAAGTGGCACCTGTGTCCTCAGCAGGGTCCCAGCTCGTTGGTACGTGGGACTGGGACTGTTAGCCCATCATTTCAGTGCTCCCAGGGGACCCATCCGAACCCGCAGCGTGCTCCTGCCCATGGCTCCCCCAGCGTCGTGCCCCCCAAAAACCAGTGCCAGTCCATAATTTCCCACACAGGTAAGGCTTCTCCTCCCTTCCATGGCTGCAGTGGAGTGGATGTGCTGGCAGGACCAGGCATGTGCCGTGGGTGCTCTCCCAGCATGGAATGCAGCGGGAACAGCGACCACAGAGGCAGCCACATGTTGGTGATTACAGTGAGTAGAGCTGGACAGCCCAAGAAATGCTCCTCAGTGTGTTTTTTCCTCCACAAACAATCCTCCAAACAAGCTCTGGCACAAGGACGGCTGCTTGCAGACACGTATAACCCTTTTTATCTGAGCTGGGTCTGTTTGGGAACCTGCTGCTGCGAGGCCCTGGGATGAATGCTGTGGAGGAGAGGCTTAGAAACAGCTGCGCTGCACAAGTGGCACTCCAGAATCAGATGTCAGGTCCCCAAAGCCCTGAGACTGCATGAAGAAGTGAGGGAATTTCTAGTGACAATAAAAGTGCTTTGCCTCTGTTAGTGGTGGAGCATCCCAGGGTCACGTTCTGAAGCTTTGCAGTGCTGAGGATGAGCAACATGTTGGTTTTTCCGTGATGAAAAGCTCCGCTCCTCCTCGCCTCCGATGGGTTTAGAATCCGGGCTGGAAGAAGAGTGAGAGATGATGTGAGAAGCAGGGTACAGCTGCTGTGGATTTGGTGACGCTCAGTTTGCTGGCAGATGTTCGCCCCCATCCCTTCTGCTTTGCAGAAGCCGAGCAAGGCTCTCTCAAAACCAACCCAAGACCCCTGGGAGCTCTCCTGGCAGTGCCATTGGCCCCATTTCTGGGAAGGGGGTGACTCCTTAGGTGGAGAGCTGTGCCCTGCATTCCCTGACCCCTCTCTGGGGTGGGAAGCAGAGCTCAAGGTGGAGGGACCTTCTTCTTTGAGGTCATTTTGCCCAAACTGCAATGCCCAGCCTGGGACCAGCCCGGAGCTCCTACCCAGAGGCCATTCAAGAGCTTGTGCTGGGTCAATCTACCTTTCCCCCTCCTTTCCATCTGTCTTTCCAAGGTTCCCCTCCTCTAGTGTCAACACCAGCTTAATGAAAAAGCAGCAGATGTTCCTGTGATTTCAATCTACTCAAGATTTTAACCCAATGCAAATGGTAGTTTGCACCCAGCTGTGCCGAGGCAGCCTGTGCTGAGGCCCAGCATCCCTGCTGCAGATCTCCTACCTGTCCCATCGCTGCGATGGCAGTGACTGACTTCCAAAAATCTTCTCCAGGAGGTCCCCTCCAGGCCTTGGGACCTGCCCTGTCCCAGAATGTGCAACAGGACTTGCAGCAGCTCGTGCTGAGGCCGAGGTGGGATCTGCAGGAGAGCATCGACCATCGCCGTGGCCTGGATGGAAATATTTGTGTGTGTTTTGGAGGTTTCTCGTGAAATGGAGGAATAATTGCTAAGAGCAGTCAATAGCGAGTGATTCATCTGCCAGACTGAGCTTTGCTCTCCCCCTCAGGATTGCAGAAGCCAACTGCGATTTCCTGACCTTATCTCCTCTCCGAGTGGGTAAACAACAAACCAACTCCTCTGCCTCTGCCTGGAGTAGCTGGAAGATAGTCACAAGCAGGTCTGGTTGGTTTGTTTCTTTGTTTGATGGGAAACAAACATCTTCTCCTCTGCCTTGTATTTTCACCGCCCCAACTCCTGCGTGCGGGCACAGCTCCCCCATCGCCGTGGCACCGCCAGGCCTGGGACCTCCATCCTCACCCAGCACGTGCAGTGCCACGGTCACACACGCCTTGGGGGCTCTCTGTGAGTGGAGAGCACCCACAGCTCACCCCCGCCGCCTGCCCCCCATTCCTGAGGAGCTCTGTGCCATTCCCAGCCTGCAGGGCCAAAGGTCTTCAGCACAGGAGGAATGAGCCCAGGGAAAGCACAAATTCCCCTCCCTGTCTTCACCTCCTTCCACATCTCCAAAAAAAAAAAAGGAAGAGGAGACAACTGTGTCCTTGCAGAGCCAAAGCAGATGTTTGCCTCCTTGTGAGACACTTCTCAGATGGTTTTGGTGGTCTGCAGACCAAGAATGGAATGGCATTCCAGTCCAGACATCCCTTCGTGGAGACTCCTGCCTCCCTCCTGCCAGAGTCCTGCAAGCCCATAACAGGCTGAGATGGGCACAAGGGGAAGGCAAATCTTCTGTCCCTGGAAAAACCATCCAGCATTTCCTTTCCGGAGCAAAGCAGGGGAGGAAGAAGCGTGGTTGGTGTGGAGCCCATCAGAAATCTCAGCCTGATTAGGAACAGTGATCCCCTGACACGGAGCAGCAATTTACAGGCACCATTAGCCCACGCCAGAGACAGAGGGGGATGCCGAGAATGTCCTATTTCCCACACCTTCGGAATGCCACACGGCTCGTGGAGGATAAAAATAATTAGCTGGAGCGTCTCAGGGATGACTGACAAGTACCCAGGGGCTGGGAGCTCCCCTGGTGTGCCGTCCTCATCTCCAGCACTTTGAAAGGGCAGAACTTTGCCGAGAGCCGGCTCTGGATGCCGCCAGATCCGTGGGAGTGGGATGGGCTGAGGGGAACTTGGGGAGCCACTCCAGCCTGCACACAGGGCCCTGCTGCATCTGCAGGGGCTGCATGCTGGGGTGCTGCCCCTAAATCTGCTGCTGCCAGGAGGGTTTGGTCACACAGGGACGAGCCAGGCTTTGGCTGTCCCCTCCTGCAGGTAGGACTTGGATCCCACCGTCTCTTCCCTCCTTCATCAACCTCTGGGAGGCCTCTCCACTTTTGAACCTTTTGTGGTATTTTTCTAATTATTAATT
>VZRQ01000971.1:534356-697354 GCA_013397975.1 Machaerirhynchus nigripectus | reverse complement strand
CACCTGAGGGAGCTTTACTCCAAACGCGCTTTTGCCGCAAAACCCGCCCGGTTCTGGGCTTTGTGCTGTTGGCGAGGGCAGGGAGGCGATGCTGCCCCTCTGCTCAGCCCCGTGGGCCACACCTGAGGCGCTGTGTGCAGTTCCGGGCTCCCCACAGCACAGCACACGCGGAGCTGCCGGGCTGATGGAGGGGCTGGAGCGTCTCTGACCGGGAAGGGCTGAGGGAGCTGGGGCTGAGCAGCCTCGGGAGGAGACGGCTCGTTAATAAAAATCTAAAAGGAATTGTCAGAGGACGNGCTCAGCGGCGCCCCCTGGCGGGACGGACGGGGGGTGCCGCTCAGGGCGGGTCCCACCTGAGGGAGCTTTACTCCAAACGCGCTTTTGCCGCAAAACCCGCCCGGTTCTGGGCTTTGTGCTGTTGGCGAGGGCAGGGAGGCGATGCTGCCCCTCTGCTCAGCCCCGTGGGCCACACCTGAGGCGCTGTGTGCAGTTCCGGGCTCCCCACAGCACAGCACACGAGGAGCTGCCGGGCTGATGGAGAGGCTGGAGCGTCTCTGACCGGGAAGGGCTGAGGGAGCTGGGGCTGAGCAGCCTCGGGAGGAGACGGCTCGTTAATAAAAATCTAAAAGGAATTGTCAGAGGACGGACCAGGCTCTGCTCCGTGGGGACCAGAGGAACGGGCAGGAACCGAACCCAGGGAGTTCCCCGTGCACAGGGGGCAGAACTTCTGCCCTGAGCAGTGCCCAGCCCTAAACAGACCAGAGAGGCTGTGGACTCTCCTCCCTGGCGATATTCCAGAGCTGTCCGGACACAATCCTGTGCCCTGTGCCCTGGGACGGCCCTGCTGGAGCAGGGAGGTGGCACAAGGTGGACCCACCATGGTCCCTCCCATCCTGGGATTCTGTGATCTTGCAGCACTGTCCTGTCCTCTGCACAGACAACAGCTTTGCATGGCTCGCCACATCCCTAAGCACCCACCTAGAATTATGTAAATATATATATCTATAAAAGTGAATATATATATGTAATCACTTATTACTATGGAATATCCATGGGAGGATCAGATTCCAGACAACTCGTGGAACAAAAGGAGTGTCCCCTCCAGCAGCCGGGAACGTGGCATTTAATGTACAAGAAAGAAAACAAAAAGACCCCCTCACTGCCCCAGAGTGCTCCACAACCCCCTCTGAATTTAGGAATCCCTTCATTCCCACTCTCAGTGATTTGAGTCACAGCTCCAGGTAATTAACTCCGCTCTATCATGTCTGGTAAGGAAATTAGTTTTCCCCTCAAGAGAATGACTTATCTGACAGAATGTCCTTCTGACAAACCCCTGGTGTAATTTGTGACACTTTCTGGTCACCTCTTTGTTCAGCAAGGTTTTTTCCCCTCAGAGTTTGTTCTAAAACTTCCCTTGTTGGGATCACACTTGGAGCTGTGCTGCCTCTACCAACCCTTTTCTCCTTTTGGATACAGGCACCACATTTGCCATTCTCCTGCTCAGATCCCCGAAATAAGACATCACCCCCGAATCCTCAGACCACACCTGTAACTGCATTTTTAATTCTCTCAATATTTCAAGATGGAGATGACCTACAACCTCTGGTCTTCTCAAAGAATCTGTTCACTACTGAGGTGACAGCTGTCTTAACCTCTTTCTCTACCCTGCTCAGGCTCTATAGTCAGTATTATCCTCTTCTCCAGACTACTACATTGTTTCTTTAATATAAAACCTGACCTTTTTTCACTTATTTTAATTTTCTGTGTGTGGTCGAGCTTAACCCAGATTTTGGGTAGTCCCTGCTGTAGCAAAAGTGCTTTGCAGGTATGCTAATATAGGTTGGCCTGCGCTGCATGTAACCCTAAAGAAGAAATTTATATTTATTTTTATATAGATACATACACATATGAAAAACCTCCTCCCAGGACATTCAGGAAGGGGATTTAGAACACATGCACTCAAAGTTTTGAGGATTTAGGAGAGGAAGATTTGAATGCCCCCTTGCTTTCTCTCCTTCCCCCACTGCATAAGTGCTGAGAATGAGTATTTTTGCCAGCAATACATTTTACAATGAGTAAGGTTTAAAAATAACTCTTGTGAGTGAAATCACTCCCTGCAGCAACTCACAGAATCTCCTCTCCTGAGATAGGTGGGATGAACAGCACCTCCATGGGACATTTTCCCTGCACGTTCATGTAAAGCAGGAAGGCACCTTCCCAACAGACAGCAAAGGAACACGCTAAAAGTGAGCAGACCTCATCAGATAAAGCCTCTGCAAACAAAGTTAAGACTTTTTCTTTTGTTCAACAGCTAGTTTTTCTATGTGGTCTAAGGATTATCTTCAAAATTCTTTGGTTTCATGGGCTTCCAGGGGAGACTTAGTTATATAAACATGAGCTCATCTGAGGTAAGAGCTTCCCAAATATGGCTCTTTAAAACAAAAACAATCAGGTGATCTTAAATCTTGTGATTCTTAAAATGTATTCTTGCACTTGTGGTTCAGCTGGTAGCTGCCCATTTGAAATAGCTGGAGTGAGACAGAAGTGGGATAAGGCACCTCGTGCCCTTTCCAGAAATCAACACCGCAGGTGTTATTCAAAATAAATATTAAATCTAAAGCTGACCTTCAGCCAATTGTACAAAGTAAAGGAAGTCCTCTCTGGGTGTGCAGCCCCACTGGGCTTCACAGCATCTGCAACAGTGGCAAGGAAGGCGTGGGATTATCTTAAATAACATCCAAATCTTTAAGTTTAACCCTGACCATGAGCAGTTTCCTGCTAAGACGCATCTCACACAACTTTAAACTTCTGCAGAGTTCAGGAAGCTGTGATTGCATCCACAGCGTAACTACACCGTTCAAAACTACTGGCACAGACTGCAGGAAAAACCCCAAGTAGCAGCAGCTTCAGGGTAATTTAAATAAGACTCATTATCGCTGGTTCTTTTCAGAAAACAAATTGTTGGGTGCTTAAAGAAAGGAAGATGGTGGTGACTCACCAGTGGCAGAGACAGTCTGGGCATCGGGGAACGCGTCATCCCCAAAGCTGCAGCCTGAAGACCAGAGCAAGGCTGACAGCAGCTAAGATGGCTCTGGCATTGGTCCAAAACCAGCTAAAATAAGTCAGGAAACAGTATAAATCAGCAAAGAAATGCCAGTTTTTACAACAATTGCAGAAAACGCCACATGTATCAATTTCACTGAGATGCTCTTTCCTGTGAGAAAACGCTTTAAAAAAATTACTCATGGTAGAAAATACTCAATTGTCTCATCCTAAATAAAAAAAAACCCAAACTAGAAAAAACTGCAGTTTGTCTTTCCAGTCTTGAATGTGAAACTGGGCCTGGGTCTGAATTTTGAAATCATATTCTGATCCAGAAAACCAAAGTTGCACACATTACTTCCCCACTGTTCATTTCCAAATCTTGCTTGAGCTTGTAACACGTGTGAGCCTTGGAGCTGTGGGGAAAGTCAGCTACAACCCCTGCAAACAGCAGGGAGCCAAACCTTGGGCAGAGCCAACTTTTCAAACTACTCTGAAGCCAGGGCATGTAAAATAAAGGCGTGACCTAATTGTCAGACATATTTATATCTGGGTAGGTTACACGTGGGTTTGCTTATCAGTGACAGAGATCCAAGAAGATTTGATAATCCAGGAGCTAAAATGGGAACTAAAACCAAGCCTGACTGGCTCCTGAGCTCCTGCTGAACTAAAAAAGTTTGTGAGCCTCAAGGCTGGCCCATTTGTGTCCTTTATTGTAGGAAAACACAGCAGCCCTTCCTATCTCAAACCTATCTTGGCCTATCACATACTGTACTTGTAGGTAAGGAGATAAATCTAATCTAAAATGCTAAATGTAATCACATCAGATTTGGGCTTTCTCTCAAAAATGCTGCACCCCAGCTCGTGCAGAGGAGTCAGGCAAAGCTTTTCCAGAACATGCAGTGAGGATTGGTACTGACCTACGAGGGAGCTGTATTTTTGTTATAAGCATTAAGACCTCTCCGCTGTGTGGGATAAGGCGCCACATTTACACATTAACACCTTCCCAGAAACCCCAGGAAAAGCCAGTTTTTGTTATTGCAGCAGGACTTTGCGGCTCTGCACTGGGAACTCCTGCATTTCACAGGAGTTTGTGCACACATACAGTGGTCCCACCATTCCTTTATCCACACAACCTGTGGGTACTACCTTGCAACGGAGAAAGTAAATTAAGGAAACTGCCAGAACATACTGATGTAAGTCAGCAGAGCTCTAATGAAGCAGATGGAGCGGCGTTTGGACATTCAGTTTTAAGATTCCTCTTCAGCTCTCAGACAAAAGTCAGATTTAGACAATTATCCTCCCACTGATATTAAACCCCAAGTGGATTTACTTTTCCCCTAGGGGTTTCTCAGCTTTTTTTGTCCTACCCGGCAGTAGCAGCCCTGCCAAGCTGCACACGGGGAGTTGTTGCTCTTAGTCATCACCTGCATCTGCTCACTCAGATTTCTCATTTGTCCCATCCCCCAGTGGAACATTTAATCCTAATTTAACGCGGAAATACGGGCAGGATGGATGGAGTGTGCAGCAAGGTCTGACAGCACAGATTGCAATTAAAGCTGTTTAAAATAGCGCAAAACTGTTAATTGCCACCGAGTGAAAAACTGGCCATTTGCAGCAGAATCGGTCTCGTTATTACATTGTTTGTGAGGATTTTAAGGATTTAGGGATGTACAGGGAGCGAGTGCTGGCACCATTAGAGGGTGCTGGAGTCCGCACAATCCCAATCCACATCCAGCTCCAGAACTGCTTGTCCCCCACAGGGACGGGAGAGTCTCAGTGCTGGTAACGACAGAAAGACAAATCTGGGGATGAAAAGCCATAATCTTGTTTTGTCACATGTATAAGCCTTGCCCAAATATCGACTGAAATATTTCCCCACAACTGTTGTCTTCAGATATTCCACAAAGATTCACATCTGACCAAATGCACTTATAAGATAGATTTAGGTAAAAAGTGCCATGAAATACCATAAACGTGACATTTCCTATCTTCTGAATTCTTCATTTTGCACCCTAAATAACATCCTTCTATTAAGACATCTGATATCTATCTTTTCAAATCTTTTAAAGGCAAAACATGAACACAAATATCATTCTACAGACCTACAGCCAACCTGTCTTACTCATCCCTCCTCTTCTCCTGGGATCACCAAGTGAATCCTGAATTTTTCTCACAGACATTTGCTCTTTGACATTGGATTAACCACAGTAGTTGGCACTAACTCTACTGACCTGATGGAGGGGTCTTTTTCCCTTGACTCTGTGAAGAAAAAAGAGGGCATTCCTCACACAGTGCTCTTAGAGAAGGAGAGATGTGGAGAGAAATGCTACATCCAGGGAGATTCCTCTGTGATGTCTTAAATCTCCATCTTTTCAGCCAAAGGAGTCCTTGTCCCACTTGGCTCCCTCAAGGGGAGGGATGGGATGGGATGGATGCTGGGACAAACCCTGGTTGCTACAGTGGTTAAAACCATCTTGGAATCATAAATTTTAGGGTGAAAAGACCTTTAAGATTGCTGAGTCCCACCAGTCCCAGGTGAGTGTGCTGCTACTCCTCTGGGGCCACACCACCCTTTGTCCCTGAAAAGTTTGTGCACAAAAAACCCCACGAGGGGAACACAAGAGAAAATGCTGCTTTCCAGTGGTTTAACTAGTGCAGTTCTCTAAAACAAAGCAGAAGTGTTTCCCAATGAAAAGCCCCGAGCCCTGCTGCAAACCCTGAATCTGCTCAGGAGCATCCCGTGACTAACAGATCCCACAGGATCCTGGCTGGCACCTCCACCCGATTCTGCCCTCTGACACACGGACAGAAGTGGGAGCAGTGTCTGGTGGAATAAATATGACAGAAATATGGTCTTTCTGACCCAGTTCTTCCATGGATCCTGTCCTTACACTTCTGTGAGCCCTGCAGCAGGATACCCAGTGTCTGGTTTCTGAAATAGCTGCCTTCTATAATTCATTTTTTTAAATCTGTGTCTTTTTCAAACACTCTCTGGTGTCCTTTTCCCCCTCCCATTACTGAGTTTTGAAAGCAGATAAACACACTCCCAGCCAATTCGTTATTTCCTTATCTTTTAAAACAACACACCGTGGAGCTTGTAGTCCTCTGACTGTGGTGAAGCTTCAGCAAAACTGGTTTTTTAATTTAAGTCTTTGCCATCTTTCAGGAATGAGATGTACACAGTTACGATTTCTTAGAGTTGTGTTTTAAGCCATAAAAATAAATATGCGGTCTCAGAGACGCAGAGAGGAAAATGACATTTTTGTAACCTCACCAGGTTTTGTAAATTGATTTTTTTTTTTGCAAATCTTGGTTTTCTTTGTACCTGGTGGCCGTGATTTGAGAGCTGAACAGCAGTGCTGAGTGCAGCCAGGCAGCATATGCCACGTGTAATTTTTTAATTTCCTGGTAGCAGCAATTCTTACAGGCACAATAGCAGGTTTGTTTATTTTTTGTTCTTCATCAGCCCTTTTATTAACATTGTTAGATCTCCTGAGTGCACCTGGTTGGGCAGTGACTGAGCATAATGGCATCTCTGCCCTGGGCTCTTGGAGACGGTGCATATGGATGGGGAAGGCAGCAGATAATATGGATGCAAATTTCAAATTACTGGTTTTATCCCCCAGGCACTGGAGGAGGAAAAATCTCAAGAAAATCAGGAGAACAACGTGGCTTTGAGTTCCTGCTCAAGGTATAGACTTGGAAACATTGCCCGTGGTCCTTGCAGGATTGTCCTTTGCACAATGATGGAACGTAAATGTGTTTCAGTGAGGAGAACCTACACCCTGTGGCTGAAAGCTCAGGCCCGAGGCAGAGCACCACAGAACTGTGTTCACCAGGCAGAACCTGGAGGAGAGCCTGCACAGGAGCAGGACACCAGAAATCCAACCCGATGGTCCTGCTGCTGAGCCCCTGCTAACGATCCCTGGCACACAACACCCTCATTTGGACTAATCAGGGCGAGGAGGAGCCGTCTTTAATGAACCAAGGGAGGCATTCTCAGCATTTGACTCAAGTTCTCCTGCCTACAGAACCACTCATATGGAAAAAGCAACTGTCTTTTTCTATTTATGTCATTTTGCCTTATCTCACTGGAGTTTTCTTTTTTCTGTAAAGGGTTTGCACGCTGATAACGCCCTACATGCCCCACGGGACAGAGCTGGTGTGACTCCAGCAGCCTCTGAAAGTAAAACACAAACGGAACCTTCTGAGCTGATCTATCAGGTTTTGCACTTCCCAAGGCAGAGTCTCCCCCGGAGCAGCAGTGTCCATTCCTTCAGTACAATGATAAGAGCTGCAGAAATTTCTCAAGCATGCTGCTACACCTCTGCTAGCACGACAGAAAAATAAGCTTTGTCTTTAGGCATTTTTTTTTAAATCAGTGCCATCATTGTTGACAATGGATTTTCTCACTCCTTTTTTCACGGATGCATGCCCATGTCCTGGAGGATGCTCCACTCTCATTTACATCTGAGGTTTCCTCCAAGCTTCAGAACCTGTGTCAGTCTGGTAATTAGTTTGAAGAGAGAATTAATCAAATTGGATTGCTAGAATGAATTCCACAATACCCTGGGAAGTCTGATATTTGTAATCAACTATGGAACTGTTGCTAGGACACTGGAATTGTTGGTTTTTTGGAAAAAAGATCTATTCAAATATTTGCCTGTCTAAAGCTATGAATCCAAGATATACAAGAGTTTAGCTGGTCCTGTGAACAATTTTTTAGTGCTTTCATTTTTGTAATATATTAACTCCTTACTCAGAAAACATCTGGAAAAGCCCACAAGAATCTACTACTACATGTACAAGATAAATTCCTAAAGAGAAACCCTTTATAGCTGATGAATTGTCAGTTCCATCACCTTCCTCCTCTGCTGCCCTATCAGAGCTGCAAGGACACACAGAAGACAATTAACATCTATTAAGAACGTTAGGTTTAGTCTGCACATCTGACAGTAACACATCATCCCCCACAGCATAAAAATATAGATAACATTGAAATATAAAGGACTTGGTGATGGAGCTTGTACCACCTTAACCAGAACAACTGCACCAAAGTTCAGTGTTTACCCTCATTTTACCAAGTTATTTTTCACAGTTTCCTACCTGTGGCCCCATGGGAATCCCTGAACAGTTCTACTCCCTCTCCAGAACTCAACTTCAATTACTTTCAGAAAGTTTTCTCATCCTTAATTGTCATTTATCCAAGTTATAATTATTTAATCCTTTAATCTCTTGTCAATCATGACAATCTTCCCCTCTGTTTTTCTTTTCACGATGTTCAACCACCCCAGCAGTGACAGACAGACCCCAGCATGATCGTGGTGCACACAGGGAAACATTTCCTAGTGGGAATCATCTCAGGATGCGTCTTCTCAACTCCCTGTAGCAGACTCTGCATTGCTCTGTCCATAGCATTCCAATGCATGAATTGTTCATTTTACTGCATTTTAGAGATAACATCCATTTTCTTCACTATTATTTTGCTTTCAGTTCCAATACATTTCCTTTGCTTTCATTGGCTGATAGAGCCTTTGGGGTAGAGAAACCGGGGGTATAGAGAATCCACAACTGGTGAGGTGCAGCTAAAGCAATCAGAAGAAAAGGCCACCTTATCCACATGGCTTTATTTCTAAACTTATTTTTAGCTGTCAGAAAGTTGGTGAAAGTTGGTTGCAGAGAAAGTGATTCCCCAAACCATGATTTAGTTCTTCACCTCTGCTGCTCCATCACTTTTTTCCCCGTTCTTATTCCATTAATGAGATACTAAAGAAGATTTGGTGAGTATTGTGTAATTTAAATTGTTCTCTATTCCTAGCACACTATTTCTCTCTTCTGAGCTGGCATGGGATCTGTCTTAGCTTCCTTCAGCCCTGAGTAACAGCAAATTCTATTCACTGGGACACAACTGAGTCCATCAGCGATGAATGCTTTGTTCTCATTGTTATGAATCTCCAATAAATCCATTTCACATAAAACTAGGACACTTTCAAATACCTGACATTGTCGCTTTCAGCCTTCAATGTACAAAAAGATATAATAGTGCAGTGACTGCTGCTGGTTAAACCCACCTTTGACAGCCTACGTCCCTTTTCTCTTGCCTTACACCAGCTCCAGCTCCTCTAAACTGCGACTGCAAGGGTTGTGATGGGTGTTGGGAATTATAGCTGATGACCCTGAGAAAAATGCAATTTATTGTCAATTGTCCATTCTAATCTGTGGGAAAAACAGAATACTTTTCTTGAAATGCTGTGTGAAAAAACAAGTTTTGGCCCCAGAAGTTTGGAACGCAATCTAACCACTCGATTTGCTCTTCCCTCGCAATGCCGATGAGCCCCCAGAGTGCTCATAAATATTGGCAGGCCAAAGGAGGCAGGGCTTTGCCAGCTCTTTCCCTGCTCAGTTGTAGTTAGTGTTTTTAACACAGTGATACATAACAACGCCCTTAAATGCTGTTCCTTGGAACTTGGGCCTGAAATTCTGTTTCAACTCACTGAGGTCCTAGGACACGGAGATCAGCTGGAGATGTTGCTGCCAAAACAGAGTTAATGCATGTGCTGGTAGACCCCAGGAAGGGGGTTGGGGTGGCTCTGCATTTCAAGCAGCTGCTCTTCAACTGGAGCAGGAGGAGAAAAAAAAAGAGGTTTTGCACTTTCCGGTTCTATTCACTTTTGTTCCACATCCATCAGTGAGATTTGCATTTAAATGTAGAGGTCAAGGTACCAGAGTTCTAAAATTCCTATAAAACCAGATTTTGTGTCTGTACCAAGCTCTGTTCAGACTGAGATGTACATGGAAGAAAGCAGCTGACACACACTGTAGACAGGAGGCTTTGCTTTCAATAATTAATTAGTGGCCAGTTCATTATTACGTTGAAATCTAAAATGTCATTTCAGTGATTTTTACCTCTTTGTCTTGACACTTTCCAGATTCACACTTAGGTTATTTAAAGAGAAGTCCTGTGAGTGAAGAAATGAGATGGAAGTGGGGATATATAACTTATTTTATCACCATGGTTATATTAGTCACAACTTCTGATCTCCTCAGCCCCTGATCTCCTTCCCAGCCATCAGCTTTCCTTGTCAAGTCTCTTCCTGACATTTGCAGCAGGGCACAGTTTGCTTCCTTACACCTTCTGCTAGGACACCACATATTTTGGGATACCTGGAGGGAACAGAGGCAGTGGCTGCCCTGCACCAGAGATGACAGCTGGATCCTGAGCACGCTGAGTGTAAGTTTGTGAGGTGCTGACTGCTACGGAAACGGCACAAATCCCAGCCCAGACCTGGGACCTGCCTGGACCCTCAGCACATCAAATCACAACTTGTATGCTTAAAGCAGTGGACTTCTCAGGGTTGCTGTTTGGTTCAGGACCACAGCCCACACATGGAATATTATCCTGTTTTTCACCCTTCTAGTTTGGTTGAAGTTCTTTCTCCTAACAAAACCTTTTCATCCCAAATTGAAACCATGGCTAGTGCAGCCTTCTGAACCTCTAATGAGATGTGGCTGTGGGAATCCTCAAGACCAGTGAGTTTGAATCTTAAAACATATTTGTGTTTATGTAGAGGAAATATGAGAAAGCATATTTTGACTAATGGTATCACCCCAGAGAGAAACACACTTGTTATAAATATGTTCCATTGCAGTTGCTGGAAATCTAACAAAATTGCCATAAACAGGACTTACATCAATGTTTCTGCTTGACCTTTCTGGGAGAATAAAAGTACCTTCTGGGAATGCAAAACAAATGAATTTTTTGGAAACCAAATGAGTAACACAGCCCTTCCTCTTTATAAAATGGAGCCCTGATATAGCTGCTGCTTAGTAACAGCTCCTCCAAACGATCCATAAAACGCCAGATGTAAAGGTGCGCACGTGTGCGGCTCCACTCCAGGCTCTGATGCAAAACTCAGAAACACTCACGCTGAGGGCAGAAGAATTTGAGATTTGAGACGAATAGCAGTTTCAAAATGAGAACCATACCCTTCCAGCCATGGATAAGCTGTGCAATCACCTCCCCTGATGTGGTTTCTGCCGGGTGATGGGCTGGAGCTGCGATAGCTGTTGCATCCCCTCTCCCAGTTAGCTCTCTTCTGCATTTTCCCCTTAGGGAAAACATGTCCTGTCTGGCACTGAAAACCTGCTAGAAATAGTGTGATAAAAACCCACACGTTTGGAGAATGTGGTTAGCCTACAAAAACAACTATCAGCACCAGAAAAATTGAATATATTTAATAGGACCAGACGGGTACCGAGACACTTAATGCAAATAATAGTCAGTGTTTCTGCCCATAATTAAATATCACAGATAAATGTAAATGCAGAACTGAACTAGCACTAAGGAAATTGCTCTTTTCCCCTTCAGGCATTATTCCAAATACCCTGTTAAATCGAATTAATTATCATGATCCATAGAATCCTGAGTTGGAAGGGGCCCACAAGGATCATCGAGTCCAGCCCAGGGGATCCAAATTAAAGTACTTTATAATATCTTGTACAAATAGCTAAAAAGACTCTTTAGTACAGCTACCAAATCCCATTTTTTATACCCATTCCCAGCAGCAGATGCAGAATGTTCACATAGGGAATGCCATTAGCCTAAAAGTGCAACAAAAGCTGCTGGGCACTCCTCATCTCTGTAGCTGGTGGCCCCTGAAGCAGTTTGGTCCCTTCCTCAGCTCCTCATGTTGGTGAAATAAGAAACCTGAGTCCTTCTCTGCAAAATGCAATCCCCCATATAGCTTCTTTTAAAGAAAGGAAATCATTTAAACCCAATTGGAATTTCTGATGCATCTGTTACCCAACAATCACAAGAAAGGATGATACTGAGGTCACCACGTTTGCCTGGCAGAGCCTGACAAAGCAAAGCCAGCAGCTCCCGGCCCCGCTCCCAAAGCATCCTGAGCAGAATCCTGCTCTGGCAGGGCAGGTTTGTGCCAGCCCAGAGCCTGGCAGCCACAGCACAGCTCCAGTGCAGCTCTACCTTGGCTCTGCTGCCAACTGGCCCCGTCACCATGGAGAGCTGAGCCTTTGCTCAGCCCTCTGTGCAACAGGCAGAGCCAAGGGCTGACTCTCACCCCCTCCACAGCAAAATCCCATCTTTCACACAAGCCATGCACTGGTGCGTGGGGGTTTGCAGCAGTGCTTGTGCAACCCCTACCCAACACACGCTGTTCAGATTTTCAGATTTTCCAAAGCCAGCAGTAGATAGAGTCATTCCTGCTCACCCCATCCTACAGCTCTTCTCTCCTTCCTCTCTCTCTGCACATCCACGTGTTAAAATTAAGTGGGTCTTAACAGGTCCATAAGTGGGATATACCCGAGTGTTTCCAATTTACCCTCAGTGAACTTGAATGGAAAACATTTGAAAATGAAATTCTGGGTGAAATCTTACAGCATTGCTGCAGCATATGGAGCCAATTTCAAATAGCACTTTGATAATGTCATGATCTGTTAGAAAGTGTTCACCTTATACCAAAGATATTATAAACTCAGTTGCCTCACTCAGTGCATGTTCATCTTATGATCCATAAGAAAGCTATTTAGTGGATTGTGAAATATGAACTTTGGCCAGAGCTAATTTAAGAGAGATCGTTACACTACGGATGGTGCAGCTTGTTTCTTCTGTGAGTTTTATATTATTCAACTGTTCACAGCTAGTAAATTCACATCTAATAAGCTGCAAAAGTTATCAGATGAAGCACAGCCCATTGTAATCCCCACATGAAGCAAATAACTGATAAAAAAATTAGTTCCAGCATGTGTTACAAATATTTTCGCAACCAGCATCTGATAAAGGAATCAGCTTTATTAGCAACTAACTCATTCACACAATGGAGAAAATGCAAAAATGTGTTCTATCTCTACAGGCCACAGCATTTCTCAAGTGCTTATGAGGAAAAAAAATAGACTTAACTGGAAACAAAAGCACATATAGACCACAGGCACATACCTTGGCACTGGGAATGCAGTGGTGGGAATATGCTGAAATAGAAGGGATTTGCAGCATGTAAGGCACAGGCAAAAAGGCATTTGTGAAATGACAACCTTGTCGAAGAAAGTGATAAATTTACACCCCACTTCTTGACACAAAATAAGAGCCAGTGACTCCCACCACGAGCCCAGGTAACTCCTGGTACTGTCCAAGGGCTGGCCCAGAAACCAGGGCAGATGTAAACACAAATCTGTGCTGGGGTTGGGCTGTCCCCTCTGCCCAGGGCAGGGAGGGTGGTGTGGAGCTGGGGCTTGCAGGTGCTCCTCAGGAGATCCTCCAGTGTGCAAACAGCTCTCCAGAGCCTTTTGACGCCACAGGAGCAAACAGCAACGACCAGGAGCTTGCACAGAGGTTCTGGTATCGTCCACCAGGAAGGATGCTCAAGGATAGATCTGAGAAAGGTTAAACCATTCAGAAGAGCAGGGTCTCCAGCAGCTGTTTGGGGCTAAAGGTGTCTTAGAAACATCCAGCATATGCAGGGATTGCTCCAAGCACTGAGCAGGTTCAGGGAAAGGCACCAGGCACGTGTAGAACCAGCTAAGTGTGCTCACATGAGAATGAGCACCAAACCATCGGTGCTGAGTCCTGGGAATTTCACTCAGTTTTCCTCTTGCTTCCGCTATTGTTAGAGGCAGCTGGAATAAGAATGAAGAAAGGTATTTCAAGTTTTAACCCTCAGAAAACCAGCATTAAGCCTGTCCCTAGGGACAGCCTCATACACCAGAGGTGGAAGAAATTGTGTTCAGATTTTCTTTCCCCTTCTCTAAGTCAGCCCTGAGCCTGCAGCAAGGCCAGAGGTTTCTCAGGTATCAGCAGGAGCAGCCCCTTTCCTTTGCCTCATTGCTCCTTCACTCCAGCAGCAATTCCTCTGCCTCTGAAGTCTGTCAGCTTTTCTTGCCAAAGAGAAAGGAATGACAAAAGCATTCAAAGAAAAAGAAAAACACAGAGATCCCAAGCCTCATGTGTGACATAAAGCAAACAATTCACATGATCTTTATTTTTGTAACCCTCGTCCTCCTCTCACCCTCATGCCTGTTGTTATCACTCAGCATGTTATTGTTATTACTTCAAATTTGTTTTTAAAAGTGCCTATCCAGTGCTGGAGGTGCCTGAATACACACTGAAAATATACAAAACATATGTCCAACTTAGACCCTGCGTTCCCCCGAGGAAGGGCTGCTATCCCTGCCGTGCACTCAGCACACTTAGGGCATGAACAAATTATGAACAACAATAATAAAGAATAACTTGTGCCTATTTATCTGTTTGGTCTATGAAACTGATCTGTCAATGACCCTGAAAACTCTCGGTGACACACACTGTGGTGGAGTTAAAACCAAGTTGCTCTTTCCAATGATTTTTTTCCAAAAGCTTGAGTCAAAATCCCAGGGTAGGTGACACAGGGCAACCCTCCTGCTTTTGATGTGAATGGGAAAGGATTTGTCTTTTTATATCAAAGCTAGCTGGGAAGAGGAGGTGGGTGGCCATGAAAGGGAAAAGCCATGAAATTATCTCCATTGGTTTATAAGAAACAGCCTCTCAATGGGATTTTGGGAGGGGGAAACCTTCTGAAAAATGTGCTGGTGTGATTCCTCTGGAGGCCGGCACATCTGAGCCAAGGCTGGGACGGAGCAGGGGGGGCAGGAGAAGTTCTTCCCTTAATTGAGAACACACTTGTTTGCAGAGTTCAATGTCGGGAACGCCAACATTGTTTTGAAAAGACGGAGCACTGTGTAGGTGTCGGAATTCGGAGGAGGCAGAACAAAACCGGGTGGGAAAAGGCAGCTGTGGTGATTTAAGTCTCCGAACACCTTTAGCCGGTTCCCTTCCTGTGCCCCACCAACCGGCCCTGGCTCTTGGCTGAGCTGGGAGAGGCAAACCCGGCTCCTCCTGACCTTCTCCAGCACCTCCTTCCTCCTGCAGCCACCTCCTGCCTACACCCAGCCTGGTCCCCTGGGGCCTCCCACAGCCCCTGCCCGGGCTGCTGCCAGAACAGAACAGAACCTGGGAGAGACAGCCCTAAAAACCAGAAAGCCCTTTACCAATCCAGGCAATTTTCATTACTAGGACAGCATTTCTAGATGGTGGTGGGAGTCCTGTCAAAAGACAGAATGCATGGAGAGAGGCTGAAGGTAATTACCATCCCCACGTGTTTCAGAGTTCAGTTGCTGCTGCTCTGGCACAATGACAGCTTCGTGTTCCTGCTTTTGAGACCAACAGGTGAAGACAAGGTAGTTCTGCAGAACTCAAATCAGATTAAATTTACCTAAATCTCACCCTTATCTACTAGATCTCTCTTTAAATGCATTGCAACGCTGAAACAGAGTAAAACACTGTAAGAAATAAGACTTTTACCCAAAGGTTATAATATTCCTGGTCCTAACCAATAAACTTATTGACCTGAGTCAAGGTATTGAACTAGGATTAGTTGCAAACAGGTGATTGTTATTGAAAGCCAATTATACTGCCCAGCTATGGCCAGTTCTAATGACCAGGTATGGGTGAACTGCAACCACCATATAATTCTGATCAAAATACTCTATACAATTTTTTTTCCCTAAAATATGTAATTTTGTCTGTTCCACGGTTATTTTCTCTTTACAGAAAGTGAACTCTCTTTTGTCATAGCTGACCTGGCAGCAGACCAATGGTACAGAACTTCTGACTTAAAGAGAGACAAGCAGGTACCACTGTGACAGAGGATAAAAGGCACAAGGCAGACAGCCAGGATCAGGTTGATGTGATGTATTCTTCTGCTTGAGTCTCCTTATCTCATCTTTTATGTCTTGGCTACCCTTAGTAACAAACGTGGTTCCTCCTTCCCGTCATTGTACAGTTTCACTTCTATTTTATCAGAGAAATTCAGCCAGAAGAGAGAAAAGAGCAAGGAGAACATTCTGATTGTGAGGATAATTAGCAGAATTTTACAAAATAAATTAAATAACTAAAGCTCCTGAAAGTCTCAGCTGGGGTGAGCCAGCAGAACACCACGGGCTCAGCACAGACCATTTTCCCTACAACACTGAAGGACAAAATGCATCAATCTCTGTGTGCTTTAACCACACCACGGGGATCCCAACAGGAACCTGGGGCTGGCTCATGAACCAGCACCTCTGGTATCAACACATCCTCTTAGCTCGTGCATGCACTTCTTGCCAACCCCAGACAGGCAGGACACGCTGCCACCCAACCCCACTTTCATTTAATTATGATGACAACACTAATGTGAATCTTAAAATTCACAGGAAGATTTTCTTTTTTGCTTTATCTTAGATGCTGCTCTGCAGGAAGGGGAAATACTGTGGTACCCAAAGACGTGTTAAAACTAGTTCTCACCTAATGTCATCAAGACACTTAGAAATAAAAAGCTGTATCACGAATTTCTGGCATAAATATTCTATTCATTTATCTAAAAAGCTGGGAGAAAAGGCTGGATTATTTAGTTAAATGCAGCTCCTGGTATTGCCTTGTGGGTTGGTTTGGCTTGGAATCAAATTAGTTTTTCAGATTTAAAAACCCTCTAACTTTCAGTCCAAAAGCTGACATGTTTGCCCATCACTTACAAGCAGTAATTTATATTTTATCAGTTTAAGGGCCAGAGTGTAAACAAGTTCAATGATTTTTTTAGTTTGAATTTAAAAGCAGAAAACATCTCACAATGTTTTTGTAGGCAACTCGGTAATATTTAGCATAACTGCTTGTTTCAAACAAGGCATTCATGTAACGGAAAAAAATAGGAAGAAATTACATTTACACCTCATCTGATTGCAAATGCTCTTGTTAGGCTCAGATATAACAACCAGATAGAGGTGCTGCTCTACTAACGTCCATGAGGAGGTTATCAGTGTAACCAGGCTGTGGAGAGAGGGGTTGAAGCAAAGAAACTCCATCCAAACTTGTGGTATTTCAGCTCTGAATTTCTCATCCCCTTAGGGGTGAGGCTGAAGGATACGGAATCTGGATCTAGTTCTCAATTTTGTGGCTTGGTCTCTTTTCCAGTTCCCGCAGAAACATGTTCATCAAGATCTCCTGACATTTCTCTGCGTTTTTTTTTCTTTCTTTCGATGATAATTTGAAGCAAGCCCTGCCCTTTCCCCCATAACATTATGCTTTTTTACATCCCTGCAGCATGTAAACACTAAAAAATGCAAGCATAGCAACTCAGCAAAATACATAGAAACAAATGCTAACAGAACAGCCTTTTTCCACGATTTTATAGGAGTTCCACAGAGCCGGGACTGCACACGCAAACCAGAGCAGAGTTCCACATAAACCAGAGAGTTCCTGTCCTGGTGAACAAAACCACTGAGATTCTGGGGACTGAGATTACTGCACAGGAGATTTCAGTGCCGTCCCACTAATGAATCACTCTGCAACAGTGGGTCTGTGTGCACTGCTAATTATGATGATTATAGAGGTCAATGCCTTGAGAATGTGGGTAAAAGCTTCATGGAAATGGGTAGTTTGACTCCTAAAAAATTACCAGTCCTTTAAAAATTGCTCCAATAAAAGGAAAATGTGGACGAAAAAATAGGCTCCCTTCCAAAAGATGGAATCAAAGCCCTGGTACCTTTTATCATTGTTTCATCATAGCTAATAAAATTTCCCTAATTATCCGAGGACACTGAAGCCTTTTATCTGTGATGAGTGACACAGCGTTGTGTGTCTGGAGTCAGAAAGGTAAATACAATACATGCCTGTGACAGCATCTCAAGAAACAAAAATAAACAGAGATCCAGTTACAGATGAATACTGGCATAATCCTGAAATTGGAATTTCCCCTTCCAAGCTGTGCACCTTCCCAGCCACCAAAACCACCACTGACCTGCCTGCTTTTTCAATGGCCATCAACTCTAGCCCAAGCTCCTGCAGAAAGCACCCTCCAAAATACCTCTTTTTGTGTGTTTAATCACTAAAGTAGCCTCATCATTTAATCAAAAGCCTCTGCTTTAATCAGTGATCACCTTCCACTCCGGGCTCACAAGAACAGAGAGCATTCCTCTGTAACGAGCCTCCCTCCTGAAAAATGAGGGATTGTGTAGACACTGAAGGCTGAAATTCTCCCAATTTGCCCCAAGGGATGCCAAGTGTAGCTCAGGCAAGTACAAAGGGAACCTGTTCTTGCTGCTTTTCAACTGTGGCCCTGCTTAAATTGCCCCAGGGGTTTCAGGTTTCATTCTCCTAAGGTTACTGTCTCAGGCTTTTCTGTAGAAAACATTAAGGATGTAGGCCTTGCTTTAAACCAGCTTCCCTGGGAATAAGACCGGGCTCATAATCTTACAGGAACAACTCACATGTTTGGTATTGTCCCTTTTCCATGTGTGAATCACACAGCCAGGTCCTTGAAAAGAGCTCCTAATTTAATTTATTGAGATAGATATACACACATAAACACACACATACCCATGGAATGGAAAGAAGGTGAAATCAAATAAAACCAGCACTTCGTACGGCACAAAGACTTATAATCTTAAAATTTCATGTTATTCTTAGACTTTTCATTAAAATTCTTGCCACAATCTTAGAAGGCACAAGCCAGTTACAGATCTCATGCAGGAGGATCATTTGATCCACCGTTGAAATGCTGCCACTTCAGAGTGGAACAGAGCATCTGGTTTACACATTATAATAGTTGGGGACATGAAATGAAGGTTCTTATAACCACCTGAAGCTGTAAAGGAAAATGTAGGGAAAAGGAATTCTAATTAGCTGAATCCCTACAGCAAGAGCCCTGGGAACGCCGATGGATAAAGCAGGTAAGCCCTGCTGCTGATGTTTTGACTCTGCTGACAAGCCCCCAAATCATTTCATCTTGCCTCTAAAAGATGTTCTCACCGAGCTCAGCCTAAGACCAAGTCTCCTGAGGCTGTGCAGCTGTGCCAGGTTTAAAGAGGGACAAGTGGCAGCAGTGCTGTGCTGGCCATGGTGGCTGTGGCTGGAGCTGAGCTGGGTCCCGTGTGTGGCTCAGGGACACCATGGCCTTTCTCATTCTGGTTCTTTCTAAAAGAAAAACTGAGCATTTGTGAGGCAGAAAAAGAGAGAAGACTGATTTTCAAGGCCAGGCAAAGGGCAGACTCTTGTTTCCCTCCCCTCCCTCCTCTGCTTTGACAGACCCAGTCTCTCTCCCCTGAACGTAACGATCCCATAACAGATCCCATAACTCCAACTGGAAAAGGCCGTTGTTCCCAGTGTGTGAGAAGATGAAGAAAAAATGACACCCCAGCCTGCTCTGTCACCACACAGAGATGATAAATCCTGGCTGGGGTGATCTGAGACATTTCATACGGTCTCCAGCAAATTCAGCTGGATCCCTGGGCCCTCACTGGCACTGGCACCATGTCCCAGCCAAATAAAGTGAATTTTGCCAGCACGGCCTCTCACCCAGCAGATGTGCAGCCCCTGCTCTCGCTGCTGCTGAAGATACAATATATTCCATGTGCAGGGGATGACTACAATTTAATTTACACCAGTTGTAGCACAGAAATATAAGCCACCACACAGAGCTGAAATCATGGGATGGTGCCATCTGCATGTAATTGTCAGGGTTACGTTTTCCATTACATTTTCTGCTGGAGGAAGGGGAGGATATACAACTGGGTAGCAATCATAACAGTCAGGGCTTGCAAAATATCAGTCAGAAATCACACTTTGGTTCACTAAAGGGGCGATTTGCATTTCATTCTGACACGTCAGAATGGTCTATTTCTAAACAATGTCAGAGAAAATGAGACGAAATTCAATTTTTATTCCAAATATTGTAAAGCAATAGGCCAAACAGATGGACAGGTATGGCATTACTTCATCTGTGGCATGCTAAGCTTGGCCACGGGCCTGCAGAGCACAAAGGTTTCAGCAGTCCTCAGGGGTTAACAGGCAGCACGCTCAGCGAGGCCCAGAAATTAAAAGATCTAGCAACTGTTGCTTTTTTACTTTAACCCTGCAAGAGGCTGCTAGGCTGGGAAAGCAGCTAGCTAGACTAACCAGCTTGGCATTTTGCAAGGAAAACTTCAGAAAATGTAATTGCAACAACTGAAAAACAGCCCAAAATACGTTCAGCCTGAAATTATTTCTTCTGTTGCATATGTTTTCTCAGAAAGGAAATACTTTTAAAAAGACCCTGAATACTCCTTATGGATAAATGATTATTATATAAAGACTCTGCCAAGTCTTTAATCTGTTTGCATGCCCTGAAGAGTGCTCTAGGAGACTACAACTAGAAACTGAGGATGCAGTCCCATGAATATTTTCTGTAGCATCAAAGCCACCTAAAAAAGTCCTGGCGGACTCCACTCCATCTTCCCCTTCACACCCTCCATGCCCTTGTCCTGCAGTTCACCTCTGAAGCACCAAGTTCCTTGAACCTCTGCTAAAACCCAGCCTTGAACACAGAATTTTCCTTCCAGAACCCCTGATGGCATCAGCCCCTGCAAGGGAGTCCTACACAGGGATCTGCAGAGAAAAAGAATTTTTAAGTACACCTTTGCAGTGTGTATTTATCTAACAGTCTTGAGTTACATGGATGAAGCCAATAATGTTCCAGTCCCCTCTAAAGTTTGCCCAGGTTTTGTGAGGACAATTTTTTTCCTGTGAGGACTTTTCTGTAAGACCTCAGATTCACATCTGGTCTTTGCATTCGTAGCCAGAAAAGGGGGAAAAGGAGAAAGTACCCAAGTGCACAAACCACATGCTACAAAACTGTGCTGTTTGACATAAAGTCTCTTGGACAGGCCAAAACAGGGATTCATTCCTTCAAAACTTTGACCTCTGACAATCTCCTCGGGTCTGGAAATAGAAGCACCCCAGGAGAGAAAAGTTCTGCAAAGCATTCACACCCTGAAATGACAAAACACCTGCCCTGCACGGCCGCCCTCCGGCGGCTGCCAAGAGAAGCGCTGTGGCCAATGTGCTCCTGGAGTTAGAGAAGTCTACAATGAACAGTTTTACAAACATCTGCCCATCCATCACTCTTCAGAAGCAAATCTCTGGCAAAACTGTTGGCGACAAGACCTTGATGGATAGGGACAGGATGCCCTTCCAGTGAAACCCAAGAATTTCAGCTTAATTGTTTTAACTGCTGAAGTGGCTTTTTAAGCAAGTGATGCTCATGAGATTCTACAGAGAAATAATTTTTGTTATGCTCAGGTTAAAAAATTATTAAATATCCTCCTGGACACATATCAAAAACCCCAAACAACTCAGGCCTCCAGCATGTAAGAGTTAAGCTCCTGTCCCCTTAATGTTTGGTTGTTAAATGCTTCCAGAGAGCCTGGAACTACAACTGGGCACTGCACACTCCGAGCTCACTGGCAGACAAGTGTTGCTTTAGGCTTAGAAACGCTGCCTTTTCACTCCTGGGACCTGGGCTTATTCCAGCTTAATCCAGCTACAAATTGTTGTCTTGCAAAGCCTGCAGCTTCTTTTAAATGCCTCATAGCCTATAATTACCAGCAATTACCATTCTTGTTTACCAGGGGCCATTTCTGAGTGGTGTCAGTGCGTGTGTGTTTGTGGAAGAGATGGAGCCTTTGTGAAAAGCTTCGTGAACTGCCCCAATGCTCTTGGGAAGGATAAGGCAAATTGGCGTGGAAAACTGAGAGATCTGAATCATCCAAAGGGGAGTTGAGCATTAAGACAAAGCACAAAAATAAAATATCTGGGTTTGCTTCATTTCTTTGGAAGACCTACCACAGAGTTGTTTCCCCTACCTGATGTAAATAATTGCTTCTGCAGTGCTCAGCCATTCAGAGGCTGTTGTGTTGGAGCAGTTGCAGGATGATAAAGTACTTTGGAGATAAGTTTATATAAAGAGAAATTAGACTTATCCTGCCAGAACAGTGACTCAGCCTAATGTGTGAGTTTATAGGCTGCCCTGGTCTCGAAAATCATCCTTCAAGTCTTGGCAGCAAGCACCAGGTGAACATTGTGTTCTTCACATGGAGCATCAAGTTTCTGGGGCTTTGGCTGTCTGCAACACGTGCTTGGAGAGGTGCTGCTGCACGGGCAATTAAACCCTGCTCTGCCTGGAGCAGCAAACCCCTCTGCTGAGTTTCTGGGCTGCTTGGTGTGTTCAGCAGCTGCAAAGATCCTTCAGAAATAACCCCAGACACTAAGGAGATGCTGCATTTCCCAGGAGCATTCTGCTCTGGTTTGTAAGAGGACCTGGGAGTGCTGCCAGATGAAGGCAGGATGCAACGAGGGTGTCTCTAACACACACCAAGCAACACTCAGAGAAGTGAGCTGGCTGCATGAGCCACAGCTCCAGGGAGAGGGGGGAGAATGTGATGAGGAGCTGCTGTGAAGCCCAGAGGAGCTGGCTGGCAGCTGACTGGCACCAGGAGTGTGCTGGGGACACCCGGCCACCACCTCTTGCTGTGAAACCAGCAAAACATCAGTGCAGGAGGGGACCAGAGCAGATGCTGCAGTGCCAGAGCACTCCTGTCAATGCTTGTGACACACTCACAGTCCTGTTTCCTTTGTGGAAGTGATGGCTCATGGATTTTCTGTTGCCTAAGACAGTAAAATGTGCCCTCTGCTCATGGCTCAGCACCTCCTGCAGGCTAACAAGGTGACTTCTGTGGCAGGAAGGAAAACAGGCAGTGACAGAAGAGAACTCTCAAATTATTGAGCAGAAGAAGGTAAAGCAACACATATCCTTTTCTGCTTTGTGACTTTATATCTGCCTTATATTTAAACTCCTCATCAACTCCTGTTTGTCTTTCAAGTAACAAACCAGAGGCTGATGAAACCATTCTAGGGGTGTGGCAATAAATTGTTTTCTGTGCGTCTCTATACTGAGCTTTTTTCCTTTCTGTAGAATTTCAGCACCTGAGACCCCAAAGCTCTGGTGACTGAAAAAAGAGGGAATACATCCAGCCACATGTGACTGGACACAGCATACAAGTACATGAAACTAGTGCCCCAACAGCTTCCCGCTGTCCCTAAAGGCAGCACTGGGATGCTCAGACCCATCTGCAGCCATTGGCACCTCCCTGGCCTCTGTTTATTCCTTTTTTTTCTGAAATTCCCTTTTCCCTAAAGGCCTAGGAACCACTCCTAAGTGATGCTCTGCCCCTGCTGCTTCTGGAAAAGAAAATAATAAATTGGACTTTGGTGAACCACAGAAATCCTTTACTCATAAACTGAAGGAGAAGCTTTTAATTTCTCCTACATATCCATTCATGCTATTGTTCCTATTCTCCTTCCCTTTCTCCTCACCTACGAGCTACACATAACCCTGCCAGTACCAGTTCTTTAATCTCAGCTAAGCAAGCTTCTCTGAGCTGCAGAAAGGCAGAAATACAGCAGCTGCTCCAACTGGGAGATCACAAGTCAAAGCAGCAGGTGCTGAACCCCCTCTGACTGTGATTGATGCCCACCCTGAGAACAACTGAGCTCTTCTACAATCTCAGTGCGTATTGTCAATAACAACATTTATTTTTAATTTACAGTAGTCAAGAAAAAACCCCCCTCACATCCCTTTGATGTGCACGACAAGACAAAACCATCCAAAATAAGAGAAATGCAGCAAGTTGGATCAGCACTATTTAGCAGCAAATTGGATCAGCACTATTTCAGAGCCTGCTTCAACACCCTTTGCTCACATGACATGAGACTCTTTTGCAAGAACACTTGACGTGGTTAAGCAGTCAGGTTGTGAAGCCTTTTAAAAAGTTTGAATCTTTGCAAAACCAAAGAATTTTTGGGGGTTTTACTACAAATTTTGAATGAAGCCATGCATTGTGCCCACACCAAAGGCTGGCCATGGATTTACAAGTCCAGGAGAACTCCTTTGTCCATTATTGCTTCTACTTGTCTTGAAGAACAATCAAAGCTCCGTTTGAGATGAAATGTTTATCTGCAAGCTTGGTTTGGGGTTTGAGCCTTGTGAGTTTTTGTTTTCAGACATGGAGGTATAAAGAAAGCTCTGAAGAAAATACTTCATTCAAGTCATGAGAGGAGATAATGTAATGGGCTTAAAAATGTTGTGCTGCAATTTAAAGCTTAGAAAAATGTAGCTGTGAGGCATTCACTGAAATAACAACAGGAACACTAATAATAACAAAAAATAATAATAACAAGGACACAAAAGTGAATGCCAGTGTGCATGTTGGAAAACATTACCAAGCCGTGGAGTAGCAACCCAAAAATTTGAAACAGAAGAAGAAAAAAGCTCTAGATCTGTAGCAATATTTGGCAAGGAGAATTTGGCACTCTGGACTCAACATGCTTTTCTAGTTAGGAGTGCAAACTACACCATTTGTACCAGAGGAGGATGACTCTTCGGGATGCAGCTGGAGGGAGACTAAGACTCTCCTGAACAGCCATATGGGTTTTCAAGCCTGCCTTGAGAAAAAAGCGTTTTCCTGGAGCTTAAATCATCTCGTGTCCCCTCTCTGCTGCCAGTGCCCCTTCCCTGAGTCTTCCCTACTCTCATTTTTCTCTTGGCCAAAGGGAGAGCACGGAGGTGAGTTCGAGATAACAGCCCAGCCCAGGTGTTACTTGGCCACTCAGGGAGTGGCAGTGCCTTCCAGACGCTCCTGTTCCAAAAGCACAGGTTGCTGTTGCCTCATGAAGAATTATTACAGCACAGCACCTTCCTCACCCAGAATTCATCAACTCCTATTCATCTCTCAGAGAGCAGCAACCAGATAACCATGAAAACATCCCATATCCTGTTAAATGCCCCAGACTGTGGTTTTGCCTTTAAGTACAGGTTGTAAAGAGCTTTTTCAGCTGTAGGTGGAAGATGCAATAGAAGGTGAAGTAATTCTATGTTTCAAGTGAAGGGTGCAGGTGAATCCAATTACAAAGCAGAAAATTCAGCTGTGATTTAGTCATTACAAAACCCTGTTGCAAATGCAGAGGAGGGGACACATCAGGCTTGTGGTGAAAGCACGAAACACCCCAAGAAACAAAACCGGGCAACTGCTCCAACCATAAAAAGGAAAAACCCAGTGGGAATTTAATAAAATAACATAATCTCGGCAGCAAAACGACTGAGGTGTTTCATAGGCGAATGTAATGCTAAAACCACCCTTCCCCAGCCTCAAGAAAAGCCGTGCGCTGCAGCAACGCCGAGAACTTGGTGCAGTGTATTTTCCAACGTGCAGAGAGCCAAGAATAATATAACATCACCAGGCAGACTTCAAAGCCCTGCTCCTCTGCTCGCTGCTCCTGTGCATCCCTCTGGTGCCAAAGCACACAGGGATCGCAGGGCTCTGCTCAGCAGCTGCTCGCGATGTTTGACACATTTCCCAAACTCTTACAGCACTTGTAAAAGAAGTTTCCAATAGAGGCAGTGCTTTGACCGGAGCATTTACAAGAACCAAAGATAAAAACAAGAGGGAGTTTGGTTTATTGATTGACTGACACAATTTGCACAGATTTCCTGGAAAAAGGCATCGCTGTAATTGTGCAGGATATTTTCCTGTGGGACTGCAGATGTTCACAGGAGTACAAGGGAAGACTTATTGCTCTAGCAGGGAGTAAAGTCATTTTGGGAACCATCTACAGATAATGACAACAAAGACTCCCTAACTCAGAGCATTAATTACTTTAGGAGCTTTCACAGGTTGGCAAAGCCGAAAACATCCTAAAGATCGACTCTGTTTTCAGAGATAATAAATTCATACCCCAGCTACAAAGACTTTAAGAAGTCAGAACACTTGGTATCACACTGTGTGAGCAGCATATTGGCAGAATAAAGATTTCCAACCAAAACTGAAGACCCAAACACACAGAGGCATAGCTGAAATCCTCAACTCCTGTGCTAGACCCGTAAGTACCAAATTTTCCCGAGGTTTAATGGTGTGGGGTGTGGAGGGCTGGGCAAGGGTGGCAGTGACCCTGCAGAAGGGTCACAGGGCTCTGGGTGCTGCCCTGGCAGCCAGGATTTCAGAGTGAGGTCACTGCAAACCCACAAATACGCAGGTTTTAATTTGCAGATTTTTAACAAAGCCCAAAACCTAAACCAGATACGAGTTAGGATCATAAATTTTCATCTGGGTTGTTACTACTATTTTTAGTTTATCAAGTTTTAGAAATGTGTCTGAGACTGTGTGGGAAAGAAAGGGGCTAGAACCCCTAACCTAAAAAAAGTACCATGGGCACTACCAGGGCCAGCTGATGTTTTAAATCAGGGCTGACTTCACAAGAGTTTGGATGGACGTCACAAAACAATCACCCTCATCATCCCCATCAGCCAACCCCAAATATCCCATTGCACTTCCCGCTCAGATAATTGGGTGGGAAGCAGCTTGCATTAGACTGGAGCTGATTTTTTTTCCAGTTTAATAAAAGGTAGCATCAAAAACTCATTCTCACCCACAAATGCCACTCATAGCCAGCAGCGTGATGTGGCAGGGGTGCTGGAGATGAGCTGTGCTCCCAAAAGGCAGCACTTCCAAATATTCCATTTAGGCCATTGAGGTCACATCAGTCCTTACGGTTCCCTGACAGCAAAACTGGGGTGAGGAAGACTGATCTTGGACCTCGTTTTGGTTCATTTTGGTTGTTTTGCCCATTTTCATAGGAGTTTATAACTTGGCAGTGACCTTGGGAGCTCTGGGTTGCATGTAACAGATGGAAGGCAGAAAGCACATTTGCTGAACAGAAGTTCACCAAGGATAACATCTTTTAATATTAAAGCCACCGATAAAAAAGTGAAATGCTATAAATAATAGAAACCATACGAGCCGAGGTTAAAAACCAGGGTCCTTGAAGGTGCCCTGATGTTCAACACTTGAGAGTTTTCCCACCAGCTCTGCCACTGGTGTATTTTAATCATCAGTTTCCCTCAGTTGTAAAACACAAAGTGGTTCTCATGCTATGAAACTGTTCTGTATTTAATAGGTTACAGGGTTTAAACTGCTTTAAACTTGTGAGCCATTCACATACACCTCTGAGGCACTCTCAGTTTTAAACAGACAATAACTGACATTCATTTCGTGTGTGACAACTTCTAGTGGCATTTTAGAGAAACCAAACCACTGAAGGCACCAAGCCTTAGAGAACAACTAAAAGCTTGTAGCATGAACCAGTGTGATTAGGAATAAGCATCTCTGCTATGTTGTTAGGGGTTTTCTGAGAACAAATTGTTTTATCAAGCACAGGAGAATACAGATGTGTGGCTGAAATTCACATGGGTCCTTCAGCTTGCTCAGACAAGTGATGGCCCAGGTCCTTGCAACTACTGCTCTTGGAAGACCTTTGAAGGACCTGCTCTAGTGCTAAAATGTTTCCCACTCACATCAAGAGGGCAAGAGAAGAGGACCAGCTCCTGACAAGAGGCTTTTGAACTTTAGAACATGCCTTCAAAAGCCACTGGAGCTGTGATCATCCTTTCCTATGAGTGGGACCACAGACTGCAGCACCAGGATGTTCTCACTGCTGACCCTGTTCCTTCCACACTGTGATCTCCTCCTCAGAACCTTGAAATCTCATAGCCCTGCTCTGAGTCTAACAAATAACTCCAAGTGATGTCAGGGCCCTTCTGACCCTTGTCCTTTAAAGTCTTCCTTTCTCTTTAGGCACTTTGGAGTTGATAATTTATAGCTTTCCTTGACCTAAACATCTCATGGGTGTCCAGCTTCTCTGGTTTTTTAAAACTAACCTGTTCTGAAGTGTGTTTTGATGATATTCCTTCAGCAAGTCCACACCAGTACCTTGTGTGTAGAAAAATAATGATTTTACTTCAAACAGAAAATTCAAACCCTGTATACTTGAGACACAACTTGCCCCAAAATTATTTTTCCACACATGTCCAGCTGGAATTTCACTTTCTTCACACAGTGTGTTTAAGCATAATAGACACTAAAACAATCATTTATACCACAGACTGGAATTGCTTGGGTAGAACAATGAGAATCTTTTAAAAAACATGTTTTTAAAGATAAAGCCAACTAGCTTTTCGGCTTCAAATTTAGGTTTTGCAATAAAAGACATTCTACAAAACATTATACCACTGGAAATGCTTTAAAGAAATAAATTGAATTTAGAAAGTTCATAGTTATTTTTGTGAAGGGAAATGTGGTGGGGAGTTTGGATTCGAGATCGCACGACATCATAAGTCTTGGAATACTTGGAATTCTTGAAAGACAGTGGAATTTCCAGAAGACTAAAAGAAAGCTGGTGGTGTGCCCGTTTTCTAAAAAGGGTAGGTTGGACAATCTGGCAAAGACAGCCTGGTCAGCCTCGCTTCCCAGACAAGAAAATACAGGAATTAGAGCAAATGTTTCAACTCAGGCAGCTCCAAGAGCATTTATAATTAATCCAAATCAATACAGGTCTGTGGAAAAGTGTTTTGGCTGAACTTCAGCAAAAGCTGTTTCTTGAGGAGCCAGAAAGACAAAATCAACATGGTAAGACGATTTAAAATTAGTTTTAAGACAATTAAGATGATTTAAAATTAGTTAAATGACAGTTGTCTGCATTTAAACGGGGAGTCAGAAATGTACCTGCCTACAGAACCACAAAGTGAGCTCGAGACAGCATTGACATATTCTGTTGTTAACTGGAAGAAACAAACAACAAACACTGACTAAAGATGAGTGCAAAAAACATCGTGGGAGGAGAAGATAGGGAGAGATTGGTCACTGATTGTGACCTGCACCATGTGGGAAGCTGAGCAGCAGCAGCAGCCCCAGTACAGCCAAATCCTGTGCCATCCACTCAGCCTCCAGCCCTCCTGCAGGGGCTTCCCTCTGCTCCACAGCCAGATCCTCTAAAGGCATCCCACTGGATAACCCGGTAATCAAGAACTCCCAAAGGTGGAATATTCCATATGGGAAGTGTGGTTGCATCACCTCTGGGTATGGTACTGGTGCAGGTACCACCCCAAAATCTGGGATCGACAAAATCTGCCTTGATCTTACTCAGTTTGATTCAGGATTAAGAACTAAATTTGTTCTGGGTAAAGGAGTCTAGGAGCAACACTGGTTTAACTTATTAAGGACAGGATTCTGAGCTAACTTTTTAGGTACCTAAAAAAAGAGAAGAAATCCAAGAAGAGGAACGTTTCAGTCCAGAGACAAGAATGCTTTTAAGTCCAGTGGGCACAAATACAGAGTAGGAGTTAAGGCGCAAATTTAGACACTCTGGTTACCAACCATTGGAATAAGTGAAGACAGACTATGATGAATCAGTGGAAACTGTAAGATCAGGATTCTTCCTGTTCAACAGGGATTAAGCCTTGTGATCCATAACTGCTGTACGTGACCACAGGAGCCCACTTTTGACTACAGTCTTGATGATCTATAAGTCTCCAGGTCCTATCACCTTCCCAAATCTAACAAATGGCAGAAATGCACAATCCAGCCACATCAGAGGAGCAGGGTAAACAAGGCATGGGCATCAAGGCTGGCACCGTTATCGTGCATTTATTAGTGTGAAACCTGGCCTGTGCCTCCCCGTGTCTACATGGAACTGCTCTGTGCCATCAAAGCAAACCCAGTCAGGGCAGTTTTATTGTCAACATTTGAGCAAAACAAAATTTGATATTACCTTCAAGAAAAACCAACATGACATGATTTAAATATTCACATTTCAGTAATACGGAATGTTTTTATTACTAACACATGCAAAGAAAATATTGCAATGTTTATGCGAATATCACATGCTTTAACAAACAGTGATAGAAGTCCATATTTGTGTTCATTCTTGTCTCTAGAACAAACCTTCTGTGACCTTTCTGGGATGCAGAGCATTTCAGAGCAGTGTTTATAAAGTTCATAGTTCCCTAACAGCTTTGAGCTGGTATGAAGGCACATGGTGCAGAACAGGGACTTTATAAATTTTTATGAAAGATCAAAAGAAAAGAGGAAAACAGCCAGCACCAAACAGGCACACACATCATAGCAAATAACAAGGCTGAAGCTGCTGTGACCAACACTAACCCAAGGGCTTGGATGTTGAACTCTTATTCTGAGTGCCCAGGGAGGATGGAGTGAGGACCCTAACTTGGAATTTCCTGGCTGTCGTCAGTTCTGTTACAACCGTAACTTGTTTCAACATGTTTTCAGCTTTTAAATTTTTTCCCTCCTCCTTAATATAGTCTAAACTAGACATAAAATGGAAAAAATGTACTATTTCCACTGAGCACTGATGCCTTTGACATCTGCTTCCAAGTGTTATTCATCACCACACGGCGCAACAATCTGAGAGCAAGTACAAGGTACCTTTTGGAAAAAGTGAGTCCCTGGGATTGCTTCTCATAACAAAGCCTCCCTTTCCCCAAGGAATTGCAGCTCTTGGATGTCCACAAAAGAAAAGCACAACAGCCCACCTGCAGTCCTAGCAAGCAGTAGCATTAGCACTGCTGCTTTTTAGGGTCAACCCTCCCACCTCACAGATGGCAGAAGGGATGTTCCATACTCCCTTTTCCAAGCATAGTTTCCAGGGGTTTTTTTTTAAGCGACTCCCATCTCACAGTGGCATAATTCCATGCTCGTGATCAATTTTACATGCAGAGAAAGGAAAGTAGCAAAGTTCTGAAAGGATGAAGGTCCTGATGAGCATCTCTGCCATGGCCAGACTGGCCTGGGGAGACCTTCCTTGTTTTTCTGCAGCTGGCAGCTGCAAGGCTGCAAATACTGCAGGAGACATCCACAGCTGCCAGTCTGGGTTCCATCCCTGTGGAATAGGGTTACCAATCCCTGCAGCATCCAACTCTTTACATGGAAAGTACTGATGAAAACTCAGTAAGAAAAGATTTGGGGCTAATCTCACCAGCAAGTTCCCATCTAAATCACCAGGAGGAGTTACAAAGACTTCAGATAAATGCCATGCTATTGCAGTAACAAAACAAAGGAAAAAGATTCCAGTTTCGCTGGGAACAGAGGAACAATAGCTGAGCAAAATCTCAATTACAAATAATTTTTTTCTGTATTAAAAACTCTATGCAGAGTATAATAAGATGGGTATTAGTGGGTCCCTTTCCAGGTCTTTTCTGTTTTGCTAGATAAATTTGAAATAACCAGCAGCTGGAATTAGCTCTGTTGATATTGGTCCATCATGGCTCCATCAAGAAGCACTTCAGCAAGAAGGAGCTGTTTATAGCTAACACTATTCTCCCTTTGAAATCTTTATTTCCACACAAACTGAATTGTCCTTTGTTGAGTGCAGGCAATTAAGGGTGATTCACATCAAAAAAGCAAGATCTGACTCTGCACAATTATTTTTTCCCTTGAAGATAATACTTGATTGCTAATTCTAAGCATGATTCTAAAGGGGTAAATGACAGGAAAATCGAGGTTACAGTGAAGTTTGCCATTGATTTTTACTCTCTGCACAAAGCTGTCATTACACGAAGTTTCTGGCTTCAACCTTTGACAGCAAAAGCAGGGAAGTGCAGGAATAGACGTGGATGTCCTTTGTCATAGGCAGCACACTGAAACCAAGGATGTCCAGGGGCATTTTTACTTACCTTTTAAATACAAAGTATCAGAAATAAGTGATGGCAATTACCATTGGTAACTTCATAGCTCTTTACTTGCTGATGTGCAGGGCGGTAAAGTGAATTTGGACAATTTCTGGGACTTGCCATAAGCCAAGGCCAAAGCCTGTGAGCAGCTCGCTGCTCTGGTTTCTCCCTGGTCCTGTGCGGGACACTCACACCAACTGTGCTGCCAAGAGCTCAGCCAAGGGCTACACAAATCCAACAAGTTATGCTCAATGTCACTCTTTTGAAAGAATCTGGGCTCTGACCTGGGGTGCAAATTAACTTCAGCGTGCTCTCTGCAAAGTGTTGACATGGAGACATTACTTAATTCTTGTACAGCAAGGGTGACTTGTATGGATCATTTAGGACTGTCAAAACAAACTGTTCTGTGACTAAGGGCTTGCTCCATGTGAGCTGTGCTTGCAGGATTAAGTTCTTGGGGAAGAAACCACGAGCCTGTTGCTCATAAGTCTGGGGAACAGGTCAATTTAAAAACCTCTAATGCAAAAATAGCGGGTTTTTTTCAAGAAGAAAACATGGCATGAATGTTTTAAAAAGAAAAAAATGAAGGTGTTGTAACAAAATGGTTTTAGCTGCACTCTGAGGTGAGCAGACTGGTGAAACAGAACAACAGCAACCAGCTATGCCAGTGCCCAATGTAGGCATTCACTCTCCTTTGGATTAGTTTCGAAATGAAGCCATTTATTTATCTGTATTTGCTCTCCACTCAGGAGTAACAAGCCCCTGTGCTGACAAATCCGAGTGTATTCCATTAGTCCTGATGCTGTACAGACAAGCAGAGTGGCTGAAGCAAGAACAAGCTGCAGGGCAGGGACAGGTGCTTAAGGACAAATACTGGAGTCAACACTGAAAACTTTGATATTTTAAAGGGCAGAAACAGGAGGATTTAATTGTTTGCAGTGAGCAGCAAGAGGTTTCTCCTCTCCCATAGCAAACACAACTCTCCTGCCAACAATTTCCAGGCAAACACCTATGAAAAAAACTCATCCTGAAGTACTGAGAGAAGAGTTTTCTAGAAGACCTTACTAGACTTGAAGAGAAGCAAGAAGATGCTTGGAAAGGTGTCTAAACATGGCAGCACATAGAACAGCCTGGGAAGTGGCATATCTAGTGAATAGCAGCAAAAATTTTGGGTCTAAACCCCCAAATAACTCACTTTGGTTTGGGGCACATTTCAAGGAGTAGGGGGAAAATTCAAATAAATAAGTAAATAAAACATCTGGACCAGACTAGCTGGTTGCTGGGATGTTTTGGTTTTTCTCCCAGGTTGTTGATGACCCTTTGACAGTGGAGGTACCTGATCTCAAACACAGCTCTGCATTAAATCCCCCAAACAAGAAATTGCAGGGATTTGAAATGCCCCATGGCACACATGTATACATCACACCCCATGCCAGTCTGCAAAGGTCAAAATTCCCCTCCAGCTGTAGACAAAGGGTAGGGAGACACTTGCTAGAAACAGTTGTATTTTGCTTATTAAGTCAGGTGTCCTCCTGCTTTTGATACCCTTCAGATATCCACTGCTACTGCACAGTTTGAATGATACAGGTCAGTAACAAGAGCCAGCACTTCCTAATGAGCACAGATCTAACAATAGTCTTTGTTTCCTGTCCTAAGACAAAGTGAACATCATTCTGGACTGTCCACAGCTGGACAAAAATGAAAACTTCCTTCACGTTGCCTTTTAATGGAAATTTGGCCTTTTATTTCTGCACAGGCTTGTGACACAGTTGACAGAAAATGGAGTTAAGCCCCAGATGTGGTGCTAGAACAGCTCTACACAATTTTAACAGGGGTTTATCACAACAGTACTTTGCTATCTACAACCACAGAGACTCTCCTGAAAGAATCTCTTCCAGTGAGCAGCTATCAGCGTTTTAGCAAGCTTCAAAAATATCTAAATCTGGAATTCTCCTACCTGCTGGTTTTTATTCTGTTTCTTTGCTTAGAGCACTGTGTTCCCTGCCTTCCCCTTACAAACACCCCAGCACTGCCTCCCCTCAGCCATCAGTCTCTAAACCAGACACCCCACAGCACTTCAGCAGCTCCTCAGAGGTCACTCCTACCCAGATTTCTGACCTGTGCTCTTCTCAGGTCACCTGCTGGTCCCTGATTTTTTTTTTTTGTCATGGATATCTTTCATATTTGTGACAGTTCTCTGCCAGAAACAAAGGTCGAAACAGCAGTAAACATGTTGCATGTCTATTAAATGACTCTGCTGTTGATAAATCCCCAGTTTAATCTGCTCCTTTCTTGCAACAGACTAAAGATGGTGTAACCTGCACAAATCAGTGTCTCACTATCATCCTTTCTGCCTGTGCCTCATGCTTTGTTAGGGACCTGCAAGTTCTCCATCAGTCACTACTGTAAATTCATTGGAAGTCCTTCTCTACCCCGGCAGCCCAGGGGTCACCAATTCTGCACACTGCATCTTCTTTCTGCTCTGGAATACGGTGTCAGAAAGAGCCCTGAGACCAAAACTGCCCCTTACACCTCACACAGAGCAAGACCAAACCCAGGGGCTATTTTTCACACAGGCAATGGTAACTCTGCTACTCATGGCTCCAAAATACTCCCCACGAGTGCACCAGAACAGACTTGAGGGTGTTTGTGAACTACAATGTCAGGGACCGAGTTTCTATGCTTTTGAAAAGACCTGGGAAATTAGGAACAGGAGCACCACCGTTACTTTAGCCACCTAAACCCTTTCCAAAGTTTTCTGAACAGTTTTGTTCTGTCTTTAAATAGAAAGAGAAAAAAGAAGGAATTTCACTGTTCCTTTGCCCAGTACATCGTGTGAGTATTGCTGTGTTTCTGTCCCCCTGGAGTGGGCACTGCAACATTCTGGGGTGCAAAAAGGGAATGCCAAGTGTGTCATTCCAGCTGTACGTATCCACTGCTGCTAGACACCAAAAAATCCTCTGCTGAGAGAGAGGAAAAGTAGAGGTTCTGTTTGGCATGACATTAGAGGGATAAACAAAAGGCAAACCATCCCCAAGTGCAGCTGAACAGCTCTCTTAAATTCGTGGTGCAGCCATTTAATCAGAAAACAGCTGGGATGGAAAATCTGATATTTCTTGGCAGTCTGAGTAACATTTTCTTCTCACTGGTGAAAAGTATGACCCTGAGGGTTTGTAATTAAGCAATAATTAATCAGGCATACAAGCACCTCAGCAAATGACACAAAGGTTCAACATCTCTAGACATTCCTCCACTTCTTTCTGCTTTATCCAAAATACACAGCGAAAATCAAACTCTGGAGCTGAAGATGGAGAGGCTGCCAGGTGAGCCAGGGAAGTCCATAGCCCCAGACAACAGCAACACTGACACAGGGAAGCATTTCTGCTCTCCAGCCCATCCACCAGGGGAAGGCTCACACACACAGGGGCTCAGTAAGATTTTGCAGTGTGAAGGAGGGTTTGACAAGGACACTGACAAAGGGAGCTGCCCCAGAGATCACATGTGAGTCCAGGTTCAAACGGGTCACCTTTGTTCAAGCTTCAGTTTAGTCTGCAGTGAAGGAAGAGCTGCCTGCACAGGCTGGAGCTGAACCTTTCCAGAGATCAAAAGGGCCCAGAAGTCAATATTCAGTTCTAGCTCTTGGAACAAACTACCAAACAAAAAAAAAACCCTCCCAGATTAACCATTGCTTGGGATGATAAAATATTCACACTCTTCAAAACCCCTCCTCCATTTCTTAGCAGAGCATCTCCATCCCACTTAGGGCTGTGACAGTTGGAACTTTTTGGTTTTCTTTTCTACCTTTTCCTACAACATTTCCAGGTTACCTTTTACAAGAGAGACCCACAGACGGAGAAGGAGAGTGCAGGTGCAGTGAAACCTTCCATGGTTCTGTTGTGCAGGGACTTTCCATTACCTCTAATTTCCATTGTTCTGCAGTGAAAGCAACCAGGCCTGGTTGGAATGGGCAGCCTGGGAGCCTGAGATTGGACTGCTTTCAAGTACAAAGTCAGAGCCTTTCTAGCAATTGCTGTTTCTAACTGTTAAGTGGCTTTTGCCACCTCAGAAGTTTGGTGATCTCCTCTGGTGACAGATGGGTGATTTGCTCATGATTTTGGTGCTTTTTTTCAGGGGGTGAGGACACGTAGCCTGAAACAAACATCTTTTCATTCTTGACTCCTGATGAGATTTTAAATCACAGAAAGGCTGTGATATATAATAATCCAGGTAATGTTTCGGATTTCAGCCTTTGCAAGGGAATTCTGTATTGCCATTTGCATCCCAAGAGAAGCAGCTGGGAAACAGAAGTGACAGAGACTGTCCTTGCCCTGTTAACTAGATTTTCTGGCTCCAGCACAGCATGGGACCAGGCTCTTAAATTAGTTGGCATCCACTGAAAATTATTTCAGATTTCTCTATTTTTCTGGCAGATGATCAGTGAAATATTGACAATTACAGAACTTCATCTTCAGGCTTTTTGTCTGTAATTATCAGTTCTTCAGAATCAGTGCTAATGCTGGTGTGGTCCCACTCCTTCAATCACAGTAACGAGCAAAGAGAGCAGGGTGAGTACCAACCTCCCTGTCACACACGAGATCCCAGGGAAAGCTCTGACTACAAAAACCACTTCATGGAAAATCTTCTGTCTTATGTTCATGTGATAAGTGCCACCAAGCAAAATGCACTGAAAAATATCTCTGGAGGCAGAAACAGCTCCTGTGAATCCTGTGCCTATAGAACAGGTACCACACTGATAAGCAGCTGCTCCTTGGAACCTCTGCAATGATCATCTTTCAAACCAGACACTGAGATATCAGCAGTTGGGCTTGCCAGCTAAAGCTAAGGAGTTTAAAAATGAAACTCTTCCTTCATCTACAGGTGTTACAGGACAATTCAGCCAAGATAAAGGGGGTTAGGCAAGATACCCCACCCTCCCAACTCACACAAATACTTGAACCACACCACTTCCTCTCTAGAACTGCCTCAAGCGAGAAAAGGTGTGAGTAACACAGAGAGCTTTCTACAGACTGCAACAGAGACAATTGGTACAGAATATTTACACAAAATGTCCTCAGTTTATGCAAGCCTGGTGGCATGAGAATATCTTTGCTAAAACTCAGGTTATCCTTGTCAAAACAGAGAATTCCCAGTTCCACCCAGTCAGAACCAGCTCATGAGTTGCTTCACACTGGTGAAGTGTTGGGCACTCCAGAGGCATTTTCTGCCCGTGCCTGTACCCTGAGTGAGGGTGAGCCAGCAGTAACCACGCTCCAAACAAGGGGGTGACGAATCTGACTGGTGTCAAACCTTGTTTTTACACCGAGCATTTCATTCCAACACTCACAAATGACTCCAGTGCCACTGAAACAGAACCACTCTTGTGGCAGACAGTGGCAACTAAAAACACATCGTACGACGTCTGAGGGAAAGAAAATGTTGGCAAAGACAATGTTGTCAAAACTCCATTTCTGTGAAAACTGCTCTGGGAACTTTCAAGTGCATTTCAAGTGCGCACAAGTATTTTCAATTTATGTAGTTTCAACTACATAAAGCAGAGACAAGACCTCAAGATTCAAGTTTAAAATTTCCTTCTTCACTCCTCATCCTAACAAGCCACACTTTCCTTGGAATGAAATGAATAATACTCAATTTATACTTTTATCTTCTCCAATTCAGTGTTAAGACCAGCTATACATCAAGCTGAGGAGGAACCAATGGTATTTTCTAAACATTTGCTTAACTGCAGGTAGGATTTGTCCCAGAGAGAGGGAAATAACTAAGCTGTCCCTTGGGCACTGGTGTGAATACATGGCAGGAGCACTGCAGCAGATGTGTGCAATCACCATTCTGGATAAAACTCTGATATAACTCAATAGCAACTGCACACACAAGAGTGTACATAACTGAAAAGATAACCTTGCCATCTGAAAATTAACCAAAATATATAATTATGCTGTAGGCTGGATCTAGAGAGAGATTCAGGAACAAAAAGCAAATTGGCTGAAAGATGCATCTTTAAAGGAAAAGAGGAGGGAGTGTCAGGAAAACAAAATAAAGTGCTTTGAGATTTTATTGTCATACTTTTGCTTTGAGCTTGACATAGGGAGGATTAGGTCACTTAGGAATATAACAACGTTTATTGTGAGTTTATTGGAAAACAACTGGAGATGCCCAAGAATTCTTCAATTCTTCTATTCGATCATCCCACCCACTGCACCCAGTGGAGTCAGACCTGGGTACCAGGGAGCACATCTGTGGCTAATACTTAGCCAATAATTCCCTTTTTATCTGGAAAGAAACCTGCCTACAAAGCCTTTTGGAGACGATGGAAAAGGGGAATTAATACTCATTGAGTAAAAATCTTTAGCTCTTTCCTAGTGCACGTTCTACTGGAACAAGTAATGTTGAATTACTACATCTACTTGGTCACAAAAGAGCATAAACAAAAACCAAACAGACTCCAGGAAACAAGATCCCCCTTTTCCATATGCTGGACGCGTTGGGATTGCACTGGGGCTGCTGCTTTGCACAGCTGGGAACACTTTGCAGGAGGGCTGAGTCTTCCCCACAGCTCCATGGTGATCAGGGCAGAAAACTATGGCCAGAAATGTTTCTTTGGGGGTGTATCTGCTGAAGATATCAAATACAAACAACATTTGCAGCCATTACAGTGTGACTCTTGGAACTTCAGCCTTATCCAGTTTCCCCAAGTCGCCAAGAAATGCCATTAAAATCTGGCAGAGGCAGTGAAGAAGCACTACAGTGCCATGCCTTGTGTTCACGGCTCTTGGAGAGCGCAGTGGGGCTCCCCCAACCTGCTTTGTGATGACAGAAATCCACTGGCAGCAGTGGAATTCTCCCTTGTTTACACTGAACAGGATTAAATTCACACCAAAAGCAATTTTCCCCCTTTCTGTGGTGGGATCACCCCTTAGGAGTTCTGTTGATTACTCTGAAGAACTGTTAGAAGCAGAAAACTCCATTCCCTAATGCAAAATGGGGTGCTACCAGCAGCCTTTCAGTCTTTTTACCCATAAAAATCGAATCTATTTAAAAGTTTTGCTGGCCCCAGTGCAGGTTTCAGCAGATTTCAGAGGCCTGGCCCCTGTAAGCAGCCTGTTCTCATCCATCTGCAGGCTCTGCAAGGAGAGAGCTGTGGGGAGGGATCTAAACATGAGCCCAAACAGCAGCAATGAAGGTGGCACTTACGGCATAAACAGAAATTTGTGACTAAAAAGGAGAGGAAATTCTATCTCTATCTCTTCTATCTATACCTTTTCTACTCAGTTCAAGACTACTACAGGCTAGGAATTAAATGCTGCTGGCTGAATTGTGTGTTTTCTGTAGCTAAAATCAAGGTGTTCTCAATATAAATCAAGTTTTAGCTACTTATTTGTAGAAAATCACTTCTATAAAGCAAGATGTACGAATTAGAATGTAGCAAGGTGACACAAAATCCCAGAACTACAGAAACACAAACACAGATTTGGCTTAAAATAGTGAAAAAGTAACCATAAACCATTCAGCATTTAAGAAGAGATGCAACTGGAATGGTTAAAAAGGGAAAATGAGTTTGTAAGAGTTAAAAATCTTGGTATTAGATGTAACAGAACTGCAAAACCACACTTGAAATTTGGTAATTTGGATGGGAAATAATATTATTCATTATATAATACCTATATTTTGTTGAATGATGGGAGCTTAGTTAAAAAATAACCAAATCCATGGTAACAATCCATATGTATTTTACTAGATTTATATAAGGCTATTATTAAACTAGCCAGACTTCATTAAAAATGTAGAAGTAAAAATTCTACCAGTAATAGAATCTATTTCTCCTGCTGAATTTCTCCTCTGTCCCTGCCAGGAGTTAACTGTTGTTTGTGACTCATGAAACAGCAGTAACATACCCTATAAATATATATATTTACATGTAAATGCTGGCCAATTTCTGTGTTTTACACAAATAAACTTTTGGCATTTTGAAAATTGTTTTATTCCTTACTAAGGAAGAATTTGATATGAGAACAAATCCAGACAAAAAGCTCAGAAAAGGTGAAACAAGTCTGTTAAAGGTTAAATAATGGTATGGCCTCAGAAACACACCTGTGATAGACATCACTCTAGAAATAATGATTTAACACCTGGTAATTAAAACATTACACTATTTCCCTTCCCATCCCTTTAGCTGGTGGGATTATCAGTCCCCTAATATCCTCCACCACCACTTTTCCTTCACACTTGTATTTATTTTACTAACTTCAGCAGAAGAACACTGAGGATTCGAGTGCATTTTTATGAACCAGTGGGGCACAAATTAACAGCAACATCTCCCCTGCACAGGAGAATTTGTAAAAGGGGTGTGAAGTCTCTGGTGCTCATGGTTACACCTGTGTGTGCCCTTACCCAAAACCAGGGATGTGCAACAAGACAATGGAGCTCATTTTAATGCCAAGTTTTGCCTGAGTGGTTCTTCCCTCGGAGATCACTGAGAACCAGAGTAATCCGTGAGCTGAACCCTCAGTTCCAAGGCCTTGGAGGAAGTGTGGTTTTCTGGAAGATCCCCTCAGAAATGTTTTCCTGAAGTTTGGTAAAGCAAGTGAGGCCTGCCCACCCCTTGTGCCCTGTTGGATTGGTTCCTTTCCAAGCACCACACGGTGCCAGTGCACGTGGTTTAAATTAGGGGGAGGCGCTTTGCAAGGCTGAGACAAAAGAGAGCAAAGTCATAACAAGGCCAACCAAGTGCAGGAACACGTTCAGCAAGACCACAGTGAGCATTCCTCAGTGCTACAGACCGGAGCCACGGGAAGTGAAGTCATGGATCACACCAGCAATGGCTTTTCCTCCCCCGTCCCAGCACCATCCAGGACGTTCCTTTGTGTCTGTTGATGGCATCATCTGCCTCCCCTGTCATTTAAATCCCAATTTACACTCAAAATCAATTAGCATCTTTGATGCTGCCCCTTACTCAGTGAAACTCCAAACGGTCTGGCAAACCCAGAGATGTTTGGGCACTTCTGTACTGTGATTAACCTTCAAACCACCTCAGCTTTCACAGCTCCAGCTCTGAAATCATCAAGTTACTCATACCTTTTACAGATGGCTCCAAGTTCACAGAAACTGAAATTAAGAAGGGTTACAACTCAGGCAGGCAGGCTCTGTAGAGCAGCACAGAAATTAGTCAATGGAAATATATGGAAATAAAGCAAATAAACTGAATATTGTCTCAAGACAATAGCAATAGCACTTGCAGAATCATTTGAAAACCTCATTAACAAAATAAAAGAGACACTCCCCCCACTCAAGTATCCAAAGACCCCATCTCCCCAAATGCAACAGCCACAGGCTGAATTCTCATGGAAGCCCACAACAAACTTGAGCTGTGAGAGAGTGGGAACATTCTCCAAAAACAGAACTTCTCCCAGCATGGCTTTAGGGAAAAGTAGAAATTTCTCAGCACTATCTACACTGTCATCAGTAAGTATCTGAGATGGACAGGAAATGGTCCTCAGACTGATTTGGGAACCTTGATCCTACCTGAGCACAGGCTGCCAGGATTCGTGCCAAGGGGAGCCCTGGGGCAGTTCCCTGGTGTGGGGTTTGCCTCTGTGCAATCTGCCAACCACCAACTTCGCAGGCAGCAAGCACCAAAGGAAACGAGGCCAGACCAAACAGGAGCTACGGGCTGATCAGGGGCTGGAGTCCCTGAGCAGTCCCTGAGAGCACAAACCTAGCAGTTATTTACTGCATCCACCACATTGAGGCAGCAGGTGTCCCTTGGCTGTTCTTCCAAACCTGGCTTCTGTCTCGCTTTCTGCTCTGAGGGACCCATCAAACTCACACCAGTTTCTGCTGGTGGGATTTCCTGGTGTCCCAGTCTCTGTGCAGCCACTCACAACGCTCCTGGGAAATCACAGTTTGGTGCAAACATCAGTATTTTGGTTCCTAGTGATGGCTCCCCTTCCTTGGGGCACGTGCCCCCAGTCTGCCACCAGATATCCCATTTTTCAGTTTCCCTTTACAGGACATCACCAAGCATTTCCAGGAGCCTGTACTGCAGCAGCAGTGGTGTTTGTAGTGCCTTGACTGAGCAGAACAGAGGAACTGAGCCCACCACAGACACCTCAGCAACTTCTCAACAGGTTCAACCACACCACACACCCACGGCTGGATTTTACCCTGCCAGCAAAACTAGGTGTGACTGCTCTGAGAGGCCGGACACCAGCACTGGAATGGATCTTTACAGCTTGGCATTGCTGCTGCCCTCTGAGGAAGAACAGCATGATGAGGTGGGAGAACAGAGCCACAGCCTCTTTTGGACTAATGGGTAAAAAATGCAGGCAAACTATTTTTAGATGAAAGCATGAAAACATTCTGCTTGAATTAAACTCAGAACCAACTTGAAAAAAGCAAGAACAGATGCAAAAATACTTTTAGTAGAAAAATATGTTTAAAATTCTCTAAAAAGAGTTTGGAAGATGCACTTCCTTACAGACCTAGACAGAGTTTAAAAATGAACCAACAACCACCACTCTCTAACCTTCGAACACTCTTCAAGGCTCTCTGCACTCCCACAGGAGTTTTGGGAATGCTTTGAATGCACGCAGCAATGCCATGAAGTAGCATCCATGTAAATGAAAATAGCAACCAGACACTCGGCAAACCAGAGTAAATGAGTGAAGAGACAGTCACATCAAGAATGGACATTTGTCAGCTACAGTCCTTTCTTCCCATATATTTCCTAGGCTTTATTCAGGATAAAGGTGTTAAAACCTGAAGCTGGGCAGCAGAGCAGAGAGGGGAGGGCTGGCAGGGAGTCAGGCTCTGCTTTCTCACAAGGTTTTAGTCTATAAGAGTTGGGAGTGCCAGAGATCCCCCTCCTGCCTCCTTGGCTCTGTTCTGGTGCCTACAACTGAGTTTCACATTGACTTAGGGATAAAACTTCTATTTAAAATAAAAAAGGATGGCTACATGACACTCTGCAGAGAAAAAGGCTGATAAACTGGTGTGAGTTCAAAGTACTCAGTAATTGCTAGGGCTATATTACTTATCTATGAGAACTTTGTTTAAATAATTCTATTTTTCAGCTCAGAAAATGTACCAGTGCTACTATTTCCTCCTGTGCAAGATCCTTCACACGTGAATGCTTGTAGGCTCGTTTTCAGGACAGAAACCAGTAGCAGTCTGAACATACCAGGTTCATCTCCAGGTTATTCAAAGTTACACCAGCACCAACACCAGGCCATGCACTACCAGATCACCCCATGGCACATTTTGATCCAGGTCAGGTGTGGGCATGGGATCAGATGTTTCTAAAGTTAGCCAGAACCCCCAAAGTGGGGGTTTTGCCAGTTTTCCATGGCTCCCTGCCAGCAGCAGAGCATATCAGACCAAGCATAAAAGCACAGCAGTACCACAGAGAAACCCTGAACCACAATAAAGTCAATCAGTATGGATTTAACCTCCCATGGTATTCCCAACACATCTGAGTGACTTTAAACTAGGAGAGTACTGAATTCTTATCAGGTCCCAGGAATCCTAAAGCCAGATTTGCTGTATTTCTGAGCGATGGAGCAAGTGCAAAGCGGAAAGGCCAAACCGATAAATATCTACAAACATCTATTTTGGTGTTTGGCACCAGCTGGAGACAAAATCCACAGCAGGGATGGAAATGCAGCTTAGCACAGAAAGCACTGACCAGAAAGCTATAATAAAGCAGAACTTCCCACCACAAAGCATTGCTCCTCATATCCACAGGATTCCTGGAAAGTGGCTGATCTGTGAAGCCAGGGGCAGTTACACTCTATAGAAGGAGGCCAGTTATCCTTATTTTACACACTGCTGAGTGGATTCAGTTCAGTCGGAGTAAAGAAGTGTTAGCAGCAACATTGGTTGGCTGGCAAGTAAAGCTGATGCCAAAAGCTCCCACCTGGGTCAGGATGCTGCACTTCAGTCAGGGGCTCTTTTCCTTCCCTTGCCCTGGACTTTTCACTCACAGCTCACTGGCAATGGAAGAGGAGCTTCGAAAAAGTAGTCTTATTTTTGAACCAAAAGGAATTTTATTTCTTTTTTGATAGCTGGAACTTAACCATGAAAGTATAGGGAAGGATAGAAGATGAACCATCATTTCACTCTTAGTTCTTCCCTGGGCGTTGTATTTTGGCCCCTGGACATACTGAGGTCACTCTTGTTTTCTTATTATACATTTATATATTTATACCCAGTCTCAGGATACAAGAGATGTCCCAGGATCTCTACAGGCAGCGAGATGGACAGAAGTAGGTTATAGGCAGGAGTAACATAAAGCTCAGCTCTGGCTGGGGAGCTCATGGAAATAGTCTGCATTTTCTTCTAGTGAGCTTTGAATTAAAGTTTTGCTTTCTTTTTCCTTTCCTTAAATCTGTTTTCAATAAGTGTAGAGCAAAAAAGCATGAAGATAATTATAGCTGTCTGTGCAAAACAGAAATGTCAGACCTCACATTTCCCAACTGACCTTTCATCAGATGAAAATTCCCACAGCAACGTTCCCCAAGCACAGAGTTGGGAACTATGAAAATTTGCAAAACAGCTTTCTGTCCAATAACTTTGTTCACGTGGCAGATGCACAGGTGGGTGTTACCGTGATTTACATAGGAGGAATAGCTTTAAGGTAGCAAAAAAGTCATCAAACCTTAAAAGCTGTTCTATAAGAAAGTTTGTGCTGAGCAACCAGAGAAACGCCATGCTGAGGGACTGCTAGTGAGATGTGATGTGCTGGTCCTCCGACTGCAGGACAATGGATGACAAGAAAGTCAGATAAAAATGAAAATGGAATATTTTTTTACAACATGGCTTGTCTTGTCTGGCTCCTTCATTGAATCTCAAGGATGAAGGGATGAAAGGGAAAAGGTTCTTAGTAACTAACACTGGGATAGGAGAGTTGGCTTTAATCAATTAAAAAATGAGAGAAAGTCACATAAAATCTCAGAGTAGCTGGAAGCAGCCTAGTACTGAATATCATAAAAACAAGACTTTTTGTTCCCCAAAGTGCTCCACTGGCGAGATGTGCAAGTATCACATGGTTTGTGTGCTGCGGGAGCAGAGCATGGAGGAATGTTTTCAGTTGGCTTGGGAAGAGTTTTGGTGACTCCCAAGTTCTCATATCTGACTAAAACTCACCCTGCAGTCACAGGTCTGTCATCCCATTTTTCCCAGATGGGTACAGAGAATCCCAGAATTGTTTGGGTTGGGATGGACTTTAAAGGTCATCTTATTCCACCCCCTGCCATGGGCAGGGACACCTTCCACCAGAGCAGGTTGTTCCAAGTCCTGGTGAACTTGTCCTTGAACACTTCCAGGGATGGGGAATTCACATCTCTGGGCAATAAGAGATCTCCCTCCATAAAATCCTCCAGGCAGGAATCAGTCACAACTGCACTCCTTTTTCCCTAGAGCACGTTCAGCCTCCCAGAGCAGTTCAGGGAGCTGCCAGGTGTGTCACGGTGTCCCTCACCCCTCCTGCTGTCCCACAGCCCTGTCCTGCTCTGACTGTCCCTCACACCATCCTCACTGCCTGTCCCACGTCACAGCCTGACCAGGAGCCCTGGGGAGCACTTCAGAGGGAACTCGGAGCCAGTTCCAGCCCTGCAGCCATTTCAGTATCTGTTACCCACTGATCCTTTACGAGAGGACTGGTGCAATTCCTAAGCCTTTCTCTTGCTGTAACAGGTTCTCAGCTGTTCAGGACACAACTCCCCTGAGAGAAGGGCACTAACTCTTTGCAGCTGAGCACTGGGCTCCCCCTTTGAAAGGAAAACATTCCTGGTTTCCTCCAAGAGTTAGCCTTCAGATCCAGAAGCCTTTTTCCTATTCAGCAGGTAAGAAATTAAGTTCTGTTGGGCATTGTGTGGCTACAGCAGTGCACTCTGAAGGGCCACACGTCCTCCCTCACCCTCAAACCCGACCTGTCCTGCAGTCCCCTGCCACTCTAACACAGCCAGGCACCCAAGGCTCCATCACAGACCTCCTTAGGACAATTCCAGTGACAAATGGAGGCAGCTTTGGCTTTTTCACACACACTGACGTGTTACTGGTGCTCCTAACTGCTGAATTAAAAATGTAAAGGGAACCTGTTTTCTTCCACCTGTAGAGCTGCTCTCCAAAAATTTACCATCTCTTTTATGGAAGTGCTTGGTTTTCATAGGGTCACTGGTTCTGACAGAGAGGTTGTTCAGGAATTTATCTTAAGTAGTTAAAAGGCAAGATATATTAAAAAAAAAAGGCACCAGATCTAACCATAAGTGATTAAAGTAAGAAAAAAAATCAAATAAGAAATTTAATGCCTCTCACTCTCTCTCTAAAGACAATGATATGGTTGAGATGGGTTTTTTTACTTATTTCAGATTTTGCACAAGCTTACCCAATCATTAGGTTTCTAAGGGTAGCAAACCACATTTTAATTGTTATTTCTTACTCTTTATTTGTATTTTCATAGTGTCTAAAAAGTATTTTAATATAATCTATAAAGTCTTTCCATACAACGGAGCAGGAAAATAAAGGTATGTAATGGGGTTTGAAAGAAGAAATACTAAAATATTAATTCATCACTATCAGTTTTGCCCACCATGCTTTGTATCACTCCCCAGCCCCATTTTAAGGTACATCACAAGCCTAGGAAGATTCTGAAACCAGAATTTAAAATCCAGACTTCAAGTGAAACAATTGCAGGTGCACTTTGTATCCACATCTTCCTGACTTATTTTGATTAATCCTGCTCCTAAAGGTAATCCACTGAAATCAGATGGAGCACTGGCCCAAACCTGCTGCCTGAAAATAACAAAACCAAAAATGTAGCATTTATTTCCCACTTAGTAATCAAACTCACCCCCCCACCCCCCTACCCCAGTTTCTTACAGAGCAACGTAATTTCCAATGCAAAAAAAAATTTCATTTTTTTCAAACAAAGTGTTGAGCTCTGGAAAAGATTTTACTATTACAGAAAAAGCTCTGCCAAACTGTTTTGGCTGACAGCTGGGGGTAAGGAAAACCAGGCTGGGGAATTTTTTTTGCAGGACTCTGACAAAATTTTTAAATACCTGCCATTTTCTGATAACTGCAGTGAAAACTTCCATCAATTCCAGCATTTTGGTAAGAGTGTTATGTAACTCCCATGAGCTTTCCTTGGGAAAGCTCCCAGTGGGAGTCAGCAATGCCCTGGATGTTCAGGATCACCCAGCACCACGGGTACAATGTGCCATGGCTGGTGCTGCACCCAGAGCCCCCCTTTTCCCTGGGTTATATTGGGATAGAGTCATTCCAGTAGGTTTTCCTAGAGCCACAAGCCACTGATGTAGCACTTATCATGGGCTCCACCAGAAACATTCATGGAATGAGGAATAATAATTAAAAACCCAAAAAATGAGGAAAAATAATTAGAAAAATAATTAAATAATTAAAAATAAGTACAAACCCAGTTGTGTACTGCTGTTTGCATTAGACAAGGTACTAATCTGCTCACAAGTATCAAAATAAGAGGTGATAGATGATGGAGATAAAAGCAAATGAGGGCCTTAACCTCTGAATGGGGTTCCTAATGCTCCCTCATCCTTGCCAAAGTCCAAGTCTCAATAATCACGTGGCTGTGATTTATTATCCGTGTAGGGCCACATTCTGAAAGAAGCCCCAGGGGGTCTGTAAATTGCAGATGTAACCACAGATTAATGCTCATAATCCCTGCTAAAAACTCTGCAATAACACTGCTATCGCCTAGAGAAATTCTCCCACTAATATTCCTAATCCTTTCCCATTGGACTTTATGATCCTTCTGTGATTTTCAGGCAGTCCAGCAGTGACTAAACAATATTTATGATTTAATTTTGCTGGTTTTCATTTCCAGACTAGAGGACTTTTAAAAACTTTATTTTAAGTTACACCCACACACATAAATGCTCCCTCCTATAAATACAGGAAATGACCAAAAGAAAAAATGATAAGAAACAAGAAGATGCTCTGTGTCCTTTATTGCCCCTCCTACCATTGCATCCCCATTTGGAAACTTGTATTTCTTGTCAGGCACTGGAAAACACACCTGGGAGCATTAGTGACCCTCCACTGCTGCTGCTGTAGCACCACACCTTCAACTCCAAACTCACAACCAGCAGGACAAAAAAAGGGAAGAGCCTTCTATTTTTTCCCCCCTTTTATTACATCATACTTAGTCCTATTCTTTCTTCTCAGACTGAAAAGCTGCCAGTTTTCAAGTGTCCCTCATTAACTTTTAAAACCTAAGCTCTGCTAAAGTAGAGTTATTAGTTTTTTCCTGGCACTGCCTGAAATTGCAGTACCCGCATAAGAGCACTAAATCCTAATAGCTACTCAAGGCAAACCAGGAAACAGAGCTTAGTGTGAGACATGATATTAAATATTTGTACACAACAGGTTCTAACAGGCAGGCATTGGAGCTGAAGGTGATTATGGGTGCCTTTGGAAAGAGAGTGATCTAGGTGTTTCAAAAGAAAATTACCTTTAAAAGTCAAAATATAAGAAGAGATAGTAAACAAATAACATTTCTGTTATTTACAGACATACAGATTTCTTACACAGATATGCAGAGTAAGCTTCATACTAGAAAGAGGCTGAATTAAGGGGATTACAGGAATGAGGGTTGGTAATCACAGGGTTGAACAAATCTAAGGTGAATCCTAAATAGCAATATAAACATAAACACGATGCCACAAGCCAGATTCTGTTCCTCCACAAATCACTCAAGGGCTCTGCAACACCATCAGTTTGACATCTGTACTTTCACACTCTGTCAGGAACCTGGGATTTAATTAATAATTGTCTGGAGGAACCAGACTGAAAGATGCCAAGTCAAATATATTTAAAATTATTTTTAGACAGAACGTAAGACCAAAAGATTCTAAACAATTTCCACTGATTTGCTCTTCCTTTTATAGTGGAATTAGAGCCACCAAAGCTCAGACTCTTTGATACCTACAGATCTGCAGTTTCAGTGTAACAAGAACAGGATGAAATTTAGTAAGCAGCGTGTTTTGAAGGTGTCTAAATGCAATGACACAGAGATCAAGCAGCAAAAACCAGCCCTGTTCCCAAATAAAAGGTCTGGCCATCAGCTTTTTAAGAAGCTGGAACTCATTTGAGTCAACCATCTCTACTCCTTGTGCTTGTAAAGGCCAGTATGGGGACACATCTCTCCAATAACTACTGTGCTGGTCTTGAAAATAATTCTGTGCTTCTCTTCAGTTAGAAAGTGGCTGTTAAAATGTGCAGCCAAAGAATGGTCACGCTGAAAGGCTCCTACCCACCTTCCACCCAGTCATGTGGAATATCACCAAGACAGACTTGCAAAGGATGTATTAAAAACAAACTATTGTAAGTGCAAAATCCAGGAATTTATGATGCTGCTGAATGAAGCCACATAAATAATTCAGTATTAACAGGACTTTAAACCTTCCTAGATGTACTGAACCTGATAGAAAATGAACCTCAGCACCCGACTTCTACTTTCAAAAAAGTAATGTGTCTTTTTCCTTCTTTCCTCTTGAAATCGATTCTCCTTCCTTCCTTTTACTAAACTGGTAAACTGCCAAAATCCCCAGACTGGAGTCCTAGATCAATATTCTGTAGCCATTCCCCAGCAGTGATGTCCTTAAGAAGAAGGAAGGACCTTTCACTGCTTTCACAGTGCTTTCATTTCAATATCCTGAAGCCTGCAGCAGACACCTTCTGACTAAGTCAGCCAGATCCAAGCACATTCTCCTGAGATGAAGGCTCTACTTAAGTTCAGGAGAGCACTGGAGATGTTTAAGAAAATAAAAGTTAAGCTGAATGTCTCAAAATACCTCCTTCTACACCTGCATTTCACACTTCTCCCTGTGACACCTGCTAAGTAAAGGAGGGAAGAAGATTCATGAGCACACAGGCAGAAGCTTGGAGTTGCAAGAAAATACAGGATATTCTTGGAAAATTACCTCAGGTTTAGGTCTGTGGCACAGTCAGAGGCAGCACGAAGCCAGATGAGGAGCTGCCCTTTCAAACACTGTCTGTGATGTACACAGAGATCCCAAACAACCCCAGAACTTCCTACCCCATGCTTGGAGTTTCACACTTACACACACACAACACACTTTTTATGACTAGATTTTGATTTCTGGAAAGGTGCTAGAGAAGCCAAGTGCCTGACAGGGTGTGCCAGCAGACAGCAGCCCATGGGATCATCAGGCTTGGAAGGAATCCCAGATGGGTCAACCCAACCCACCACCCTCCTTCAGAGCAGAAGGGAGCTCACTATGCCTACACTCCCCTCAAAAGGTGGGTATCAAGCTTAGCTTGGAACCTCTCACCTGCTGGGGCCGGTCACCTCCCCCGGGACCTCAATGCACTGATCCTTCCCTGATGGTTTCTCCTAAGCCTTCTCTGGCCTTATTGCCTAATCAAAATAATTGGTGCCTGTCCTTTCCCTAGCAGTACTTAAATATGTTTGCAGACACTTACAGTTTTCTTTTGGTCTAGACTGAACACGACCCTTGAATTTTCCACAGAGACCCGAAAGGTTGATGATCTCCCTGGGGCTGAGAGCGGGGCCTGGCCGTGGCAGGTAACAGCTGCTGGGAGGGCCCAGCCATGCCTCTGAATAAGCCATCAACGTAACCCTGCCAGTCACAGAAACAGCTTCAAACATTCCTCACTTTCACCACATTATGGGGAAATTTCAGTTTCTCCAGACCCACAACCATAACTTATTTATTGCTGCTTTGCCTCTTGAAGCCGTCTGCTCTTAAGAGAAATACATTTGATTCTGCTGTAATACATGGGCTAGAATGTGCATCCGTACTTAAAAGGAGTTTGAACAAAGAGGAAAAACTTCAGGGAAATACACCTAATAAAGGATCTGAAAGATCCTGATCTATTCAGTTTGTCAACAAAAAAAAAATTTAAAAAATTTGAATGCAGTCTTTCAGAATTACTTCATAAAGAAAGAGCAAGTCATCCTGAACTTAGCAAAGGTGTAATGAGCAAGTGCTCAAGTCCCTATGTTCAAACCAGAAATGAGATGGAAATTTTTCTCCAACAGGTTACCAAGGAATGTGTCAGGGTGTCAGTCACACACGGTTCTTCAGTCTGGACCAAGGTCCTTCTAAAAGAGGCCACTTCAAACCACATGTGCAATGTTAAGGACTGTTTATGCACAGGAGATTATAATATTAATTTCTGGGAATCAAGTCCCTGTTACACAGTTTGCAAGTTTCCTTATGGGAAATCAGCTACAGAATATTTGAAGACAGACTAGACTGCTGAGCTGTGAATTAGTTTAGAAGAAAACACCAATCTGCAATTCTATAAAATGTTATGAAAGGTACTGCAATCTTTTCTTCTCCCACTGGTAACTGAATATCCTGCAGTTCTGGTAGGCAGACAGAAAAGGGAGGAGAGGAAATGGCTTTCTAAGTAAAATGTACCCTGAACAAAAAAAAGCCCATGGCATATTTAGAAACTTTTCCCAGATCTTTTTGTTCCCTTTTTCTCCCCTAATTTTTCTGTACTCCTTGAGGAGGACCTGCTGGAACATCTGTTCTTACCCTTTCTGTACCGTCACAGAAATAATGCACTAATTGGAACTCTCATCTGATTAAGCACAAGAGCTCCCACGTCCCTTCTGCTGTTTTGTTTCACTTGGCCTCTTCTCCCCTTCTCCCTCCCCAGATCTGTTATTCCATCCCATCCCATCCCATCCCATCCCACCCCACCTCATCCCATCCCCCCTGTAGTTTTCTTCTCTCAACCTCTGCTCTTTGGTTTTATGGGTTATTGGTTGGCAATCACACATTTCTGTTATTAGAAAGGTTTTCCCAACTCTTGAATGAACACTTCAGGCAATGGAATTCCTTCCTTAACCTTATTAATGCCCAGTACTACAGTTGCTGTGGTGACCACAAGGTAAATTAAATCGGGGTTTTTTGGGATCTAAAAGTGGGTTATAGTCTAAGTACCTGTTAGCAATGGAGGGCAACAAATAAATAAATAAAGCCCCACAGCTGGAGTAATTTACAAAACATAAGAGGGGAAAATTGGCCTTGGCTGTTAGAAATCAGAGCATTAAAAGGGTGTCACGCAGTACAAGGTTTAGGCCTATTAAAACATTGTAATTTTGCAGCCTTTAATGTTATCAGTATTTTCCACTTGACGCTGCCAGATAATAACAAAGAGTGGACAGCAAACATCCTGCCTTTAGAGTCAGGGTATGTGCAGAGAATATCCCCCAGCCTGAACACGAAAAGCCACTCCCTACACGTCAATAAGGAGCAAGCAATGAAACCTCCATGCTAAGGTGGCCCTGGAGGTGCTGTGAGTGCTCCCTGCCCTTGGCAGCCAGACACAGGGCAGACCCCAGACACTGCCTCACTTTGCCTCCCTGAGCCTTGCTGAGCAAAAAACAGCAGGGTGGATTTCAAAGTTAAACCAGGATCCATAGGGTGACGTCTGGCAGTTGGGATTATCTTTTCTCCTTGAAAAGACCTTGCATTTATCCTTATCTTTTAATGGAGGTTGGCTTTGGGCTCCTGTTTAGCTCACACACTGATCCATTGGCTAGGGAATAATTTTGGTGGATATTTTCCTCCACAAGCTCAGAGAGCAGAGGCGCAGCAGACACTCCAACAGCCACGGTAGCTGAGCAGCACCCTCTGACAAACCAGAAAAACCAACAGCTTTGTATTTTAAGGGCTTATTCCTAGTGCTGGACAGTAACTTCAGCAGCCCTTGTGCTCAGAGCTGTAGGACAGCAAAGCACAATGCACAGAGCCATTGTCATGGCACGGCACAACGTAAAAGAGATATGAAGCCATTAGAGAGGGTCCAAAGGAGGCCACGAGGATGCAGAATGGTTTGGAGGGGCATTATGAGGAACAGCTGAAGGCACTTGGTTTGTTCAGCTTAGGAAAGAGGAGACTGAGGGTGAGACCTCACTGCACTCTTCAACATCCTCATGAGGGGAAGCAGAGGGGCAGGTACTGATCTCTTCACTCATGAGCAGTGACAGGACTCAAGGAATCAGCACGAAGGAGAGGTTTAGGTTGGATATCATGGAAAAGTTCTTCCCCCAGGGGGCGGTGGGGCACTGAACAGGGAATGGGCATGGCCCTGAGGCTGCCAGAGCTCCAGGAGCATTTGGACAATGCTCTTGGGCACAGGGTGGGATTGTTGGGGTGTCTGTGCAGGGCCAGGAGTTGGACTGGATGATCCTAATGAGTCCCTTCCAACTCAGGATATTTTATGATTCTAGGATAGAATCAGTACTCTGCAGAAGACCCAACCACTCTTGCCTACCCCGGCCCCAACCACGCTTGCTGAGGCTGGTATTTGGCTTTGTTCAAGATTTCTGGTCTCAGGGCTCCGCATTTCCTGGGACCTCCACACATCAGGTGGAGCTCCTGCAGGACCTGAGCACTTTCATTCTCCCCCACAGCCCCTTCCTGCTGGACTGCAGCACTACGGTGCAGTTTAAGTTAAGAATCAGTGAACCTTTTCCTGTTATCGACATCAGTAAATAAGAATAGAGCAGCACTTCCCAAAGGAAGTAGGATCTGTAAAGAAATCTATGAAAAGTTTTTCTACCTTTACAAAAATTTTGCCTTTATCTCTTTCTTCACCGTCCTATGAACCACTTAAACTCTATTACGCCACAGAAGATGGAAAAATTTATCATGGGAAAACTGAGATAGTTGTTAAACAGTATCAAGGACTAGTAAGGAAAAAAATATAAATAATGAGCCTGTGCTTCAAGCACCAGGCAATGTTGTATCTGTGTTAGATGGGTGAAGCTGCTGCAGCACTGGATAGGGAGGGGCTGTTCCTTGGCAGGGAAAGGCAGCAGAGGCTGTAATGCTCAGGAACTCCACAATCCCTTGCCCAGCACAACACCATAGTTAAGAAAAAAACAAAAAAAGATGGAAAAACAAGGCAAGAAAAGATGATCTTGGCTGAGCATGTAAAGGGTATCTTGAATAAGTGATATTTAAGTCATGTTCTTGTTTATCCTTTCAAACATGCTTGTGGTGAGCAATTGTTCACCTGCTATAAATTACAAGCAACTGATAAGTCGCCATTTATGAGTCTCCAGTCAACAGCACTCATACTAAAAAAACCAAAAAAAACAAACGCAAAAGCAAAGCCATCCAGAACCAACAGCATTTTTCCAGAGCTGGGCCACATGGAAAAGTTTCCAAAGCAGATATGTAGCAGATTTCTTTACAATTTAGTGGCTCAAAAGAGTCCCAAAGGGTCAGGCAAATTTCACTCTCCAACCACTCTGTCGTAGTTCTTTGCTAGATGTAAGTTTAATACTAAAAAAAAGATTATTCTGCATGCTTGAAGCCTGTTCTTTTTAATCTTAATGAGTTATGATTTTATACAGTGTAGAACCTTATCCAGAATAGCTTTAAAAACTGAAACGAATAAGATCAGAGAGCTGAGACTATGAAATGGGGTTTTATCCAACGTATGACTTGATGTTTCCAACCAGTACTCCGTGCTAAGAGGGGGAAAATGAGCCATTTAAAAAAAGTATTTTCATAGGAGATCTTCACAAATATGTTACCTCTGCTGACCTTTAGATAAAGGTAAAAAGGTTAATGCAATAGTTTGGAAATTATTAGCCTGAAGAAGGACCAGTGACCTTCTCAGGGTTGTTCCCAGATTTTTCAGCACAGCTTCTAATTCCTGGGAGATCATTTGAGCCGTGCAGAGACCTTACTTAGTCAGAGTCAAAATATTTTTCTGCCTTTGTAGTGGCTCTCCGAATCTATAAAATGTGGAGTTTCCTCTTGTTCCACCTCCACCCCAGGCTGGGGAGGGTGCCAGCGTGGGCTTTCATTCATGGGGCTGCAGATTTTCCGACCCTACTGTACTGGGAAGAACAACAGTTGGGATTGACTTCTCCCTAGCACGTCCTCTCGCTCTGCAGGGCTTGTCCACTGAACCTTCAGCTCCCTCGCTGCATCAAACACTGCAAATTCATTTCATCCATTTACATCATTGCTAGCTTGGCCAAGAGATAGGCAGCTCCTGATTTAAATCATGGCAGTATTCAAAAGGGAGACCTAAATGAGGAGTGCAGAAGAAATCCAGAGTTCTGGGTTCTTTCCCAGCTTCTTCAATAACCTGAAATCCAGCTTGAGCAAACAATCAGATTTATTTATGCCACAACTTGCTTTCCAGTTGGTGTTGAGCAGTAAAATATATCTGGGATGGATGCAAGCCTCAGACACTTTTACAAAAACCCCTTTAGAAGTTGGACAAGGCAGTGCCAACTGTAAAGGAACATGGAATGACACCTGAATGGGGGAAACTTTGAAGCGGGACCTTCAGTAAGGGCCACAATACTGTTCTGAAGCAGAAATTCCTCACACTTCCAGCCCCTTATTTTTTTCAGATCTAGATTTTCCTCAACCCAAGTTATCAATTTGTCATTCTGCAAAACACACGAATATGAACCCCAAGGGAGATCTCAATTTTGATGAGCCATGAAACGTTGCCATTTAATCCTTCAGTCCATCTGTCCAGCCCTAGAAGCTGAAATTTCCTTCAAAATGGAACTACTGCAAAGCACTATAGCTACATACCTCATATGTACAGTGGAGAAAGAGAAGCTGACACAAGCTGCACAGCCTCCTGTGAAAGGAGGGGCTGTGAAGATGTATTTCCCACAGTCTCATCACAGCAGAACTGGTTCCTGGTCTCTACCACGCAACGGTGCTGCCAGTAACCAGCAAAGCCACAGGCTGCCACCAGCCTTTTAGAAGCTGTTCCTGCTGATGCTGCTCTGTCCCCAGGAGCGAGAGGAAAGCTGGGGGCAGGATTCAGCCCCAGGGCTCTGCCAGCCCTGCCAAGGGAAACCCAGGAGTCCCCAGCGGGGCAAGCAGGACTTTCTAGAACACAAGACACACTAAAAATGGTGACATACACACCAGCTTCCAGGAGCTCAGATGATTTCCTTGCTCTCCCCCTCGCCTGTGTGATTCCCAGTATTAACCACAGTTCACTGGTGTAATAGTGCAAATTCTTTTCCATCCGAGCTCCGTTAAAAAGGCAAATGGTATCTCAAGGAGCAAGCTGACCCCATTATCAGAGCCTTTGGGAGTTAAGAGAGCAGCCAGCAGTGGAGCCAGCCAAAATGCCTGAGCTGAGGCCAGCTAAGAAGCCAGCCAGGCAAATCCAAGGCTGCTGGAAAAACACATTCTGGAGCTCGGTGTCTGGGACCCCGAGCTACTATGCACACCCTGCTTTGGTGGATAGGGGTGTTGGCTTGAACAGAGCAGCACAGAAGAGAGGGTGAACAGGAGAAGCAAATTAGACTGGAGTTACATAAAAGGCCTATTGACTTTTTAATGACTTTGTTACTTGGAAGTAGCAGGTATATTTACCAGAACATAATCTCCTCTTTTACAGTAAAAGGTTTTTGCAGGGAAAAGATACGTAAAAAGGGATCTTACAATATACCCTTAGAGTGTAGAGGGCTAGAATAGGCAGCACAAGAGGAGTGGGATGTACCTGCTTACTTACAGTCTTTCCAAGCTTTGGAAAGTGTATTTTTCAGTCACTGCTGAGCATAATTTCTCTTCAAAGGCAGCAGAGAGAAGGCCTTTGCCACCAAAAGCAGCAGAAAGCAAGAAGATTCATTAGGTTCACAAAATATTACTCAGTCACTTCCAGATCTTGATTTTAATAATAAAGAAAATTACGTACGATTTTTAAAATGCAGTGGAGATGACAGGACACAAGATAACTCAGAGCCACGGGGTCTGTCCTCCCACTGATTCTGGGACTGAACTGCATTTTGAGGCATTTCTGTTGGTGGGATCTCTGCTTTAAGCTTAGCCGAACACCAGGATGGTGCCATGGCAATGTGCACATCTGTGAGCACTGTGGAAGAAGCTGATATCCAACTCTGATCAGTGGATCAATCACTTCTCTTGCTGTACTGAAGTGCTGACCTGTCCTAAGAAGATAAGACCACCTCATGTACAGAGCCTGGCAACCCCTAAGAAAATATTGATGGAATTAAAAAGCCACAATCCTAGATCACAGTAAAGCTGTTTCTAAAAACACTGCTCTGTTTTTACCTCTGCCATCAGGTCTCAGCTCATCACTGGAAAGCTGGATTTCCATGCAATGATTAAAGTCCTGAAAAATGTTTGTTCCAGGGATCTCTGCTCCCTTTTCTGGGGAAGCATTTTGCTGAAGCACTGTGTAAGAGGAAAAAAAACCTATGCCCACAGCAGCTACAAAAATGAGGATGCCATAAGAATCTCGGGAAACTGAAAAGTAGGTGGAAATATCGGATACAGTTTGGGACTAAACCACGGATGTTAAGTCCGTGGCCACTTTTAAGAGCATATAGCTTTTCACTGCTGTGCCATCTGAAGCTCCAGGCACAACACCTGCCCAAGAGCTCAGGCTGAGGTTTGGACTCAGCTCCCGGCCTAAGGGAACAGAAGATGATTAAGACATGAGGCAGAAGGCCTGCAAGCAGAAAGAAAATAGCCTGAGTTAGAAGCCTACAGCAAAACAGAGGATAAGGTGCTCGGAAATGTTTCCAAAGATTGTCAGTGCTTGCAGTGCTTCAGGTTGGAGTGAATTAGCACAGATCAGGTGGAGGAGACTGCTACACAAAAATATCCTGTAACACAAAACTTTCCTGCTGTCAGAAATGCTCTCTTTAATCATTAGTACTTTAGCAAGAAAACACATGTGCACATACACACAAGTTTAATGTTTCTCTGAAAGTCTGATCTCTTGTACTTTAGACCAAATAGAAAACACAGAGCAGGCCAAATTCTGACCAGAATCCGCAGCAAAGTTCAGCTGATCTGTGGTGTTGAAAGCCCATTGCTGCTTAAAACAAGTATTTTACAAGGCAGTGAAATAAACTTTAGATAAACACAGGCAACTGTTGCTTTGGCATAGAGGAGACCGACACGCTTCAGAAATATTCCTCCTGTTTTCTGCTCCCAAGACCAAGGAGAGAACACCACCGTGCAGAGGACACTGAGGCTTCTGGCAGGAGAATGTTACACATTCGTGAATGTCAGAACAGAGTTACAGCAGCCTTGAGCCAGCAGGAAGGTGAGAGGCCACTGCAGAAATGGACTTATGTCAGCAAAAAGTCATCGAGAGCGTTTGTCACGGGAGACTGAACACTGCTGCTTTTCCTGGAGGAGGGAGGATTTCCAACAGAAAGGAAACATGGGGATGCTTGATCTGGCTCCTGGTGAAGCTCCATACAGGGCTGGAAGCTGTACAAACCTGGAAGAGTGTCTGGGAACGTGGCAGTGCCATCAGGGAGGACACCACTGAATTGTGCATGCAGAACACACTCAGCATTGTTTGCACATTTCGCTACTAAAAAGTCAGGGTGTCAGCCCTGCCTCCAATTTTCAAGTTCCTCCTTTACGGTAACACTCGAGAGTGGAAGGATCTCCATAAAGATCCAGAATGAACTGAAGCAATGGAGCAATTCAAGGTGCAATCATTAATTTCCTCCTGCTGAAGTGACAACCTCTGCCCAAAAGACAACCAAGAGACCCAGCTGTGATGACTTCAAATCCTTTGACAAGAGTTTCCTATTATTTCTTTTGCTAAAGCCTTGAAGTTGCCTTTGCCATGGCTCTCTGGGAATTTACAGGAGTTTTCAGTGCTTGAAAGCACCCACTTTCAGCTTCAGTAAGAGAACAGATATTTGGCATTGAACTCGTGCTTCCCATATTGCCTGTGCCACACTGTCCATGTCGATGTTTGTGAGAAGCAAGGCAGGGCACTGGGTTTGCACTGAAATGTTAATTACAAGGAAAAGAAAAAAAAAAATCAAGCCAGCAAATGCTTCAAAATGTAGAGCACATTCATTCACTGGGAAAGTGTGGTTAATCTCTGCAATATTTACTTTGATAAAATTATACATTTAAGCTAAAAAGGCAAGAAAGAAGAAGTGAAGCCATTTTTTCAAGTTTGAATCTTCCTCACGCAACACTGGAAGTCATAAATGATCACTGCTTGTCTCCCACCTTTTTTATTTGGAGGTTACCATTAACAACAGACAGTTACATCAAGACCTGGATAAGTACTTTTCTGACTTCAAAACCAAACAAAATACGCTCAAATGTAATTCACCTCCATATTACTGTGAGGAACAAAACACGAGAGGTTTGCCAAGCAGAGTGCTGAGGCAATTGGACAGCAAAAAGGCATTTATCAGCATAACTTTACAGGCTGATAACTTCAGAGCCAATCTAACATCTTTTTGGTAAAAAATAGTCAGCTTGTATTTATTGATATTATTTGCAACGGAGAATAAAAGTAAGGTGTTTACTTTTATGACCATGTACGTAACCATAAACTGTCCCTTTTACTCATTTCATTTTTCTAACTGTGGGTGACCAAAAATTTAAAAGCAATATTATCATATATCATTTGATTTAATGGACACTTCTTTTGCCTTCCACATAAAATTTTCAAATTTATATCTAACCCAAAATATCTCTAGAGAGAGAGATTTGGAACAAACAAACACTCAGAATTCTTCATGGAACCCATAAGTAATGCATTTTCTAATCAGCTATCTATTTCATTAAAGTTGTAACTCCCTAGAACAAGAATGGGCAGACCCAGATCTTCTTTAAAGGACACATGAAGTTATGCTAAACACACATTTAAGAAAAAAGGGATCAGCCACTGAATCTGGGCCACAGAAAAGTGACCATGAACTTCTTAGGTAACCGTGTGCTAAAAAGAACTCCAAAGCCTCTCTGGACGCGCTGGGTCTCATTATCAAATATTTTACAGTTGTAGGAGATGTGAGTCAATACAAAAACATTGGTGTAAAAGCAGAGCAAAGGAGCTATTTGTTATCACAGAATCACACAATGGTTTGGGTTGGAAGGGACCTTAAAGCTCATCTCATTCCATTCTCCCTGCCATGGGCAGGGACACCTCCCACTGTCCCAGGCTGCTCCAAGCCCCATCCAGCCTGGCCTTGGACACTGCCAGGGATCCAGGGGCAGCCACAGCTCAGGGCCTCACTAACCTCACAGGGAAGAATTTCTACTCAGTATCCCAAACCCTGCCCTCTGGCAGTTTAAAACCATTTCCCCTTGTTCTGTGACTACAGACCCCTGGCCAAAGTCCCTCTCCAGTTCTCTTGGAGCCCTTTTAGGGACTAGAAGGCTGCAATAAAATCCCCACGAGCCTTCTCCAGGCTGAACACCCCCATCTCTCACAGCCTTTCCTCACAGGAGAGGTGTTCTAATCCTTCCTTCATGGCCCTTAGAATGTTTCAGCTGGCTTTTCACTGGCCCTGCCAGTCACTGAGATTGTCAAAAATGGAAACAGATTCTCCCATTTTCCCCAGATAATCAAACCCTCCCCATAAGCAGTGCTAGGAGCAGCACACCACCAGCTCTACCTTCCTTCAGAGGGGTTTTTCCACATCTCCATGCACATCTAATAACCCTGCTTCAACAACAACAGCCAAAAATAAAAATTGGAAGGCTCCATTCCCTCGCAAGGAAGCTGCAGTTGTGTGTGGAGCCATCAGGACAGCTTTGGGTGTTCATCTGGCTCAAGTGCACGCAGCCCTCCCATCCGCCCAGCTGTACAGAGGGATCATGGAACAGCAGAGATCCGCCCGGACACGTACACCAGCCGTGAATGGGCCCTGAAGGATTTGATGAATGAAAAATGCTCGGGATTGTGAAGTTTCATTCGATTTCCACTGCTGAGGGAACAGGGTTGACCTTTTGGTTACCATGCAACCTCGGAAAGTGGGAGCTGGGAGAGCGTGTGTCACCCCAACAAAGGGCTTGAGTCAGCTCTTGCTCAGCATCTTATGGACCAGCTGCTGTCTGGACACACGTCCTCATTTAAAGCTGGTCCCCTGCCAAGGAAATAAAAGGCAGTCAGAACTATTTCTTCCTGAAAATCAGATTAAGGAACCTTGGAAGAAAGGAAAGATTGTATGGCCTTGCTACACCGCTACAAAAATCAGCTGAAACCCAGGAAACAACACTTAGATAACAGAGATAAATGAACTGTAAGTACAAAGGGCCATCAGAGAATTGGATTCACCAATCACTTTCTCCAAGGGATAAATTGCCATCAAAATTCCAGAATCAGAGCCTGATATAAAATGAAAAGTGTTGATGCAGCTTCATAAAGCTCCCAAGAAGAGAAAATGAGGCATTTCATCATCCAAAAGAGACAGTCATTTCATACAACATAAAACAATTTAGGTCTGACAGTAAAAAATCTGATGCAATTTCAAGGTAGCCAATGTCCTCAGCTAGGAAAACATCACTCACAGTATTAAAAAGCAGTTTTTTTATTAAAAAGCCATCCATTTGTAGTATCTTCTTCACCTCAGAAGCCATTTGACATGCAAATGAATACACAGGCAGCGAAGACTTTAGGAGAATCTCCAAGGATAATTGTCAACTTCTCAGCAATTTACCCGAATTTCAGCATTTGATATCCTCAAGCAGGAGAGCAGGATTGCAGCCAGAAGCCTCTAAATAGTACAAACATTTGTGCACTTTTACAAGGCAGGTAAAAACCTAAATTATGTTGCTAATTAATTTTATATTTCCTTTGGGTAGCCAAAGAAACCTGGAGCTGCCCAGCAATCACTGAATGATGGGGTTTTGCCGAGTATTCAGGTATGTTATTAACAGAACAAGCCAGAAGAACTGAGATCATGCTTTCTGCAATACCTACAGGGGAAAAAGTCAAATTCAAAGCAAGCTCATGCAAAGCAAATATCTACATGAGGCAGAAAGGCAGAAAGGAACACCAGAGCACCTGAGACATTTAAATACAAGTGGAAAAGCCTTTAAAAACATTTCTCCAAAACTAAGACAACAAAGCCAAGACTAGAGTTCAATGGCAGTGAGTACCAACCTACTCCAAAGAAAAATATTTACAAGAAATTGAGAACAAAACACTAACTTTATCAACTTGCAAAAGATGTAAGATATGATTTGCACTATGCACACATTGTCCAAATAGGCTACATCAGACTTAATTGATTTTTGTAACTGAGCATGGCACAGTAAGCCAAACTTTCCTACATACCTGCACTGTGTAGGTGTGATGCCCTGGAGAGAAACAGACAGGCAGGACATTAAATAGAATATTTTTACCTTCAAAGCTGCTTCCCTGTCTCCTTTTAACCTGCACAGTCTTTTTTGTTCTCCTTTAAAAGATCTTGTAATTCAATTGAGGAACATCTGTGTTCATATCAGCTTTTAAGATACTTAAACCCCTGATTATCATACACAAATATTCACTTCCCTCTGCACCCACCAGTGTAAAGCAGAGGCCTCTCTTCCTTCATTCTCAGGGCACAAATTAAGGCCAACTCTCTTCTTAACAAGTTATCTGTTCAGTTGATGTTAAATGGGTATCAACTATTAACCACAATATGAGTGGTTAATAAATATAACATTTAAAAAACAGATTTTTAAAAATATATAAATAAATAATACTTTTTCTCCCCCACGGAGCCTTCAATCAATCACCAGTCCTCTTGAATCGACTGTGTGGATCTAATGCTTATAAAGGTATATACTTACTTACAAGATTTCCAGTTTTCCCATCCTAAATCATCCCCAAAATGAATTCCAGAGTCTACACTCTTCTTGTCTCATCATTACAAGTGTTATAGTGGAACCTTTGGCTTTGCTGAGCAATCAAGGAAATCCTGACAGAGGCAGATATACAGATACATTACACCAATCTTGTCTGTAATTCACAGCCAGTTCCCCTTTCTCTGCTGGGAAGGGGATTAATTTGGCAAATCCAGCTCACCACTTCATTCTGTCTCAAAAGGGCCAATATTTTAAGTCGCATTCTCGAAGGGAAAATGTAACAATTTATGCCGATCCTCGATGCAGCGTATTTTTGTAAATACCTTTGCTATTTCCTTCAAAGGAAAGAAAAACATCCCAAACACCTTGCTCCACCTACCCTCCAACAGTTGAATTTCAAAGGTTTTGGCTCCTTCAACATAAGCAATTCAAGAATAAGCACCAGCCAAGCATTTTGAGTCACTGTTTTTAAGACTGGATCAATCACGACCATACATTGCTGAAATTGTTTTTAATTGGTGTAACTCCATTCCACTGAAAGAACTTAATTCCTGTTCAGGGAATACGCAGGTTCCACTACCTTCATCTCCAGGCTTTATGATCTGAGAAACCTTCCTTAATTGCTGAGAGACTGATGCAGGGATAAGGTTCCCCACGTCTCTGCATCCTCTGCCCCCGCTCAAGCCTTGCAGCAGTCGCAGGCTCTGGAGGAGAGGCCAGCGTTAACAAGGAGCAGCCCAGCTCCACGTGTTCGGAGACACCAATGACCAGCTGGGACACACGGCCTGGAAACGCTTACGGGAAAAAGGGGAGCCGTGCATTAAACCTCACCAGCTCCCGCTTTATGGGCCCTGAAGAAAGGGATAGAAACGTGCGAGCGCACAGGAGGCTCGCGGCGCTCCGCTGCCCGGGATCTGCCGCGCTGCAGCGCGCGCCTGGGCTCCAGGCAACTCTGTTCCCGTGCCAAAACTGTATGGAATGCACAGAGAGGTCAGGACTAGGAATTTATGTGTTTTGCAGTTATTTAGAAATTACGGGAAAGAGAACTTGGCTGCTCCTGCCACCGCACAGGTGTAGGGGACTCAGAGCGCTCGGCGGGTCAGGCGTTTTCAATCAAAATTCCACTTGGCCAGAAGCAAAGGCTCTGTGCGTGTGAAAAGATGGCTCAGTCTGGGGAGACAAACTGAGGGATCACCTTCAAAACTCTTTCTTTGCACCACCCTTCCATCTCACCAAAAGCCAAGCCCAGGCTTTATGTTAGAGGACAATTATCTCAAAGATAACTAACGATAAAATATTTAGTCTATGTATGTGAAAAACCCCTAAAAATATTACTCGAAATTTGCATTTGGTTATGCTCTTCAGTGGAACGAAACCACTCAAAAGTCATCACAGGAAGTGTCATTTGAGCTCGTAGCTGAATAACAAATGTTTCAGAAGCTGAATGGGAGAGCTCACTGGCTGCTCTACCCATAGGCAAATCTGCACTCCCAAACTTTGGTAGCTTTGTGCCCATACAAAGAACCTTACTGATTTACTCTTGTACTTATTGAACAGAATAAAGGTGTGGTGGAAATGCAGTTTAGTTGGGGTTTTTTTGCAAAAAAAAAGATAGGAAGATAAAAATACAACAAGGAGCAAAATGGATGAAGGAGGGAATGAAGGAAATGTGAGAACATGCAGTAAGAAAAGAGAAAAGGTGCCACAGTAAAAACCAACCCAATTTGCCCAGGTATGTGTTAGGGTGGCTCTGAACAGCTCTCACCTAGGTGGGACTGTCAATTTTTTGTGCTCTCAATTCATTTTGTGTGAATCTCTGAAAAAACCCACTCCACATCACAGTTTTGTGGGAATTCAGCACAGTAACAAAAGCTATAGCATTGCAATTCACAAATTCATTTTTCCTTCAGAACATAATAAACACCTAAGGAATCCTTCTGGGTTGGTGGCAGCTCCTAAGGAGTGTCCCAAGGTGGCTTTCTAAAGCAGCACACAGCTTGGTTTGTGGGCAGAGCAGCAATCTTTCCACAAGAGAGAGCGTGCTACTCCAGTAGGAATCTGTCAGTGCATGGAAAGTCAAGAGTGTCTGGACAGCCCAGTGGTGGGTAATGTGATACAGATGATTTCACCTTTAGGTCTCCAGTTCAAAAAAAAACTCAGCCCAAAAAGTGTCATCACCTGATAGCTTTTACTACTTCTATTTACAGTACCAAATTTCCCAGAGGGCCGAGCTGAGATCAAGACTCTCCTCCCTCCCTCCCTCCCTGCTGCAGGGATTGTGTCTGAGCTAAGGAACAGACCTCCTCCACCGACCCCATGGTGTAAACAGGCTGCAGATATGAAGGGGGAAAAGCACAGAAGGCTGAAATGTGTTGTCAAAATTCAACGAGTCAGACACAAAAGTGAGCCTGACTCCAGAGCTGATGACATTTTTACTCTGCTTTTCGTGTCAGGAGAGTTTCTCTGCCCTGCCCCAAGGGCAAAAATGCACATGTGCAGCAAGATCTCAGCTCCAGGGTGCATCAAACTTCCTAGACAAGGAGGTATTTTTGTTTTAGCCCACGAGGAGTAGGGCTGATACCTCCCAGGAGTGCTGGGCTCACTCCACACAGGCTGCAGAGATGATCAGTGCACAGAGAGAGCACATCCAGGATTCCCAGACACCCAGCAGCATGGTCTGAGCCACCCCTCTGAGTGCCTGGGAATCCTCGGCAAAGGTTAAAAAGAACCAAAAAAACCCCAGAAAAGCCAAGCCCAACGTTCATTTTTACCTAGACAAAGTATCCATACCCAAGGTCTCATAATCTGACAAAGCAGTTTATCTTAATTTGAATAAAAGGAGCAGGAATCCATGGTCCTACTCTGCTCTCCTAAAAACAGGACCACCTGTGATCATAATTAAATATAAGACCAGAAAAGAAACTTTTGCATGAATTCTCTTTCAGCTCTAAAGATGCCCTTTCCAGGTCAGGCTGGCAGGGTGGGCAGGAATCCTGCTGAAGCTTAGCTCACAGTATCCACCAAACCCATTCATTCTAGAAAGGCACACCCTTTTCTCAGCAAAATAATAATTTTTAAAAGTATTATTTAAAAAATAGTAAAGCCTCAAAAATGAGGGAGCCCATTCAGGGTAAAGCACCAACACCATCAAAGGGTTATCTCTCCATAAATATATATATATCTCACCATATTATATCTCTATCTATTCAACCACCTCATCTCACCATTCTGCAAGAACAAGCAGTAATTCTATTTGCAGTGTAAATCATTTAAATTCTGACATCTTCACTGGGGACTAAATAACATGTGACCTTATCTAACTTAAATCTGGTATTAATTTTAACAAGGAAAAAAATGCTTTATGAAATTCAGGAGCTTAAGGGTAACTGGGGGGATACAGGTCTGCCTCAAAGGGTAGCATATGGATTTAATTTTCCCTACATTTTTCACCAAATTCTAGGAACTAAAGTAATGTTTTGCTATAGGGTGCCACAAACCTAACTCAAATCTTGCCTAGAAGAATCGGGGTCTGAATGCTGCACTGAGCAAGGGAAATTTGGAACATTTGAGCAACAATTGCTAAACCTTACAGAGACCTGATTTCTTTTCAAGCTTTTTCATGTAACTTGCAGAACCTTTGAAAAAATAATTGCCTCCTTTGAAAACTAGGAGTATGACCCTATTATGAAATATAGATAAAGCCTGGTTCTGCTTCCAGTTATGCTTTTAAGTGTGGAATGAAATTCGGGAAGTTAAGCTGCTATGATCATAAGTCTAAAAACTGATCCTTCAGGAGACCTTTGATATGAAGTGTTCAAGGCCAGGTTGGGGCTTGGAGCAACCTGGGATAATGGAAGATGTCCCAAGAGGGTGGAATGAGATGAGCTTTCAGGTCCCTTCCAACCCAAGCCATCCTTTGATTCTGTGATAAGTGCAGTGAGTGTTAAAAAATTATAATAATAATAAAATACACAAGTTCATCAACAACTGTATGATGAGATATCTCAGTAAAACAGTACTTTTAAAAATGGTTATTAACTCATTCATTAAATCTGGGAAGAAATGAGGCAGAGAGTTCACATTCTTCCTTCCCACTAGAAGGTCACACCTCATTTTGCAGCTTCATCTGCTGCCATAGACTCAGCTGTGACAGCTTCCATCAGGAGCTGCACATCTCTGAGTTCATGGGTTTCTACTCATAGGAAACAGGATGAGACCTGGAGAACCTCACCTCCCACAAAAATCCCCACACCATGTCAAAGCCAAGACAAGCACTTTTTCCTACTGCAAGCAGACGCAGCTCTCCTTCAATTCATGACGCATCAAAACCTCAGCTGAAAGCAACACCAAACATAGGCCTCCAAAAGGAAGGACTCCTTGCACAGCACCTCTCCCCTGTGCCCACCAAAAAACCCCCAAACAATTCAGGAAAGGCATCCTGCTGGACTATTAAAGAGCTTGGAGCCAACAGTCAACACATTAGGTAACCTCATTATCCACTGCCTAGTGCCAAAGGCAAAACAGGTGTGAGGATACCAAAGCAAGAGGAAAGCACAGCCTGTTAATAGAAATCTGCAATTTTAAGGGCATTAAAATATTTCCAAATGTTCAGAGAAAAGTCTCACAGTGGAGCAGACGTTCACTAATGGAAAATAAAGGAAAAATGTGAACTGCTGGAAAGGTGCATCATCTTTAAGACACAGCTTGTTTTTCCCCTTTTTGGGTTCAGATTAAACTGAGACTTAAGGGCTTGAGTTTCCTTTTGTTCCCCAAAGTGTGGGGCAGCAAAGAACAGTCACTATCTTTGTGTCCCATTGCTGAGTTCATCATTTCATGGGGATGGAACACCACGGCCTTTCTGAGAGTCCATAAATGAGACCATTCCCCAGGAGAGGTCATATCACACTCACCACCTTGTCCCTTCAACTTCCACTAATCCACCAGTTCCAGTTCAGACCTGGAAGTAACTGCTCTCAGAAATGACTGCTGAGCAGCAGCAAATTCTGGTGAAGTTAGTGCAATTACACAACTGCAGAAACAAAATGAGAATCAAACTTTTTCCTTCGGCCTCCACAATGATCAGAGACTGCAAGCTGTATCTGCTGTATTGAAATACCTGGGCAAGAAAATCAAGACTAGCAGAGTTCCAGAAGTCATAGTCCTACATTACTTTGATTCTCTGATGCGTTTCCTGAGGCACTTAATGTCACAATTTTAGCTGAATTTAGTTTTGTCCATTCCCTCAGCCCCCACACTCGAACTACACAATTCCCTTCCCTTCACTACAAACTACATAAAAGCCTTAACATGGTTCATGATGAGCAGTGCTCTTAGGACACTGAAGACCTCAAACTTTTATTGTTATTAATAACCACCTTCATGAAAAAGACAGCAAGTTCCAGAATAATCAAGTAAAAATATTCTTCTATTGCAGCTTTGAATTCAAAATACAGCTTATTTTCACCAAAATTTGCTTCCACTCACCTCCTGGTGATGCTGCAGGACATACTGATGGAATTTTAATTTCAAAGGGTAGCTGATGCTCAGAGCTTGCAGGGTGAAGACCACATAGGTTTCTTTTATAAATTTTACTTATTTATTTCAGTGAAGCCACAGGACTTGCAGAGGGGACTTTCACTGGATGTGAGGGGAACATTGCACCACCTGAGAGTTAAAATCCCAGAAGAATTATTTCCTAGCACTTTAGATACTTTTCACATTCAAAACACAATAACGAGGTTTAATTAGTCTTTAGCATCCATGATAAATTGGTTGGCAAGGATACACAGAGAGAGAGAGAGGGAAGCACAGAAGGGGGGAAAAAAAGGAGCTCTGACAGCATATTACTTGCAAGCTGTCTTCAAAGTGTGCTTTAGTGGTTTAAATGGAAAACTCAGCCCAGTGGAGCCTGGACCCTGACCTGAGCCATGCCATGGTCAGGTTTCTCGGGATTGTTTGCCGAAATAATTTAGCAAGATGTTTGGTACATTCTTTCCTTGCCTGCGAAAAGCGTGACAAAGAGTTGGAGGTTTCTTATAAACACTTCAGTGGGCCAGTGGAAAAGGCTGTGCTAGCACGACACGGGTGTCCCCTGGTGACACAATATCCCACTGGGCCAGGGGTTCTCCCACAGCCACTTGGGAAGAGCTTTCACCTTGCAGGGAAACACTCCGAGCCTCAGACCATGGATCTCCCCAAGGAACTGCTTCCAGCAGGTACATCTGCTCTTTAACAGGCAAGCAACACAATTTAATTTACCATTTAACAAGAACAAAGTTTCCTACACTTTTTCCACCCTTCCACTATCAATGTGCTCCAGCACCAACCTCTGTGTCATTATTTCCACAGAGTCATGTCGACTGCTTTATTGAAAAAATCTTTCCAGAAGTTTTTGTTGAAACACCACTTTGAAGACAATCTATGTACATCTCAAATGCCACATTTGGGGTTTTTTTTTCAGCTGTTGCTGTATTTCTCCTGGCTTTCGAGAACTCACGAACATTCTTCCAATTAAATCTCTGGTCAATCCAAAAATTTGACAACTGTAGAGTCTCAAGAAGCATCTGAAGCAAATTCTGGCTTTCCAGTTATGTTAACCTATACTTGCATGTTTCAAAACAACTCCTTCAGAAGCTGTAAAATCAGGAACTAAATAGTGGAAAATAAAAGATATAAAACCAGCACCGAGGAAAGAAGAATAATCTCTGTTATCGAGCTTTCCCACATGGATTTAGTGCAATAATTCAACTCCTCTTATCCTGCTGGGCAAAGGTGAAGGAATGGATTGAATGAGAACTTTGAAAGGGGCCATCAAAGATGGTACAGGCAACAACACTGTGGGAACACGACAATATCCATGGCTGTTGACATGCTGGCAACCTGCACACTAAATAATGCTCACTAAACCTAAACTGGAGTTAGGAGTCATTTAGGAGGAAATTCTCTCAAAATAGAAATTGCAATGGAAATCACAGATGAACAAAATGACTGCAAGTAAATCCTGGCAGCGAGTCCCCCCTTCGCACACACACTTCTCTAATGTTTCTCTTGACTGACTTTTGCGCTGAAATGAGTTCATATGACAAGTCTGATTTTTTCCTCTACGGATCACCACACTTTTCCAGCACAAATAACCCTGAGTATAAATCATATACTTGCTGAAATGCTTAGATTGGCATGTTATCTCATGTAAGAGCAAGGTACCAAGATCTCAGTTGTAGAGGAGTGGTATTTTTTTGTTAGGCAAATTGCATGGGTTTTTTCTTTAGATAATGCTTCTGTAGGTTATTCAATGTTTTTTCCCTCCTCTGATAAAAGATACAGACTGATACCTCAGTATGTATGTACTGTTCTTCACTCATGTATTTCAAAATGCAGATAATTATCAACAATTTAATAATGAAAATTCTGATAAAAAGATCTTTCTTCTCATTCCAGCAGTAAAACGTGGAACAAAATTTGAGTCTGAACACTCAGTTCAATATGTTTTCCAAATAATTTACATCCCATTATAAAATAATTAGACTGGCTCAGACTACAGAATGACCTTAAAGAAAGTTCAGGAATTTGGGGTCCTAGGATGTGTACCAGACTCCCACGCCTGCCCCAAACAAGTCTTAACATCAACAGTTCAGCGAACATTGAAACTAAAAATTTCTGTGCTTAGTCCTATTCACTCCAATCTCAGCATTTCTCTTCTCTAAGATGGTCCTTGTCTGAGCATCCCCTTTCCTTCCTTCCCCCAGTCACATCTCCCAGGCTCTCCAGCTCCCACCCTTTCCTATCTGTCTGGAGAACAGCCACTGGCACTGTGAGCCAGCTCGTTGGTAAGATGATGCCTCAGAATGGGTAACATTTGAATCCTGTATATATATATATATCTTTTTGTAAGAGCACCAATTCACGCATCTTTCCTTTATTCAACTCCTTTTTTCCACAAAACTTGCAGAAACCAAATTCCTTGGAGATGCCAAGCTGAAAAAGAATACATGATATCATTCTGTCTGCAGACAGGGGTGGAGGGAGATGGGTAACTGTCTTCAGACACATCCCTGGGCTGCTGCAAAAAGGATGAGTGTTCCGTGAGTAGGATGAGAAGAAAGAAGGCTGGATTTCATCACAAAACATTCAGCTTAGGCATGCAAGGAATTACCCAACAGTTGTAGCTTAATTAACTAAATTGCCGATAGAAGCTTGGAATGGCATCACTGGGGCTTTCAAGAACAGGTGAGTTGAAAGTGCTGGGAGGAAACCAGGTGTAGGTTGGTTGTACTCACCTGGTGGGCAAAACACCTTAAGAAGCCACCCATCCTTGTGTGCTGGGACTCAGTTGACAGCAGGAGAACAGGACAAACACAGGGAGGGTACAAATCAGCTCCAGACACGGCATGAGGAGGGGCAGGGATCTGTTTGAGCAGGTCCAGAGGAGGCCACGGAGATGCTCCATGGGCTGGAGCCCCTCTGCTCTGGAGCCAGGCTGGGAGAGCTGGGGGTGTTCAGCCTGAGCAGTCTGGGGACAACTTACTGTGATCTTTCAGTACTTAAAGGTGGCCTACAAGAAACATGGGGACTGTAAGCTCTGACACCAAATTAAAAGTTTAAACTCCTAAAACTGTGGGGAAGAAAAGGATCAATTATAATTAGCTTGTGAAAATCAGCTTGGTTCATGTCTTGCAGTCTTTATTCAGAACTGCCCACCTTACTCATCACTGTCCTCTCTCACTCAGAGTCCCTGAATATTTAGCTAGGAGTTTCTTATGTTACTGTACTAGAACTGGGTTTTTTCCTCCTCATTTGTGTAAGATTATTAAATGAATCAGTTTCCCTTTAAGACCTGGATGGCCCTGCCAGCTTAGCCAACACGAAGCATTTCCAAAGAAGTTTCTTGCTCATCGCAGTAAGGAACAAAATATTTAAAAACCCCCAACTTCAAAATCCCAGATGGTCCTGAAGCCCTTTTAAAATAAACTGTGTGAGTTTACAGTCAAATCTGCCCAAGAAAATCTTCTAATGGAGACTGAAAACTATAAATGCTCTCAGTTTATTAAAAAATGATTTGACATCAGCACAGACTATTTCAATTTTTTCCTCACGTTGCAGAGCTAGACACACTTCTCAAAATATTTGCTTTCAACAAAGTGACAGCAGCCCCTCAAGAAGTGTTATGTATGAGCCAGTATTTGATTTTTTTTGTTATATTTCATATTATATTGTCTGTTGAATAAGATGTTTTAAAAACATTAATGTAATATAGAATTTCAGACTCTTAATCATTTTGACAGCTTTTCTGAAACTCTTCAGAGCAACATTTGAGCAACGACCCCGTGCAATACACAGCACTGGAATGGGCAGCACTGGGGGAAGGGGAGAGCAGGGCTGGAAAGGTCTCCGCTCTAAAACACATGCATTCATTAGAAGAGAAAAATGCCTAGAAATTTGGCACTGGGAAGAGTGTTTAAATGAAGTCTGCCTGAGGGGATAGCCCTGACTTGCACTCTTACCAACGGGATGGATATCATGTGAACGTTAACAAGAATTACGCACCAGGTTAAAAATCTCCCCGTAGGAGAGCACGACGCCGTGCCACGCTCTGCACCAGGGCACAGACAACGCCTTCCGCAGGGAAATGCCTCCAGAGCGACACACGGGCTACACACAAACACACCCAGACAACAATGGCAACAAGCTAAACCCAAAATTTACTCTATTCTGTACTTTTGGGATGTTCGCTAAGGGTGAACTTGGATCCAAGCTTAATCAACAAATAGGGTTTCAGCTCGGCTTATTTTGAACGCTGATTATTTTACACCTCAACTCCAGTTTTTCAGTGTGTCTTCACCCCAATTCTTTAACTTCTAGACCTACGTTCAAGTCTTGCATCTTAGGTCTCTGGAAGGACTATTTAAAGGCCAGAGTCCACGTGCCAATCTATGTGCTCCCACCTGAAAAATCCACAGTTGAAACACAGCAATGGACTCAATGTGTACGTGGTTTTCCAAACCACATTTATTCAAAAAATACATGGGGACCAAAACAAAGCAAATTTCATTCACACTACAGAAATTCCTTTGTTGGGCTGGAGCTTTTGGTATTCATTTTTCCCCATAACTAATTTCAAATATCTATAACTAAAACTTATTGTCTTTCATACAAGGATCTATTATAGCTCAAACACCACAATAGGGAACGTACACAGAGCTGTCAAATGGAAAGGATTTATAGCTTTTTTGCTCTATATACTTCCCCTTTTGGAAAAAGTTTGAATGAAGAGGACCTCAGGCTTTGCTTTCCAAAACATTACAGTAAGCAAAATAAACTGAAAGTTTAACATTTTTAGCGTACGTTGCAATCCAGTGTCACATTCAGAAGGAGACAATTCCCTAACAAACTACAAGTTAACCAGCCACCTTCACCCATTTTTAACTTATGATGGATATTAATATTCTGTATGAGCTCCTTCCCCAAGCAAACTCAGCTCCGATTCAGCACCTGGAGGCTGATGAAATTTTGCTTTTGCCCATTTTCACAGCTGCAGCAAACCAGCCAGAGAAGGTCGAGCGATTAACCTGAGGTTGCCGAGTGAGTCAGTGCAGCAGGATTACAATCATTAGCGCTCCTGGCTGCCAGGCTCAGCCCTGCTTCTTCTGCCACCACATACACAGCCCTCACCAGCTTTGGCACACAAAAACGATGGACTAGTTAATGCCAGGCACAGAGAGAAATGGCAATTTTCCCTGGACAGAGCAGTGTCAGTCAACTCAGCCTCAATCTGTAGACAGCCTGCAGCCCCAGCACAGCTCTGCCAGCACATCTCGCTGCTGGCCTGTGAAACCCTGGGGGTTGTGCCGTGGGCCCCTGTGGGACAGGGACTGCCTGCTGAGCCAGATGGAGAGGTGGCTGTGGAACTAGACAATTCATTGGAAAATTCAACACCAACTTGCACCTGCAGCCAGCACTTCACTGACACTGCAGAAAGCAGAGAGACTATAAGCAAGCCCACGCCAGAAATCGATGGTGTATTCACCTCCTGCCCACAGCAATGCCTGACTGTAAACACTCACCTGTACTGCAGCTGGAATGACAAGCACAGCTTCATATGAAGGTTGTTTCCATGGTGGAGATGACAGCAGCTCCACATCAAGATTTGAGCAATCTTACTTTCTTAAACCAAAGTTTAGGTCATCCACACCTCTGACTGCACAGCCCCTTGCCCTGCACCACAGAGCTTTAACCAGGTCGGTGCCATCTGTCTGCAAACAGGGCTGCAGAGGCTTTGCTCCCTGAGCCCACTGGAAGTGCACTCGCCTTGCTCGTGGTGACCATGACCTGCAGGCTGGAATTTGCTCAGTTGTGTCTCTGTGGGATCACAGGCAAGGGCTCTCAGTATGTGAATCCAAAAATCTCATGAAAAAATACTCTCATAACCCAGTTTTTAACTCCAAGAACCCGGAGAGCCCAGGAACTGTCATCTTTTGTCAGATTTGTGAGCGCTTTTCTGAAACAAAACTCCAAAGCCTCTGTGGGTCACCTACTGATGGTTCATAATATCATTAATCAATCACATCTAATACACATGACTTCCTGCATGAAAACTAGAAGCAGTTTCACTGCATCGATTCACTGCCAAAATCCTGCAGCTGGTGTCTCGGGGTGGTGGCATTTGTCAAGCCACAGCACCGTGTAGGAGACAGCTTTAACAGCCAACCCACTCTGCTCTTCAGCCAATGGCACAGATACAGTGGAAGATTCAAGAACCACAAACAGATGGGAAATACGTCTAACTCTAGAAAGGATAACATTTATCTTATACCTGGGTTCAATTTATTTCAGGTTTTCCTAAGGGTGTTAGAGGTACAGCTCAGAACAACACAAACCTGCAGAGATGTGAGTACAGGAACCCGAAGCACTGGCTGTGTTTTTAAGTATCATCCCTGGGAATCCTGGACATTAGCAGCAAAGTGGAAGAGTCAGGTGCAGGCCAAGATAGCCAGAGTCACCTGCTGCTACCCCACGGCCACTGTTCTCTTCACTCTCACGTTCCCAGTCTCTTGAAAATGGGACTTTTCCAGAGTGACATCTTCTTTCCTGCTGCTGCTTAAAGGAATACTATTTCCAGAGTTCAGAACTCAAATGAACCCCGAGACAGCCAAGCATGTACAAACCAAAGCAGAACAGCAGTACTTATTTATCACATTTTACGGAAGGATTCCTCAATAAATCTATTGAATAAACCAAATAATGCATTTTATTTGAAAAAAGAAAAAGTCCTTCAATCTTTAAAAGAATAATAGAACAACAAAAAGAAAATGAGCATAGTGCATAGGCCATTTTTTTACAAGCCATCTGTCCCCATTTCCATCCTGGGTTGGTCTTTTAAGCCAGATAAATCTGCCACCAGCTGGCAAGAATTTTTTGGCTCCCAAGCATCCCCAGAGCTCTCAAAATTCAAACTGCACTTCAAGTGCATGGTCACATCTACAAAGTATATATTCTTCCCTCAGCCATCCCCTTTGGAAGGTTCTGCATGGGGAAGAGAGCCGAGTACAGTCTAACAAGCAGAAGGATTTCTGCAGCCAAGCAGAACCACCCAACTCTTCACCAGCTCCAGATCAAACCCTCCCAGGAAGGGATCTCATTCCCAGCTACCAGAGCCCACACAACAAAGCCCTTAGCCCTTCATTAGTATTTGTATGAGGAAAAATCTAAATCAAGTGTTTAGAGGGCAGTGAAAGGCAGGCGTACCTTTGCAATAACAGGTTTTTACAGAGGAAAGGCCAAAGGGTTTTCCCAAAGTTGCACAAGAAGTGGGCATTTCACCTGCTCCCAAGTGCCAGCAGTGACCCAGCTCCAGCCCCAGCACATCCAGTCTCCCATCTGAGGGAATGTGGGGCTGAGCCCACCCAGTCCTTAGGGACACAGGGCAGGGACAAACACCTTGCAGCCTCTGCTGGGACTGATCTGGACACATGGAAGGAGGAAGGGATGCCTGGGTTCTTTTTGGCCTGGGAAATACCATCTGCAGCTGTGAAATTCTCTGAGTGGGTAAAGAAAACAGGTGCCAAACAGGAGCAAATGGTTAAAATGTTCCTTCCACTGCAACACATGTGAAATCCCTTATTCCAATGGGCTGCAATAAACCTACCACTGTCAGTACACATAAAATGGGTTGAAGAATTTTTCTTCACAAGGAAGTAAATCTGATTTTTATCTAAGCTGGCAGTAAACAGGGTCAAATATTTAACTGTTTCTGTGGCAACTTCCCCCACTGTTTTTCAATTTTTATTCTTTTTTTAATAATGCCAGCTAAGTCAGAATGCTGCACAGCTACAGATCACAAGGACATGAACAAAGGTGAAGGGGGTCCATGGCAAACACCAACTGCCAAATGAGAAAAGTAAATGCTGAATGTGACTGTAAAGAGCAAACAGTGTTACCAGATAGAGGAACTCAGTTTCACCAGCACTGGATTTATTGTGCATGGTTCAGTCAAGTGATTTATATGGATTACACCACATTTTCCCTTTTTGTAGCTTGCCTTGGTAATCAAAAAGTCTTTTTGTAATTTACATTAATAGCTTTGCAACATTGTGGAAAATATTAAAAAAGACTTTTATATTTTTGGCACCCCCTACTTCAGAGGACTGCACACAACGCTCTTTTGAACCGTTTCAAAGGGTTTGGCAAGAATTTGAGGTACACCCAAAATGTCATGAAAGACCCTGTACAGAATCCTCAGAAAAGCTGGTCAGTGAATGTCCAGGTCAAGAGTTTTCTTAGGCCCGAGTCCGCAGCACGTCCCTGCCAGCAAGAAAAACCATTACACAGCCAAGTCACTTCCATTATCTTAAATCACCAGGTTTGAATAAGAATAATAATAATAAGACACGCTGTGGAAGTGTTATTTCCACAGTTGGTGGATCCCAAGCTGGGGAGCACTTTCAGGCCACGAAGGATGGCACCACAGCAGATTTTTGAACTAAATCAATTAAGAACCAGCACATGTTGCTGCCTCAACAACACGAGAAAGCAAAGAACAGCCAAGTGCAGGATGGTAACCCACACTCAAAAGCCCAAGTTTTTGATTGTATCTACTATTCTGACCTGGGACAACCATTCCCTTGTTTTCCTAACTACATTTTCTTATCCATATTATCTCAGAACAGGGTTGAGAGAGTGAAAGGATAAAATGGAAGCTTTGTAAACACGAAGATGTTAATTGTTACTGAATTTGTGTTGATGCACCATGCAGTGCTGGTAGTGACCTGCAACACATTCACAGCTCAGTCTAGTGACAAAATTGCCATCAAGCCTGTGATGCTGGAAAGAAAACAAGAGGAGTTTTGGTGCATCTTGCCTGTCAGTTAATCAAATAGTACTTAATTACTAACCCTCCAAAGAAAAGCATAAAATGCAGGATGAAATGCATGGTAAGAAAGAACAGGAAGTGTGTGAAGCTGAATTCATGTTCCCAAATTCCAGCTAAAGACAAACTTTTTCCAAAACTTCCCATCAGGATTATGTGTTTCTATCACTTCTGTAAATGTAATTATCTTGCTTTTCTTCCACCTCATCCCTGCTGTCTCTGTGAGCTTCAGGAAAATGTGAATCAGAACAGGATCAGTGCCAGTCCTGGGCACTAAGCAGAGACACTGAAAGGTATTTACCCATACACTGCATATTTGGAACTGTTTAACACATTTCAAAGATAGATTTTACTCCCTTTTTTAATATTATTACAAGAGAATGCAAATATAACAACGAAGGTACAACGCGCCAAGAAACACTCCACAGAATCCTGGTTCCCAGGAGAACCTGGGATTTCCCACGTGATTCCCAAACGAGTGAGGAGGCTTTGGAGCACTGGTTCAGTTTCCTAAAGAAGATGAACTGAGAAGAGCCACTAAGAAATACCTGCCTGCTTTCCAAGCTGCCAGTCCCCACACAGGGAGAAGAACAACATCTGACCTCAGAGCTCTTGCTCCCCCGCGCTCTGCCAGGGCTGTCCACACCACAGGAAGATGAGGTAGAACTTGCAGCAAATATTTGCTATCACTAAGGTACCAGGCCTGCATGCAACCAATGCCTACACTGCTCTGGTTTAAGAACATAAAATTAGAGCTTTCATTGTTCAGCTAGAGCCAAATCTTGTTCCAAAGATACACAAGACCTATAGCAGCTTCTCCCAGGGCCAGGATTCAGTAACTCTAGGAGAAAGCTAGGGACGTCTAGAATTTCCCCATATACATATTTCATTTTACACACAGTGAATCATCCTAGAAAAACGCTTTCCAAACACTTGGAGACAAGCTGGATATGTGGTATTTGGATAAAGCACCATTTGAACATCATGGAATAAGAGAAACAAAATGGATTTTTACAGACTGACCCAGAAGAACGGTTTAAAAAAAACCCCAAACCCTTCATGTCTTAGAGAGGGATCTCTTTCCCTTGCACTGAATATTAAGCAGAAATAATCAGGCAAGAGAATAAACTTTTGGGTTTAAAAATCAAGCCACAGACACCAGCTCCCCTGCTGCAGGGTGACAGTGATCAGATCTCTAACTCCAGGCAGCAAATAAAAGCTGTGATGAATTAGCACCACAGAACCAGGCACTGAATTTTCCCTGGTTCTCACTGTTCTGCCTCACTGGATTCCAGGAGTTACTTAAAAATCTGACTAATATGAACAGGATTGACTTCCAAATTTTTGCAGCTATTAAGATACCAGTTACTGTTAACATCTGGATCAGCCCAGCTTCAGAATCCACCCAAGCCTGAGCTAATTCCGTATTTAATCATGTTAATTCCAACCTTAACAGTGACAATATGTAAACCTTGTCCACATGCTGAACAAGAAAGGGAGGCAGGAATTTATGTCTTAAAATAAAATACCAGTGATTAATAAATCACATGTTTATATCTCTTTGGAGGAATACTTCTAATACAAAGCAATTCCAGCCAGAGCATTCCATGCCAAATCAAATACTCGTATGAAAAGACAATTTCTGCCAGTTCCTATGTCCAAAAAAGCTTTAAAAATTGGAAAAATTAAAGCATTTGCCCTCTTTCCATGAAAACCCAGAGTGCTGGGCATCAGGAAACAATGTTCCCACCGACCTCCAGTAACTGAGGTGAACAATAATTCTAGAGTTATGAGAAGTAATTTGATCCATTCCACTGTGTGGAAAAAGCAAAAACCCAAAACAACCCCAGAAAAGGCAACTCCTTTTGATGCTGTAAAAACTTCTCTACGAGATATCTGCATTGGGTAAAAATTGATTTCTTTTCCCCCATATTGTCCAGCTGAAGAGAAGGTGCTTTCCCCTCCCACCTACAGGGGATTTGGAAAAGCTGTCAGAGCCACAATAAAAAGAAGGCAGAAGCTATTCATTTCTTTTTAAAAACTGAATATCATTTTCCCTTACTCTATAGAAAGCTTATGAAGATGACCAACTTACAAAATTCCATTTCAGAAATGAGTTCCAGGCAAGAAGAGGAGCAAGCAGTTGCAGAAACCCTTTAGCCAAACGGAGCTAGTGGAAATTGTGTCTTTACTCCCAAGAAAACACACAAGTATTTTCCAGAAATACTAGAAAAACCTTTGAGTCAATTTGAAATTTAAACAAAGCAAACCAAACAGCCAACAACCATTAAAAAAAGCCCAGCTAAACAAACCCACAAAGGCATGCAGAAACGAAAACAAGCAATGGTGAAAATAAAATGTACCATAATTGACAAGCAGTGGTTTTAGTTCTATTTCCATTTATCACCAACCTTACAAACTGCCAGCCCATTGAATTTCTCACATAAATACAGATAAGACTGACAAGGACAGCCTTGACAAAGAATACAAAAGGTTCAGAGGAGGAAGTCAGATCCAGCCCCACAAGCCAGTGAAGTCAAAGGCTCTGGAATATACACCTTATGTTGCTTAGAGTATCTCCACCTCAGGTCTATCATTTACTTGAAATCTTATTTTTCCATTTAAAGTTTCATAGACCCCTGGTTGGGCTCCCATGTCCATGCTTTATTTTACAGCACCAGCACCAGTATATACACATTTGGGGAGCCATTCCCAAATAACTCTTCTGATTTCAGGGGTTTGGAAAGGGATGCAAAGACTTCCTAATTTTTTTGTTTTAACCAAGAGAAGTAATTTTCCTGCATCTCCCAACATACTGGTTCTCAGTCAACCTTCACCACTAAAGGGAATCTGAGCTATTTCAAGGTTGCCTCTGCTCTCCAAGGACAAATCTATCACGTAAAATGGCCCCAGCTCCAGCCCATTCTTTACCTGCTGGCTTGTCCTTGCTTCTCAGTGTTTTTCTCTACCCGTTGTTCCTCCACTACGGCAACTTTGAGTTTATAAACTCTATTTTGATAACAAAAGCAGATACCACACTCAAAACCTAATCCCAGGCTGAGCACCCAAATAGTGAACATTAAGTTCCTGACAAAATTGTCTCATTGACACAAACTTGGACTTTTTAGATTGAGCAACTCTGAATAGAGAACCTGGCAAAATTTTCAACTGAGAAACATCAGAAGTCTCATCATGAAAACAAAAATTAAAAATTGTTGCCTGACTAATTTCAAATTCCCCAGGAAAAAAAAAATCCACCATGCCATAAGCTCCACTGCTTGAAACATGAGCCATATTGAGTCAGTCCTGGCAAAATCTGCAGGAAATGCCAAGAATAAGTTTTGATGGAAACGTTTTTTAGCAGAATTACTGAGAATGCACTGATGAGAAGTCTCTAATGATACAGAGCAAGGAGGCCAAACAGAGTTAGGAAAATGCTATCACCTCCTCTCCACTGTAAGGCTTTAGAGTCTGCTGCAGCAGCAGAGTCAGCAACTGCTGAAATCTTCACTTCAGAAAGACAACCAGCAAACAGAGCTGGCATCTTCCTCTGATCGGGAAAAGGCACCTGGAAATGACAGCTGAAGAGGGAGACCTTTCCTGTACTGGTGTAGGTGTCACATCTCCTCCAGGTGTGTTCTTGCTCTCCTGGCTGCCCAGGGCAGCCCGAGGCCCAGCTTGTGGCAGCCAGCTGGGTATTTTTTACTGTCTGTGCAGACAGAGCAACTCTGATCCTTCCAATGGAGCAGGAAGCTGTTTAGTCCACTCCACCCAGCTGTACACGAGGTACAGGTGTTGGCCAGAGAAGGGACAGGTCAGACTGCACATCAGATCAGCTCCCAGGCCCATCCAGCCTATCTCAAGTAACTGTGTTAATTGCAATACATATATGACACTTCCCTCCCAACCTCGACCTACCTTCCACTCCAAGTCACTAGTCCTCAATAGGCTTCTCTTTCACGAGCTTCCTCTGTCTGTTCTGAAACCTGCACGAGCTTGGAGCACCCACAGTGTTCTCTGGCAAGTCCTCCAGGTCTGCTCCCCATCACATGAAGGCCCTCCTTTGCCCCCGTTTTCAGTGGGTCCCATCAGCTTCACAACACAAAGTAGTTCTTTGTTCTTGTGTCAGGAGAAGAATTAAACACTTGACCCACTCTGTGCCACTGAGATTGTGCAAATATCCACCATTTCATTTGGTTCCTTCCAGACTGAAGGCTTTACTCATTTCTAATGCTGAATTGGTTCCACCCATAATTTTTTTCACCTTTTTTGTCCTTCCCCTGTTACATATTCACTTATGTCCTTTTAGAGATACAGGTAGCACACAAAAAATGGGCAAGTCAGACTTTTTCTAATCCAATACTACCAATGCTACAAAAACTGATTTCCTTTCTTCCTCCTGCTGTCGCCAGGGACTGAGGAGATCTTTCCTTGGAACTGTTGTCATCACCCCCAAGATCTTGCTTCACATTTTACACATGAAGGCAGTATTGTCATTTCCCCACATGCATAATTTTGTGCAACATTTATTTATGCTGAATTACATCAGCCATTTCATTGCTAAGTCAGTCTCAAAAGTGTTTCTGAAATTTGTCCTAACTTGTGTCATTTCTCTTGTAACACATTCATACAGCACATAATCCTAAACACTGTGCTACAGGCTTGAAATTTTAAGGGCAGGGTTTATCTGGGGTGATCGAGTATATTTTTAGAAAGATATTATAATGAATTATTCCAAAGAGAGAATACATTATTTCAGGAGGATATTCAATTCCACTTGCTACTAGAAAAATACATCACGATACAAATTTCCAAGAGTTCTCTGAGGTTCATTGCTCTATTTCAAAAGCAAGTCAGCTACAACTCCCCTTCCCACTGAGCACACAGAGCTTTTTTTCTGTAGAACAGCTCAAATAGCTGTACAGGAAACTGCAGCAGAAAGTTTTGAATCCCTCTGTCCTATACTCCCTAAGGCAGTCAAATGAGCCGTGTAACTGAACCCAAATGGGGCTGCTCTGTGGGGCTGGAACGTCCCTCTCACCTCACCTGAGAGCCCAGCGACAGAAGCAGAGCCTCAGTCACTCCACCTTTACACAACACAGGGCACTGTCAGCTTTTCTGCAAAGTAGAGCAGCTTCAACAGGTGAGGAACTGCTCTCCTGCTTTTCCCATGTTCCCTGTATAAGAGGGAGGAAGAGATGCTTTTCCTGTTTTATTCACAAGGAAGACACCCAGGTTACCAAAACAGGTTGTCCATGGTTAACTCTTGAGTGTTCTTTCAGCACAGCTATAGGTCAAAACCAGAACCTCACACCACTTTTTCTTCTCAAGTTGCCAAAAATGAATTTAGGCTCCTGTTAAAAATATTGGCGGGTCTGAATTTCATGCAGCTCCTCGGTTTCACGGCACAGAACCTGCAGTGTGGAACACTTGGCTCAGAGGGACTGTGTGTGCTAGAGGTTTACAGGGGTTCAGGGGAAGATCAAACAAGATAATGACAAATTTAGATGGGTTTAAGGCACAAGCAGTCTGCAGCAGTTCTTGAATTCCAAATTCTTGGGAGAAAGTTTGGGAAAATATCCCTAAAATAATATTACAATATTTTTCCCTAGGCTTATTACTAGGTAAAATGAGGTCCTGTGCTATAAGGCCTCACACCTTATCTAGAGTAATTAATTCCTGTGTCAGCACCAAGGCAGATAAATAATGCAGAGTCTTGTGCCTTTTCCACCCCCAAGCAGGCAATGCAGCCTGGAAGATGGTTTGGGGTTCAGGTCCTGCTCTCAGGCTGCACAGTTATCTGCTGGTGATTTCACAAACACCCTGGAATGTCCAGGCTGCTCTCCCAACCTATCCCAACAGTTCTGTGTTTTACAGGACCAGCCAGTTCATTTGTTCACACCCCACTTTCCCCACTGGGATAAGCTTCCACCCTTAAAGCAGTTGTGCATTAAAATAAAAGAAGCTGCAATCATAACACACAATACTTTTCCTGCAGCTATGAAAGGAGATGGATGACTTTCCTGCCTGTGTTATTCTGGATTCTTCTTTACCAACTCTGAAAACTCAAAGCCATCTGGTAGCAGCTGTGCCTTGACTGCACACCTGTGCTCGAGCTGAAGTGGGGGAAGTTCAGTCAGGATCAGACTGTAGGTGCTGGACCATCTCTTCCTTCCAGAAATATCTCACAGACTTAGTATTTTCCCCCATTGCCCCCTAGAACTGGTTTGTGCTTTACCCAGAAGGCGCAGATGAGAAGGACAAAGCAATTCCTGCAGCACACAGAGCCCTCGCTGCAGGGAGCACAGCAAGAGTTTCCACGGATCTCTGTTGATCCTGGACCTGCTCTTGCAGAGCTCTATTGATTCAGGACAAAAATAGGCCTCTGGCTGGGCACTATCCATGGCTTTCCACGGATAGCTGCTCATCAGCAGGCCAAAGCAAACGGTGCTAACAGTGAAAAAACACCGTGCTGAGCAATCAGACAGCACCAAGCTTGGAAACTGCAGCTGCAGGGACAGTAGAGGCAAGTGCAATTAGGGAATACTCTCAGGATAGCATCTCTGACTCTCTCCCTGTCTACTTCTGGCTTTAAATTCAATAAAATAAGAAAGTTGTGTATGCAGGACACACAAAGAAGAACCTGCCAACCTGCAGAAGAGTTCAGGACAGGACAAGTCAAACAGGCCATTAATGATTCATTTTGTATAGGGAATCCACAACCTCTCTGGGAAACAATTAAAAAATCCCATCCTAAAATGTAAACTGCAAGGTTATAAATGCTTCTCCTTATCTACAGAGGAGCTCAGGCCAAACCCCAGTGTCCTACCCCCTCCACCAAAGAAGGCTGGTTAAAATCCACACCCAGACTCACAAGCTGAGCGTGTTTTAAGGGCAGCTTCACATGTGAGATCACCTTGGAACACACCTTCAGCAACTGAAGCATCCTTCAGTTAATGGAAGATCTTCTAGAGTAGAAGTTTAAAGCAAAAGTATTTCATATGCATCATCTCATTCTGTTCCAATAATTTTGATGATGCTCCATCGTGATATCCAAGGAAGGAATCCCCCAGCACCGCTGAGAAAGGCAGCACTACTCCCAGTGCAGTGACTGGGCTGTGGTAGCACTTTGGGACCGAGTCCAGAATGGTGCCCCTGCTGTGCTGCTCTTGTAGAATGGGACAAAAGACAGGCTTGGGCCAAGGAAATTATCATCCAAGTACTCTAACTGCTATTTTGCATTTGTGGGAAGTGATTCACTTGTAATCACTCAGTAAGTTAACAGCACAAAGTGGGATTCAGCCAAGCACAGCGCTTAATTCACCAGGGCTTGCAAGTTACTGAGATCCTGCAATAAGGAATTTCTAAGAAGGATGAGAGATTAAAGCAAAAGCTTTAAGACTGTCAGAATGCAACAGCTGCCATTTGCTTCCATACAGATCTGCTTGGGAAACAGTTCCTGAGCCAGAGCTGTAATGGCTCACATAGTGCAGTTTTTTCAAAAGCCATTAGAAATCCCATCGTGGTTATTTCCCATGACTGGAAAACTTCCATGCCAGAAAAACATTCTGCTCACCAGCCTGAGGTAGGGGAAGCTCCTCTGTAATTGGGCTGGTGACCAGTTCTTCTTAAGGAAAGGCTTTTGCTTTGTTAATCAAAACTGCTTCCTTGAGGATAAGGAGAAAATTTATCATGTGAGCAGCCTGGTCAAAAAGCAAATGCACAGAAATGCAGTAGCAGATCAGAGGGGAGTTTTTCATCCAGCTTTCAGAGACCACTTATTGAACAGCTGGGAGGAAAGCAGCTATGGATTTTTTACTATTTTATAAGGCTCTGTTAAAAAGAGGTGGAAAACATATTGAAGAGGTGTCAAGGGTACTTAAAGATATTTCTTCCATTTTAATCTCCTTTCCAAAAAGATACAGTTACCTTCATGGTACAGAAAGAAAGGTTGTACCTGTACTTACAAAGTTGTTTTCAAGACTCTACTTTAAATGCACATTTGTTCCCACTTCTAACATCACCTACAGTCGAGTTAATTTTGAGAAGGTCTCTGTTCATTGAAATCTCTTATCATGGTGGCATCAAATCCTGATACAGATCAAAACTGACATCTGTCATGATTCAGCTGTTTATGTTGTACCCTTAAGTCACATTCAGCCATTCATGTCCCCTTCAAAATAAAAAGCAGCAAGAGTGCAAACAAATTCAAACACCTACTAAGCTCCCACCAACCTGCAATATGCCCTAAATTTAAAAGAAATAAAGTAAATATGCTCCTTTCCTTATTTTCCCAGTTCAGTAGGGTTCTTGCACCGAGTTTGTGAATGAAAGAACCCAAACAGCGAAAGAAGTTGCAAAACTTGGAAATCCAGATTATACTGAAGCCTCAAGAGATTTCTCTAGTTTGGATTAGCTCCCAAACTCCTAGATGCTTATTTTAATTGAAGCATGATGAGTTTATTCTTTTTTTCTCACACTGCTCTCTCATCAGTACTCATATCTCAATCTTTCCACTTCCAAACAACGTTATGAGGTAAAGAATGAGATCCTTTAAGCTCAACCTGCTACGACTTCTTGTGTGTGCATGTACATATATGTACACATACATTACATATTCTCCTTCCAACTCCAGCCCAGAGTTTCTCAGCAATTCATTCAAATCACGTAAAGTTCGGGGGAAATGGGTTCATCAATGCCATTCCGCAGCATTTCCACTCAGCTCATTCACCACTCCTGAGCCTGCCCCGGGCTTTGCCGAGGAGCAGAGGTGTGACAGGAGCTGGGGAGGCTGCAGCCCATCCCTGGGTCCTGCAGCACTAGATGGCACCCGAGCATTCAGCTCTTCAGGGCTTGCACAGCCCTCTGCTCACCCTCTTTTCGAAACACAGGCACCTGAATTTTAGTCGGGTCAAGAATGGGGGTTTTTAACTCTTTACATGGGAATGTGTCTTAGAAAATACCATCTAATATAGTAGTGCTACATTACAAATAAAAAAAATTAAAGCACTCTTCTGTTCTACGTGGGCAAATATTAGTTATTCCAAATTTTAAAAAGATTAGAAATGAGCAAGCAGTTTCATCCACTGCAAGCAATTTAAAATCAGCCATTAAATTACAGGGAAAATACTATGCTGACATGTTTCTTTACTTGGTGCCACTAGCCAGTCACGAAAAAGTTGTGATTAATTTCTGAAAATCTGATTGCCTCTGTAAACACTGGACAAGTCAACAGGGTTGATGGCATGCAAAGATTTAGCTGCCCTGAAACAACAAGGTCTTTGTGCGTTCTGCCAAACAAATTGGCTTATGCCTATTGCCAGAGCTGTTGGGATGCAAGGAGGCATTGTTATCTCTAGACAGCACACTGATAAGGAAATCCAGTCTTCAAGCAATTAAATGATATGGTCAAAACCACAGAGGAAATCTGTGTCAGAGCAAGGAAATGAAGCCATTCCAGGTCAGTGACTTGCCCAGGAGGTAAGAACTTGCTCAAAAGTTCTCACATCCAACTGGAAACAGGCAAATTCCCTCCAGGACTCATACAGAGCATCCAAGCATTTGAAATACAGTAGCTGGTTCTGAACAGGATGCCATGATCCACCACCCCATGCAACCAATACTTTCCTTTTCTGAAGCAGTGACAAAAATAAGGTGTTCTACCCCGTCTCTGAATTGCTGCCATGAAAATTTCTAATGGCAGAGAAAAGGCAATACCAAGACAACAGGCACATTTTAGGTACATTCCAGATCACTGAAAGAATAAAGGATCACAGCGGACAAATACAAAGCTATTTTATGGTGGTATTGCAAAAAGCAAGAGCAGTAGAAAAAGCGTGGCTTGAGAAAGTGAGAAATTGAAAGGGAAAAAAAAGGTTATACAAGCAAAACCCAAATGTGTTATGGTTTTATTTAAAATAACAAAGAGCAGATAGGTCTGGGCCTTGCTAAAATTTAAATCAAACAACTCAAGCTGATTTTACAAACCCATGTAAGTTACACCAGGGCACATGAGGTCAGAATTGGACCCAAAGAGCCCGATCTCTCACCATATCAACAAGTTAGCAGGTGGTCAAGACAGTCCAGCTGGAGAATGGGCTCAAATTTTCAGTGAGCTAATACGTGCTAATCTTTCACTTCTGCAGACCTAGATTCAAAACCTCAGCTCATGAACTAAAATTAGGCTGCTGGTTTCACTCTGCTCCCCGTTCGTGCACAGCACAAAACCACCATAAGAAGTGTCATGGCTGGCAATGCCTGAGACAGCCCCAGCTCTGGAAGAGCAGGAAATGTTGTAAGTTAGGACTGAAGCACATTGGCACAGCTGTGTTTGGAATTTTATGCCCTCTACCCACACTATGCTTGCCAAAGCCAAATGGTTTTTTCTCCTTGATTTCTCCCAGTGCCACATTTATGCTAAAAAAAAATAAAGAAAGGGAAGAAAAGAACTGCAGAATGAATCACTGCAGTCACTGATTCACAACGTGCATCTGTGATAGGGGCAGAGATACTGCATGGGGTACAAATTTGCACAGAGCTTGTTTACAATAAGTAGCTGTGGGTTTGGTTATTTTTGGTTGTTTGGGATTCTTTTTCTTTAACATAGTAAACACCTTCTTTTTGTCCCATAAGAATGGTGCAGACTGCTAAACTGGGTTTGTAGCTTTCAAACTCCACTAAATCAAACCACTGTAAAGACAGAAGATTCTCCCCCTCAAGTGACTGTCCCAGCTCAACTGACTAATGACCCAGCCTGGAAACATGCTTCAATTCATTAACACAAAATATTCATGGTTACCCATGACAGTTCCCTGTACAAACTCCAGCCACACAAACCAAGGATAATCAGCCACAGGTCAATAAGGAAAAACCACATCCAACTCCTAGGTCCAAGATAGCATCATGTGTTCACACTGGATCTCAGATAGTTAGAAACTAAAGGAGGGGCTCCTGAACCATGCCCTATCCCTCTAAAACATTTTATTATTGAGACAGGTTTTTTGTAAGTAGAATTTCTCAGTGGAATCATGAAACTCCCAGCCAAGACTGGCAGTGAAAAAACAAGGTCTTCAGGAACACATAGGGATTATATAAATATGAACAGCTTCAGGCAGCTACAATATCTTTAAGATGGCAATAAGGGAACACACTAGACTGAGTTCAAAGGAAATAAGGAGGACTCAACTGATTCAGGAGCTTAATGAATTGTTCTGTTCCACAGTTGTGAGCCATAAACCACACGGCTTCACCACATCACAGCATTAAGTGGGACTGACTGGAATTAACCAAAGCAGGACCATCACTTGCCAGTAGAAACACAAACACCAGATAACAGTAGCAGCAGGAGTTGCTGTTAATCCCAGGAAACACTTTCCCCTTTTGCCGAAGCAGCCCTTCTCCCCAGGAGCAATTCTCACTCCGAGGCCAAGGTGGTGCTCAAATATAGTAAGTAACAACCACCTCTCTTGGCAACCACCTGCTTCAACTCTACCCCTTCCCACGTACTCCAGAGGGGCAAGAACCAAAACCATCTCCTCTCCAGAGGAGGACTTCGACTTGGTACAAAGAGCTCATCCAAACAGCTACAAATGTGAAAATGTGCACTGGCAAACCCAGATTCAAAATTCCACATTCTGTGAATTTACCCACTTACCCAGAGACCACGTTTTCTAAACACACATCATGTTCTTTGTCCCAGCTGTACTTTGAGAGTAGCTTCTATTTAAGATTTGTCAGCTTCTAGATAAATATGGCAACCACTCCAGCTGTGGTTTGGGTCCTCACTCACCTATTTTTGGTCTGTACATCCATCACTAGAGTTTGCTTCAGCTTCAAAGATCCCAGAAAAAGATGTTCAAGCACACACCAGTAAGGAACTTGACATTTAGTGTGTGAATACACTGAGTAGTCCTTGCTAATGGGGTGGACTTCAGTGGTTTTTATATCTTATAGACTCAATGCCTCTAGAAACTCCCTCCTCAGGAAGGGAAAAGCCCAGGTTGGATACCCAGGGCTGCAGAGCAGAAAGAGAGCAGTTGTATTTCCGCAGCAGCAAATCCCAAGGAATAACTAACAAATACAACCTGAAACCAGCCACAGAATTGAGATGCTTAAGCTGTGAATTTACAACATGCTCACTCTGTTCCCATTGCTCACAGAAAACATGAAAATCAAGGAATGCTCTCTGTGGATTGAGCAGGTGGGACAGCAGAAGGTGATTTTCAGTGGCCCAATCTGAGTGGGCATGGGAACACCTGGGTTCTCAGAAATGTTTCCAAGGGAAAAGCCAAGAGATATTTTTCTTTCCATCTGGAAATAAAACCTGCAATGATAAAAATGGACAATCCCCTTCTCGAAAGTTCAGGTTTTATTTCCAGTTCCCAGTTGTTACTGGTGTTGGTGCAACACATGAATATGTAAAAGCAACAAAGCCTCCAAAGGCAGAGGCCAGGGAAGCCAGCTAATTTCCTGATTAGACAGTACAACATCTCCCATGAAGAGCCCGAATACACACAACACAGCCAAAGTCAAAAACCAGAGACCCATATTTTAAAAAATATTTGTAGTTGACACGGCAGGAAACCCTTCCTGGTAGCAGCTCCCTCCTCAGCCACCTCAGTGCATAACAGTTTGAGCTGAGCAGCTTTTGGCTAATTCACACCACTCTACCTCAAGTGCTTACACAGGTGGGAGCTGCCAAACCTGGCGCTTTCGCAGGCAGCTGTGGCAGGAAGAAAAAAAAAATATCCTCAGACTACAGACCAAAAGCAAAGTGAGGAAGAAAGGAAAAAATCAATTGACTTCTGCTACCAAGTAAAAACTTTACAGCTGTTTTAAAAGGTACTGAGCTACCAATTTGCTTTTCTATCACACCAGTTATTAGGCACTCCTGGCTTTCGTGACCATTTTCTGCTCCAACCATTTGTGTAATACAAAAGGAACATGGGGCAAGCACAACGTGTTTAATTAGAAATGCTGTTTGCTAAGCACTCAGAGGAAGTTACAGAATGGTGTGTTTCACCATAATGATATTTAATCTAATGAAACTGTCCTTAGAAGAGGTTTTGTTTCCTTTACATGACACAAACATGTTGTTCATGCTAACTACAGCTGATTCACACAATAAAGCAGCTACCATAAAACTAAAACACAGATACATGAACAAATCAGCACAGGGTGAACTGGGTTATGAACCTTTAGGGTGCATCACCTGAGCTGTGGGAATGCCATCTAAATGTTTTTGCCCCGTGGTGAATTAAAAGTAGCTGATCCCTACTCAAAGAGCTGTTGAAAGAATTCCTGCTCCTTTGGCAGCAAGTCCTCTGGCTTTGAGCAGCTGTGGTCAGAGAGTGCATGAGACCAAGTCCCAGCAAGAGCTACAAATCAAGATACAGCCATTAAGCAAGCAGCAGATACCAGCCCTGCTTCAAATATTGTAAACCCTATCACAGGCTTCAGTGAAAACACAATTTTGCCAGCTCTTTCTGGGTTTGTTTCTTACAAACTACCTGTTTAAAATGCTTAGGGAACCTGGCCATGGATTCAGCATCTGAGTGGTTACAGCAGACATTTCAGAAAGCTCTGGTCTGACAGTGCTTCAACTCATATTATTCCTTTACAAACATCTTTACATGTGGGAACGTTATCTGGCAGCTCATGAGGACCTCTGGTCTATGGGATTTTCTCTTTTAACAGCAACAAACTCATGTGTCGTTCAAAAGGCAAAGCCAAGAGCAGGTTGTGTGTACACAGAGGCATGGATGAGTTTCCAGGAGTCTCTAGGGAATTTGGACATACAATATAGAGAATTATAATGAGCAAGAGAATTACCTGAATCTTCCTAGATTACCCAATAAAGTGGTTTCCCTCATATGTGTAACATTAGGGATAATAGCAGTAGTATTTAAAGAAGGGAGAACTACTTCTGTGAGATTGGGATTTTGTCTAATATACCTAAATGCAAAGGCTCTGGAACAAACCATCTGGTAACTCAACCAGAATATTATTACCTACTATTGATCCAAGAACTGAGCTGAAATTTGGAAATCTGGAGTTATTGCAGTTAGAATGGAAAATACTTGAACTTCCACAGCTATGATTTTGGATTTCAAAGTAGGTGTCAGATATTCCCTTTATCTTCTCAGAAGCAGGTTATAGTGACATTATGCCTTGTGTCCTTCAAAACGCAGCAGTTTAGCACCAAAAAATACAGCCCAAAAAATGGATCACCTACAAATCACCCCTTGATCTGAGCCACATTATTAAAGCCTTTAATGCCTGAATGTGTCTGGCATTTTAATAAAGATTTTAGTCATAATAAAATACCAGTTTGTTCATTCATTTTCATACCTACAAATTTATTTTTTTTTTAATTCCAGAAATCCATTTTTGTAAAACAGTTCAAGTTTTGGATGGGCATAGGTATCCAGTTAGTGCCTGTATCTAATGCCAATTAGGCAACTCAGATTTGGAATTTATCTTCTCATGTGTCATAAGCTGGGTTAGGATCAGGTGTTAAAAGACAAAATTGGACAAAAATAGTTTCTAACTTTCATTCTCCTCATTAAAGACAATTTCTTTTATCTTCTCCAGTTAATGATTAAGATTCACTAATGAATTCTATGCTCACCTGAGAGCACCTTTGGTCTCCCTTTCCTGATCTTGCTCTGGAAGTCCAAATTGACTTGTGTGACTCTGTCCAGCCATTCAACTGAGACGTTACAAACCTGAGTCAAATAGATTAAGTCAGTTTCACATTATCTGAACTTGACCAATTTGACCTCTCCCCTTTGGAAATCCCTCCATTATCAAGAAAGTTCAACTAATGTTCCATCACATTGAAGTCCTTTTCTTTCCTAACCCTGTAACGTGGCTGAGCTCCCTGAGAAAAATCCCAGCAGTGCAGAACCCTCGGCACCAGAGTCAGCTTCACTCAGTGGAAAAATCAATAATAGAGAACAAAATTCTAACAAAAGTATTATTTTTTTAAGTGCTTGAGAAAGGGAGCATCTCTTTAGCTGTCAGCTCAATTATTCTGTTAAGAATTAATTTGTTGATGTTTCCGTAACTCCAGCTTTCCAAAGCCCACACAGGTGGGGTGGAAGCAAAAAAAAAAAGGGGGGAAATGTTTTGTTTTGTTTTATTGAGAGATTAATTATAGTCGGGCTCAACAATTGGGAAATATGGAGTGTATAAGGACTACTGCAAAGTGACAACCATTAACATGTTATTCTATAGAACACTTAGATACTGGGAATATTTTCCAGCTGAAATCCATCCAAGTTTTCTTCCATCCAATGCTCCATGTTTGGTCCAGGAACATTAATGATGAAAATCTAGACAGCATTACACAGTGTGAACTATTAGATGTACACTGATGATACTTGATTTTATATTGCCTTTGGCTGAGCCAGTCCATAGAATTTAAATGAGCTGAATTCTGGCCTGCATCTGCTGTTGAATGAGTAAACAGTAAATCAAACTTAAGACTTCATTACAGAGCTGAAAGTCTGTTTTCCTCCAGACCTGGTGCACCATATGATGCAATCAAACACATTATTATCTGTCAAGCCTCCAAAAATGAACTAAATGACTCATAAAACCAATAAATAAGACACGGTCTCTGCCCCTGTAATGCTTTACATTGTAAAATTAAAACAAGACTCCCAGAAATTCCAAATCCTGGGGAATTAAGTCCTACAATGGAAGAGGGGGATATGGGTTATACGGTATGATAAAGCAGTTTTTCCCTCGATGAAAGGGTCTCTCCTCCCTCATTTTTAGCGTAACCTGCACATCCATGAGGCTGTTGTAGGACACTCCTGAGTGTAGGTGTCTGCTGGATTTTAGTCCATAGGCATTGCCAGCAAACGGTGCTGAATCTCCCCTGCCTGCTGCTCCCTCACAAAGAACTCAATACAGTCAAGCTTCTAAACCTTCAAAACAACAAAATCCTAGTTCAGTGCAGCACTACCCAAAAATCCCAGCTTCAGAGTGTACTCAGCAGGCATCCATCCCTCTGGTTTACAAGCCAGCCTAATAAAACCTTGGCTCAGGGAGAAGGGGGAGAATCCTCCTGTACCCCAGCAAGCCCAGCCCAGGCAGCAGCTGCTCCCGAGAGCTTTTGCAGAGGCAGAGAGTTTCAAGAACACATTTAAACGTCCAAACACAGCTGCACATGTCCAAGACCATACACATGATAAAAATATTAAATAATTACAGAAACCCCCACTATATTTATTACTTACATTTCACAGTTAGGTACTAAGCCTATTATATTTCAAATATACATGGATTATTTCTTTTTATTAGGAAGGTCTATTAGTCACAACAAAAATGTTTTTGCATTTTGTTAATGAAGACTTGCTAAAATTACCTAAGCTTCTTAATTATTTGGACAACACCAGGCACAAAGCTCCAAACTTCTGCTTTGGTTATGACAGCCAAGGAGCCCTACAGTGACAGTGGACTGAGCCTGCTGGTAGTGACTTTTATGAAATGAGACCTTCAGCACCTGACAAGTATATTGAATGTTAATTGGCTCCTGGTGCCAATGAAGAGTATTGATAACTGCATTGAAACAGAATCAGATAAAATCTTGCACTGCATTTTATGGACTCTGAAACTTTCACTGCTGCCAAATCATTTGGACATGGGCAGACATTTTTAAACACTGGTTCTCAGACAGCTTCAAACATTCTTCATCCAGGACTCATATGGGGAATGAGAAGAAGAACTGTTCAGATTTTGTCTTACCTTCATTGTTCAAATGCTGCCACACAAATCCTCTGCTGTAACCTACATGAAATCTTTGACTGGGACAAAAACTGAGGTCTTGATGCACTTTCCACCATCATGCAGGTGGTGCCTGTAACAGGTGCTCTTCTTTTGTGATTCCGCAGCCAAAGAGTTCCTGTAATCTATCTACAGGCATAAATCTTCCAAAATGCTGGTTTTGAACACACTTACCTTAAGAATACACAACATTATAAAATGACATTCTTGAAGTAAAAGGTGCTCACCGAGCTTAGATCAAATATATGCATTTTGTCACTGGCAGTAACACTTGATAAAACTTTAGAGGCTTTGATGGATTTTCTTTCCAGGCATTTATCAAACAGATTTTCCTTAGTGGATGTAGAAAGCCCCCGAATCACAAAGTACCAAATCAATATTTTCATGCTAACAAACAGAAATAAGGAATAAACCTGGCCATAAGACATTGATATCTTGATTGATAGAACGTGATTTCAATATACACCTAGGAACAAAAATTTTACTCAGAGTGTCGCCGTGTTATTTGTCACTAGAAGTAAAACTCAGATGGAAAAGCATGCAGCAGTTTTTCTTTCAGGTGCAGTAACCACAAGGCCAGTGTGCCTTGTCCCAAGAGACACGTTATTCCATTAGCAGTCCACAAAATTTCTTCAGAATCAGGCAGAAATCTGAATATTCTCTGCTACCAGCTTTAGTCTTTATAATTTCTATTTTGAAGTACCTATTCCACACTACTGGGCTCAGTGGTCCAAATTGTTGGGATAAAAGTAGCCACATAAAATGCAACAAATACAAATATTCCCTCTGTTATCACACAAGTGAACTACATTTATTGGCCCTTCGTGGGACAATCCTTTAAGCCCCCAAAGGTGACTGAATTCCTGCTCCCTCTTGGATCATTTACACAGAATCCAATCACTTTAACACTTAATTAGTGCAGAAGGCAAGGAATACCCAACACTGGCATTGGCCAGATCCTCAGCCAAGAGACAAAGTGTGCACAGGATTTCAAGCATGTAAAGGTACATACAAGTGTGTTCACACATATTAAAGCCTCTGAGTGCCACGTTTAGAAGTGTGCATGGTTTATTACATCAAACAGGGTGTAAAAGTGCACAGATCTTGGCTGGCTGCAGTTGAGAGCAGCAACACTAAGTGCCCATAGACTCTGCCTGCCTCGAGAAATCAGTTCTTGCTGTAAAATACCAGACTTTAGCACATTCTGGAGAATGACATCACCCAAAGCAGCCTGCCAAAAATGTTACTTTCACATTTCTTCAACGAGAAGATTTCCTTTCACCACTCTTCTTAACTTTTTTTTTTTTAAATTAGTCAATCGTTCAAAAACCTGAAAGTTCTAAGTATTTCCAGGCCTATAGATGAGCACCTTTTAACACCAGCAAGTGACTATGCCTTTTAAAAATGCTGTGTGTAAATGTACCTTTTCTCCTGGTTCTTTTTAGCAGATTTATATTTGCAACCACGCCGAGCTAAAATAATACAAGTTGCTGCAACCACCATACTAAAATGACATCTTTTGCTTTTGATTTACCCCTTTTTCCACTGAAGAATACTCTATTTTATGAAATTATGTCTGCCTGCTTAGTGAGCTGTAGGTAACCCACTGGAAATACTGAACATGAAGAACAAGATAATCCAGTCAAAGCAGAATATTTTTGCATTTTCAAGAAAGCTTTTTAGAGGTGACAAGTGCAAGCAATGCATTCCACTCCTCCAAGTAGTGCAAATAAACAACAAAAATCACTAACTCGCAGAAATCATGGTTCTTCCACTGAAATATTCCAGATAAGCTCTTCCCTTTTGCAGTTCTGAGGAAGGTTTTGCATCTTACCTTGGTGGAAGCCACAGCTGAGGTACACAGGAGCTGAAGTTCCCACAGGAGCTTCCATGCAGTGCTCATCAGCCTCAGGGGTTACTCCTTTCTCTGTCACTGTTACACAGCCAACACCCAGCTCCTCGCTGCAGAAATTGTCTTCATTACTAGCTTTGAACCTAAATAAGATAATTCCACGTTAGGTAGTGCTGTAAACACTGGGATCATTTCCCTTCTGTATAAAGGGGATAAACTGCTGGATGTTCAAGGTAGGAGTGTAAATTAAAAGCTACATATGCAACCCAGTGGCATTTCTTTGGTGTAAAGGAATGTTCTATATTCATCTTTTGTAGCTCTTGTTATTAAACAAATGCATAGAAATACTACTGAAATTCAGATGCCTTTTTCTGACAGCAGCTGAGCTAGTCCTAAATATGGAGCACGTTGTGTGGTACAGAAAATAAAGCAGCTTTCAGATGAGAATCCAGTGTTACCAAGGGGGAAGACATGAGAGTTCAACACAACTTTCTAATGTAATAATCCAATGTTACAAGGTCTTCAAAATTTCATACTTCGCATAAATATTTATATGATCTATAGGTACACAGTCTGTTTTAAAGACAGACTTTTGGAGGAGACACTAGTCTTTAATTATTTTTCTTAGTGCTTCCACAATGATTTTTTAAATATAGATTGATAACTTTAGAAAAAAAGAACTTTTAAATATAGATTGATAACTTTAGAAAAAAGTAGAGCAGACAATGAATGCAGCTGGTTTGATTTGCTTGTAAAGTAAAAACATTGTATTTAATGTTCTCCAAGAACAGGTTGCAGTGCTCATGTAAGAAACATTAAAATAAAATACTTCATAGTTATTTTTTGTTAGAGTCTAGGCCAAAGTAAATTAGGAACCCCAGATTTGTGCTGAACCATCATCTATAACCACATTTCAATGTAAACCTTAAGAGAATTCCACAGTTATTTTGGATTACAAGTGAAAGAGAACAAGGTTTTAAGCCTAATTTCAGGATTCACAGCTCTTCCTTCTGCAGAGCACCCAGTTACAAATTACTTCAGGGATGCTTTCTACTGCCTGTCCTCAGATGATTGGTAAAAGGCTGATACCACCCAAGTACCATTCTGCTTTCCTGGGTCAAGAAAAACCCACAGGAATTCTCCTCATATTCAAATACACTGATCTCAGATGGCTCAGTGAAGTGAATGGAGACTTAAACAGTAATAAAATGAACCCTTGTTTGCTCTATTAGCTCAGGAACTCCAGGCATCAGAGGATCCATTTAGATTAAGTGTGTTTATACAATGAAAGGTATTTTTAAAATGCAGAAGGGAAGGAAAAAAAAACCCCAAGACATGGAGCTATTACGCAGAGAATGGGAGATTTGATTCAGTTGTGTATGTGATACAATGTTTAGTAGAATTACAGTTTCTCTTGAAATTAACACAAAATACTTTTATTTACAGTGGCTTCACTTGCAGATTGTAGTTTTCTTTCTGCAAAGGCCATCACTGCAAGGTGAGATTAAAGGCATACTTTACAAATCCCCATTTTGTGGCATTAAGAGCAGAAAACAGAGGAACTTTCCCCTTCAGTGCTTGTCGGGGCTGCCCTGAGGAGTGCAGTGCTGGGTGCTCGGGTTACACATAATCCCCCAGCTGCGAGGGACAATTAGCACCACGGTCTCCAGAAAAGCTTTCAGCTCCCAACAGGTGCCTCAGCATTGTGCTCAGGTTTAAATCAAAATCTGGCAGAGGGAATGTCCCACCTCCTGCCACCCCTCCCCTTTGAAAGAACTCTTATTAAAGCCCAGTCAGAGCAGCTCCACTCTCATTTTCTCCACAAAGACCAAACATGACTTTCACCCCTTTGTGTGAGTGGTTTTTTCCTTTATCTTCCTTCATCTCTCTGACTGCGAGATCTGAAGGCAGGAAGTGGAATTTATTTGTTGCATGCTACAAGTCTACTACTTCTGACTGAAAATAGGAGCAAATCCTTTGAGAGCTATATAATTATATCGACAAAAATCTGAGTCTTGGCCTCTCTCTGGGCAGTTTCAGAAATGAGAGTCCAGAAAAAAATACAGAAGTATTTAATTAATTCATATTGTATCTGCATTAGGTGCGAGTTATAGATCTAAGGGTTTCTTGTATTATTGTGCATTAGAAAATTTCCTTCCCAACCAAAAATCACGTTCCTTAGATTCAAAATTGTTTCTGTCTTTCAGAACATCTCCACAAGGCAGGAATGGCAAAGTGCCTCTTACAATTCCAACTTGTACAGTAAGTAAAACAACACTGAACACTTCTCAGAAATATTCTCTTTTTTCCTCCTTTTTTTGTGTTTCCAGTGTAGAGGCATGCTCTACTCAGAAGAAATATTTATTAGGAAGAATTCCCTCCTTAGCAGTCAGCAAAGCTTTTCTGATCCAGTAACAAATACTTTTTGGCAAAATAAGCAATTTAGAGCCCCGCGATACACAAGGGAGGCCGCCTGCCTGGTGAATTAATCATTTATGATGAGTAAAAAGAAAATCGTTATGAGAGATATCAAAAGATGCAGTAAAACACAATGGCACTTAAAAGAATAAGAAATCTTGACATTTGATCCGACTTGTTTCCATATGGAGACAAGATTGATAATACAAACCAGATATTCCTTTGGCACAATTCAGATTATAAACTCAAGTCTCCACAACACAATGAGAAAACAGCAAGTAGATTAATCATGCACAATTTCCAGTTTGCTTTCTTCTCTGCTTCTTGTGGAGTCCTTTTGCCATTCTCTTTCTGGCCCATGCTCATGACTGTTTCTCCCAGGTTTTTTGCTGCCTTCTGGTTCCTCTCCACCTCCTGTGGGCAGATCCCAGGGCTCACACCCTGCCCTTGCCAAGCAATCCCAGGGACCTCGGCGTCCTAAAGAGTGTGTTGGACTTGCTAAACCTTTAATACCAATTTTTGTTATTATTTTCCTCCATCAATCTAAATTTAGCAACAACTAATTCTTAATTATGCATCTCCTGCCTCCCTTGGATCTGAAGCTTCCCCTGGGTCAGAAATGCTGAATACCATGAGAGGGAGGGTCACAAAAACATCAATCTCACGTACAACTGAAGGCATACACGACCTATCCTAGCAGCCATTATCTCATGGTCAGAATATGGAAATAGCTCTCAGTTATGCTGCAGCATCCTGTCATTCCTTCAGGGTGGCTACAGAAAATTCTTCTCCTAAATTGAAGCTGGCAGCTAAAACAATGGCAACCCTGGAAGTCAGGACCCTCGGAGTGGGGCCTCTCCCAAAACCAGAAGGGCTGAGAGGTCTGATGGGCACAGGGGACAGCTTGGGTGCAGCAGATTTGGAAAAGAGGTGCAGATGAGAGAAAATGGTCTGAGCAAATTAAATCTAGGCAAGGACAGAGAAGAAAAATCAATGTTCCTGGCAGTTTGCCATTGGCACAATCAGCTCTGTATTGACATCAGGATATTCCTCTAACTGCAGAAAATCTAGTTTTCACACTAGAATTCATAAGCTAGACTTTTACTGAGTAGCAGAATTAAACAACTCTTATAAGAAAAAAAGTCTCAAATTTTAATACATCAAAATTGACTCAAACAAAAGTGGCAAAACCACTGCAATGTGAAGAGCATATTCTCTTTAACTGCCTTAGTGCAACTACCGTGGCTTGCAAGAGGAAACTCTGGAGTCTTCTATTCTATCAATAACATCCTTACCTTTCCACAAAACAGCAAATCCATATTAAAACCAAAATCTTCACCTAAATGTTTCCAACTCACTTTCCCAGAGAGAGGTTGCATGGATAGATGTGGTTGCAGGGTGAGAAAAAGCTCATCCTGCCTGTTTATTTCATCAGGCAGGTAGTTAGCAGAACACACACAAAGCCAAAAAGACAGCATTTGGACTCCCAGCCACCCCGGATTTCACACCAGTTACAAAGGTAAGTGGACTCCTTGAGGCCATCAGTATGTTACATGTTTCACTAGAAAATATTCATCTTTTTTAGGGATTCAACAGACCATAGAAAATACCCTACAAAGAAAGATTAATTTCACTCTGCATTATTATTTGGTTATCAGCACCTTAGGATTCACTGTAAGCCTGAAGTACAAGCCAAAATTTAATTGTCCTCCTTTTTCAATAACTGTAATAAAAGAGACAAGACCCTGATGCAATTTATTTACAATCTAAACAAGACTGAAAATAGCAAACAGGAAACTCTGAACAAGTATTGATAACTCTAAACAGAAGCAATCTCAGGAAACCAGAAGCCTATTGCAGTTGAGTCTTGTTCATGTGAAAAGAAAGTTTGGTTTATTTTGGGGTGCTTCTAACAAGCCTCTCCAAAATCTGAAGGAAGCAAAAGCAAGAATGTAAAGGTACTTTATCTGGAAATTCATTGAACAAATGACAGTCACACCTTAGCACTAAAAGAAGGGCAAAAAATTAAGGAGACTCAGAAATCAAAACACCAGAAAGCAAAGAAATCAGGAAGCACCTGTATGGGGAAAGAAGCAGACAAAAGGAGAAAAGCAAGTTTAAGGAGTGAACTGGAAGGGGTGCAGGGGTTGCTGGACTTCAGATGGGCAACTCTGCTCATTTCCAGAACTTCAGCTGTTCTGCTGAGGAGAGAGCAGGAGTGATGGATGCATCCCAGTGTGGGATAATTCTGAAGTCAGAGAACATATGCTTTGAGTTTAATCCAACTGCAGAGTTCTGGCAAACACGCTGCTTTTGGAGAGGCAAATACATCAACTTCAATTTTTTAGCAGCTGTGCTGCCCTTTAATTCCTCACACCCTGCAGTGTACACTTGTACCCCTCTCCCTCACCTCCAAAAAGCAGATCACTTAGAACAGCCCAGCCTTTCTATCTGAAGCCAACTAATAGCTCTTGCCCACTGGAATTTTCTTTGAGATGTACTGTTATTTTCCACTTGTTCTGCCCATTTTCTTCTTAATTAAACACACATTGAAGTGTCTTCCTAGGAAGGCTGAGCCATACCAGCAGGAACCAAGGCTCCCTGCTTCAGCTGGCAAGCTCCTCCCTAGAAATCCCAAGTTACCCCAGATCCAGAGAGCCTCCTCTCTTTCACAATTCAAGGTTCTCTCCAAAACCCACCAGCTCTGAGCTCTGCTCCATAACTCCAGACATTTCAGCATTAACTCTACCCAGTGTATCAGATCCAATTGAAGTCAGCAACCTGAGACCACCTCTGACCACACTTTTCCTTCCAGCCCTCAGTGGGGATCTTACTCACACACCTCAGGTCACGTCCACAAACTCTCTCCAGCAAAACCAAGCTGCCTTCTAGCACAGGTGAGGAGCAGGAGGCAACATCTACACCTCTCCTCACAACCAATCAGGCTTTGGCACCAATCAGGCTCATTGGCACCAGGTTTTTTACATTCCCTCCTAATTACAGCAAACGCTCTCTTAAAGCTATAAACCCTCTAATGTGAGCAGGGCAGCAGGTGCCAAAGTGGTGATGGCACTCAGTGCTGGAACAGTCCCCTTGAGGCCAAAGGGGAGAAAAGGATGGTGCAAGGGAGCTGTAGAAAAGGAGAAAGTGTTCATTTTGTACCTGGTTTTTGTCCTCCCCTGGCAGCTGAGGGACCGGAGGACCTGCACGGAGGGGAGAGGAGCAGAAGGAGGGGGTGCTTTGTTTTAAGGCCGCTGGGGGAATGAGAGGAGCATTTAGCTGAAGTAGAAAGTGTGGAGGAGGGCGAATCCTGCTCTCCTCGTGGCCCATTTCTCCACAGCCCCTCTGGCTACTCACGCCCAGCCCTGCCTGTGCTGCAGTGGGTAGGGAGGAACATCCCAGGGAATGGGAAGGGACAATAACCCAGAGCCTGGGCTCCCCACCACAACACAGTGAGGAGAGAGGCAACACTGCCTGCTTCCTGCTCCTCAGGTTTCCATTTTACACGTGCCACCAGTTATACCTTGCTCTAAGCATGAACTGGCAGCTGATTACGGAGGTGTTTCCCAGGGTTGGCCTCTTGTATAAATGCATTTATTCCCTCTCTCACACAGGAATGAGCTGCTGTGCATGCACTGCGGGCACCTATAAATCTTACCTGCAGGCCTGGGTTTTGGTTGGTTTGTTTGTTCTGAGCTGCTGAACTAGCAGGAAGCCCCTGGCCATGGCTGGGTGCAGGAGCTCAGCACCCCGGACTCCAAGGCACAGGTACAACTCATCAGCTCCTCATTAGCTCAAAGCAGATGTCCCAGGCACTGTCCCTGCCTGTGATGCCTTTGGAGCACAGAATGATCTCAGCTGAGGCACATCCTGTGCATGCACCACGTTCCTGCCCACCTCCAGCCCATTCCTCCCCCACGGAGGAAATTCAGCTGGCACAGAGCAGGCTCCCAGCACTGCTTCACTGAGACACAAATTTCAATCTTGTTTGTTCAGAAACGACTGCTGCCCGCTGTCGCCAAGAAAGCCCAGCTCCCTGAAACATAGAAACTCTAATTATTTATTAAGATATCGCTTGGCTCCTCTCAAGCTTGGTATTTTGTTTTCATTTGTCAGATTGAGCACTGGTTGGCTGTATACTGAACTAGACTATGACCCCTGATTCACTCTTCCACCAATTCTCTTCATATCTCCTGTCTTGAAATAGCCAGACTTCTGCACGGTAATTAATGTTACTGTGAACTTGGACACTGGAAATCCTAAAACGATTAGATTTCTGGAGGGCTGAATGAACCAGTGTCTGCCAGTGTAATGGTATGTAGTGATCTGAGCACAGGACTTCGAACTGTGAACTGCTGACTCCAAAACCTGGGTCTACCTTGTTATTCCACCTCTGTCCTTCCCTCTGCAGAAGGAGAATCTCTTTATTTACCTACCTCCCAAGTTAGGGAGTAAATTTGGAATGTGACGTAAGTGCTAACACTGTAATTAGTAGGAAAAACTTTCCCTGTTCATCTCAACATATTCAACAACAGATGCCTACCACTTAAAAAAGACAAATCAAAATTTTAAAACATATATGCTGGGCAGAATATTTTAAACACAGAACATATTCAAGATGGAATTGTCTTGACAGTGCCTGCTGTAGACAGACCCAGGACAGCTAATTTTGTTTAAAAAAATTAAATGGAAAGCTTGTGGGACTTGCTTCTGTATTTTTCTGTTATAAATAACAAAATGTGTTATAAACAAAGAGATAAAAAAGAATTTTCTTAGTGCTGGTAGATTAAGACATCATTTGTAATGCCCAAGAAGGGGAAACTTGGGATTTACTGCTTTTGGATCCAAAGTGCCATGGAGCATTAACAAGAATCCTGCAAAGCTTTGTGGAATTCCCTGTTCCACAGCACAGTGAGGCTACAGACCTGCTCTGCCCCACAGTAGTATCCTGAAAATAGATCCCACAGGATTTTTGCCCACAGAGGATGGAAAGGTGGCTGTTCTGATCATCTCATCTCCAGTTACTGGACAGTGGAACATTAACTCATGCAGAAGAGGAGAAAGGCAAAGATCGTTGCCAAGGAAATGAGGATGAATGTTCTCTGTAAAACACACAGACAGTTCATGTATGGAGAAGGACAAACCTGAAGCACTCACACAGCTTCCAGGGTAAATTCCAACAAGCTTCTGGGAAAACAGAAAATAGCCCATCATGTTCTCATAGTGAAATTGTCAGATTTAATCAGGATTTCTTTTCTCTGTGCTGTGAGACCGTAGATGCAGGCTGTAAGACAATAAATATTGCACAACAGGAAAAATAAATATTCCATAATGTCCTGTTCCAAGAGAATGACATTTCAAGTTTCAGGCTTTTTAAAGTCTTACTTTAAAAATAAAATATAAAGAGAATCTGGGTATTCTAGAAATATATATGCTGGAGCCAGGCTAAAAATGTTCTTCAGACTTCCAGTTTCAAGGAAACAACTAAACAGCACTTGCACATGCCCCTGGTGTCAGCCTTGTTCTCAAAACTTAACAAGAATACAGCTGGGCCTCACCCATCATTTTCCAGGAGATGAGATCCCTAAATCCCAGTATCACACTTTGTAGAGTTACTGATACAATATAAAACCAACATTTTCCATCCATAAAGACATCAACACCCAGCTCTGCCAAAACAGGGACCCTCCTCAGCCGAGGAGTGTGAAATGATGCACGAGCACAGTTTTATATTCAGACAGATACACGAAATAAAATTATAAAATGTTCTAAGGTCATCCTAGGAAAATGATACGACTGGAAAGTCATGACTGAGAAATTGTCCACTAATTTCTGATCTTTTCATGCACGTTATGGAAAACTGAATGCAGAGTTATTCAAGATGATTTGGCACTCTGAGAACCTGTGTTGCTGTTTCGTGTTGCTATTTTGTGTTGCTACTGAACAGCAGACAGGCAAGTCTGCAGGACCTAAACTCTTAAGACAACTGGTCTGTCAGCCACCCCTCTGATTGTAAGGCTGTGACTTTGGAGAACTGAAAATCAGCAACTGCCATGTCAGCTCTCTGCGAAGAAAAATGTGTGATTTAGGCAAATAATTAGTCACATGACAAATATTTTAAATTTTGTAACGTGACTGCTTACATCAAGAGCAGGTAAGATTAGAGGTAGTAAATAAAATGTTTGATTTTCAGAGAATATTCAACAGTTCTAAGGTTTCACCTTTAAAGAGGTAACAACTCCTGGTTTGCAGAGCGTAGCTGGTGTGCGTGCGATTCCTGATACACTTCAGATAGAAACACTTACATAAGTGCCAGGTCTGGAGGAAACAAATGAGTTCCAGAACCAGCCTTTTGCCAGATCTCCAGAGTTCAAGCTCTAGGTGAAATGGGAACGTGAATATGTTACAATATAAATCTTCTGGTGGTGGATATGAAATCACTTTAGCGATCACAGAGCAGTTTCTGGAGAACAAGCCCCTGCTGTACAAGTACACTGCTGGCTCTGGCTGTCCTTTTTGTGCTGACAGTCTTGGCAGAGAAAGCGAGGACTCACTGATAAGAAGGGACTCTTATCTCCAGAGGTGGTCCCCGGGTCAGAGTTGAGGAATGTTGGCTGGATAGCAGCGGAGCATGTGCTGCTGCTGCTGCCTGCAGTGTGTTTATCTGTTCCTTCCATGAGCACCTAATGCTCCATGACATAATTAGGACCAAGAGTAAAGCTACGTATGAAAAGAATCAAATATTTCATCAATGACAACACCACCAAGAACCACGTTACTAAGAAATAAAACATTCTTGAACCTCAGGAGAGAATTAGAATGGAAATAAACCCTAACACATGAATTTTTAATTACCAGATATCAGGAAAGAATGTTTTCTTTGGGGGAGTTTTTCTGAAACTTGCAGCTGTCATATTCCTTGATCCCAGTTTTAGAGGCACAGCACCAGCCTAGATGAAAAAACACAGCTCATATGCCATTGCAAAACTCACCTGTAAGCAGCTTATCCCTAGAGATCATTTGGAAGTTTCTTACTGTCAAAGTTGTTTGAGCAGCAGGAAAGAAACACAGCAGGAAAAAAAAAATGCTCAGCAACTGCAAACCACATTTAATCCAGAAAGATGGAACAGGGAAGCCCGAGTTATTTTTAAGCCAAGGCTGAGAGATCCAGTGTAACCATCCGAGTGCCACGAAAGGGACAGGAGCTGGAAGGGTCAGAATCAAAACCCACACATGGAAGTGCCCCTCTCAGCAGGGACTGTGCCCGTGGCATAAAGGGATTGCCCAGGGTATCCTGATGTGAGGTCACTGAGACAAAATATTCTTAACTGTAAGAATTTGTATGTCTTTTAAGTCATCTGTAGAAAATCTAAACTGAAATCTTCATGATTTATAAGTTCTTGGCAATGTTGCTTCTCCCTTTTTCTCCTTCGCTGAGCACAAACTAACACACACTGTGTCAGTTAAGGTCAGGCTTATCTGAGCCGTCCCTGAACTACTAATTCTTCTCTCTCCCAAAAGTGAAATCCAAACCTGTTGAAACTGGCCTCTCTTTTCACAAAACAGGATGTGAAACGAGGGCTGATAGCCCTGAGAGTCATGAAAAAAAATCAAAAGGAGTTTGCTTTTGTAATGGTGTTAACAGTCTAAATATCAAAAGCTTTAATATATCAAATAGTCACAGAATATTACAAGATAATATTAATCAGGGACATAGAAATTCAGAAATTTATATTTGTGTCAAATGTTATATTTCTATATAATATATATGTACATACATAGATAAATCCAGTGTGTTTGTGTGTGTATCAGGAACCACTTCTAGCCACCTGCATATATGTGAGTTAAGTATTCACTTTGTGCACAAAAATAACCAGCTGTCAGGTCCTTAGAAGAAACTGCCCCTAAAGGACATTATTTAACAAAAATGCTTTTATCATAGAAATCTATAGCCTATATCAGGTTATATGCAAACAGTTATTAGCTTTGTAGTAGAACTTTGATCACTGCTTTTGGAATTTGATTGTAAAATTTAAAAATGCTGGAATAGTTTGGTGGACCACACAGCACTGTCATTAAAATACAAAATTCAACATATTCTGTATATATTTATATGAATGAAAAGGTTAACAGGGGTATATTTATGATTTCCTGTGCCTCTATCCCCTTGTTTGTTCTTCTGTCCCAGTGTTTGCTCGCTGATCTACACAACAAATGTTCTTCAAGGAGTCCATGAGTGCCCTTGTAAGTGCAATGCTCCATTTGTAAACCTCTTGCATCCAATTTTCTGCAGGCATTTAGCTCTGGGTATGTGGAAACACACACAGGGATGGTTTCAGACACTCACATCACTCCCAGGCCATTTCATGCACACAGATAAAAAGTTCAGAACAAGCAGGTGCTGTCTGAAGGTGCTGCCTGCTACCCCTGCAGCCCAACCTTGACACAATTTCTAAATCTGCATAATCCCAGGGCATTCCATGAATCCTATCACAAATAAACAAACACCAACAGCCAACGTGGCCTTTAATAGGAGATGAAAATATTTTTATTTATTTAAATGTGCATTATCCTGTGCTTCAGACAGTTCATCTGTTAACTTTGGCATACCGTGGTGGTAGCTGGTGATGAAATTGTGTAAATAACTGTAATGACTTTTGTGCTGTGGGTATCTGTGTTATGCAGGCTGTTTGCGTCTGCCCAACCCCACTTTTCCTTCAGAGGGACAGTTGGGTGTCCCTGAAAAGGAATGCCTGTTGTCTTACTCAAAATCAGGCATCACAGATAACAAAGACACAATTGTTTCATACATAGAACATGAAGTGATGATTAATCCTTTCCCTGTGCATTCTTGTCAAGTGCTTACTTCACCTCCCACTTTAGTCAGTTCTCAAAAACCATCTGGCCTACAGTCCTTTTCTTTTTTGGTTGTTTTATTTTGGTTTTGGAATATGTTGCCTAATTTTCGTTAGTCATGATGAAAAGCTGAAACCAACGGTGATGAGTCTGCACCAGGTGCCTGGTATTACATCATGCTAGACATTATCTTGCAAAACAGTCAAATACTTATTTTGGCTGAAGGGGTTTTTTTCCAGAGCAGGACTGGATATTCTTCCCACCCACCCACATGTATTATTTTCTATTCAATACCCAGAAGGCCATGAAGGAGAATGCCACTTTATAAACAAATAGACAGTTGTCTTCTCCTGAAAATGTAAAGTTCATTCTTTCACTTGGACCTTCCTGTACCAAAATCAGGTAAAGAATTCCCTAATTCTGTACATAATGCACTGAACTGCTCGTTGGCATAATCCTGTACAATGACAAGCACAAGCATGGTTGAAGGTAGAGAGGGATAAACAATATTATGTCCAAAGCCATCCATCCCATACAAAACAGACTGTCTCGAAGCTCTTAAGCACACGGAGCCATCTGGCCACAGCCAAGAAGTGCTCCTTTCAGGAAAGGCAACACTTTGCTTTGATATATGGACTTGTCCCACAGCTGAAATGTTATTCATTATACAGATGCTGAGTTAGATCATTACAAATAAACAAGCCCATTTCCCTATCTGGGCATTCTTCTACCAAATAAAAAATAGTTTGCATTGTCAGGTGAAATCCACTCCCAAGTGACTTGCCCAGATAACAGTGTTTACTTGAATTATTTTACCATGCAATTATTCTGTTTTCCATCCACAGCCTAGCTGAGATCCGAGATCCAAGAGCACTCTGTTGCCATTGGATTGTGATGCTGGACCAGCACTTGCACAGGACATTTCACCCACCCAGGGCACGGTATCTCGAACACCTCAGCCATCTCTCCATAGTGTGATGGATCATCCCTGTCTTTCCTTTCTGGCTACACAGGGAACCCTGACAAACAGAAATCTAATTTTTATCTGGAACTCTGGCTGACTGCCTGATCTCTTTTAAACTGGCTGCTGAGACTAGGAAAGCAGTCCTTCTCTGAAAAAAAGGTTAAAAAGGATCACCAGGAGTTATGTTCAGTGTCAGGGACCTTTTATTTGCAAATAAAATCTCTTGGCTCTTTCCTTTTTGAGACCTCTGATGTTTGTGTGTTTGTCTTGCACATTTTTATTAAAATCTCAGTCAATTCTTCTGCTTTGGGGCTATATAGGAGTTGAAACACCCATTTTGTTATTCTTTCTCCTTCCCAACAAAGTGATTAAATTAGGCCTAAGCCCACACAATTCTGTAAGCCAACAGTTTTGATATCAAATTGTCACAACAGGTACACTGCTTTTATAGCTTTATTTTTATGTTTCTCTTGAAATGAAATGTCTCTTTCTTTCTTAAACATTAATGAAACTCTTTGCACTATTAAACACCTTCAGCAAAGGCAACTTTCAAAGGACTATGCAGTGACAGTATCATGTTTCACTGAAATTTGGGACTGTGGAGCCATGACAGACACAGTCACACAGGAAGTTTGACCCTAGATGACAGTCCAGGACTGATGAAAAGTAATCCTTCCTCTATCTTTCTGCACCTTCTTTCCACTATTTTCTTTTTTTTACCTTTACAATGACCTGATCACACATAAACCCAGACTATCCCACCTTCTCACAAACGTTGCTAGGTTTGTCCTATGCCATTATTAGAAGAGGGGCATTGATTTCAGGACTTTCCAAACACTGTGTAAAATGAGAAAGTAGCCCAAAGTTAGAGAAACTGGTTCCCAAGCAAAGAATAAATGACTAAAAATAAAATACATGTAGCAGAAAGCACTATTATAAAAATTACAGATTTACAGCCCCAGTTTGTGATCAAAGGTCTCTAAGCTGATATCACATAAAAGCTCTGCTCTGTCGTGGAGGAACATTACAGCTCCTCTATTGTTCTCAAACACAGCTCAGGTCAAAGAAGTAGCATAGCAAATCAATTAATGTCCTACCTGCCTCCCTCACTAATTAGAGACTCAGCCTCTCTCCCTGCTCTTGATATTTGAAACTTCTCAGAAGGTGAAGATTAAAGTAGCAGCTCTCAAACTTTTCCAGAGGGTTTCCTTTTTAAGCCTTACCTTCCCTGACAAGTATGGATTCAGTTGAGGTGAAAGAGCATCAGGAAATTTTACCATCTCTGCTGCTTTTATTTATTTTCATTCACCTCTATAAACACAATCTGTTAAACACTTCCACAAAGGCATATCTTTATTATCTTACCTCCAATTCTGGTTCTAAAAATACTCAGATAATCCAAAATATTGAACCTAATTGCTGTTAAACCTAATTATTCATGTTCCTCCCTGTTCCAGGAAATGTGGCCACAGTACATCTACAGTAAAGGTCCCATCAACATCCCTGGGTTTGCAATCATCTTTCAGATATAAACCAGCATTGTCCTTCTCTTTTTTTTCATAAGAGAAATTCTTCAGTCCATGTGTCTGAGTTCCCACTGGACCATTGAGATACATGTTTTCTACTCTTTCTCCTGGTCATTCCACTCTGAACAACGAGGGCTTGTATGTTCTGTCATTGTTATTTGGCTTCCTATATTTTCCATATACCAAGACTATGGTCCAGCAAAACTTTTAAATGCCTTTCCTTTTTCTCCCTCTTTGTTTCAGACCATCCACCAGCACTAGGGATCTAATCCAATTTAATTTTCAAACATGCAGGTTTTTGTTTCCATTACACAACTTGTCTGTGCGTAATAGAAGAATTTGCTCTGTGTTGGTACAGCTTCTTGGGCTAGCACATGGTTTGCATATTCACACACAATTAATGCAGCACGGGACTGAACCCTGCACGGGTGTGCATCACACACGGGTGAGGCTTCTGTGCACATGAAAACTGCTCTGGAGTGATGCAGAGCATGCTGACACCTGGTAAACGCCCGGATATACAAACCCCAGACAAGAAGGCAGGAGTGCTTCTGCAGGAATTCTGGGTTCGGAAGGGTTAATCCAGAGCTTCACTCTCCTTTGAAAACAGCATTTATGAACCATATCACACACCCGGACTGTGCACTTGCAGCATTCACCGGAGCCAGTGGGAGTCACGGCTCCTTCCAGCAGCGAGCCATACACACATAAACGAAGTTAAAATATATTGTTTGCATACTGCAAACCTAATAATTCACAGAACCCCTGGCATGGTACCGCAGGATTTTCCCGCAGACACAGCCACTTCTCCAGAGCTAGTTTTTCATGTCTTGGTAGCAGCTGACCCTCGAACCATTTTCAGACATAAGTCAGTGTTTTCTTAACCTGCCCGTGCCCTACTGTAAGCGGTGCGGGGAGCAGCTGCGCCCTGAGCCGGAGCCCTCGGGAAGGAGCCGCGATTCCCGGCCTGGCCGCTGGGATTTGGGCGCTGTCAGTGCAGTGCTCCCTGCCGGGCTCTTCAGAGCATCCCGCGGCGTTCGCTCGGGGCAGGCGCTGCCCGGCCCCAAAATGTGCCCAGCACAGGCCAAGGAAGGGCAGAGCTGCCTCTGCTCTGTGTGCTCATCCTTTCAGAGTGCTTGTCAACAAGCTGAGCAAGAACGGCAAGCAGAGCACAGCAGGGTGAAGATTATTCCTGACAAGTCTCACATTTTCTCGCTTTAGATGATTTTTTAAAATGTATTTTCTTGCTATAGGTTTCTTCACTCCTTCCTGATTTCCAGCGATCTAGAAGTTTTTAAAAGTACTTTGGATTGAGTCAACCCCCAAAATTTATCTCAGCCTCAAAAATCTTAACAGGTTCCAATTACCACATTGGTTGACTGTTAGTTGTATTTTAACTGGACCCTTGCTCATGGCAACCTTTATTTTTATATAACCAAATTGTTCCCTGTGAGGGTGGGCAGGCCCTGGCACAGGGTGCCCAGAGCAGCTGTGGCTGCCCCTGGATCCCTGGAAGTGTCCAAGGCCAGGTTGGATGGGGCTTGGAGCAGCCTGGGATAGTGGAAGGTGTCCCTGCCCATGGCAGGGGGTGGGATGGGATGGGCTTTAAGATCCTTTCCCACCCAAGCAATTCCATGAGTCTATGAAACTCTCACTTAAGGGTCCAAATTTATTTCAAGTGTATCAGCTCCAAGCTGGAATAACAATTTTAAGAAACCAATGGAGGCTTCATCCATTAAACCAGAGTTAGGGAACAGTTAGCAAAGGCTTCTATTACCCAATATATAAGATGAATGATGTAATTCCATCATAAACTAATAAATAATTGATATCTGCAGGGAAATTCTGACATCATTCTCAAAACCACTAGTCTGTCCAGTTATCTTTTTCTATGAGCAGTTTTTAGACAGAAAAGTGAATTTTAATTCTAACTTTTCCTACATCTTTCTTAGATGACACCTCAAACAGAACAAAATCTTTTAATAGAAAACAAGTAACTCAAGCAAGATGATGGTATAGTTATAAAACATTCTGATTTTCCAAAAGCAGATGGAAAAAGCTTAAACTGAAAGACATTTTTCAGGAAATGTTAGAAACATCTCTTCTATGGATTTCATGCTGAAGGAAACATAAAATGATATAATGAAAAAGGACAGAATCCAATTATTCTAATATTTTATTTGTGTCAGAAGCCAATTTTAGGCATTCCAGGGAAAGGCAGAAAACCAATTCTGAACAATACAGAGACTCAATGGAAGAATTTTAAAACCAGAGCAGGTGCTGGAAAATTGTATCTGCCCTTTTTTCTGTTTGTTGTCCAAAAATGCAAATTGCTTTTTACCAGAAACCTTCCAGCTACATTTTAGCTTCAGAAAATTTAGCATCTATTCATGCTAGTGCTGAGAGAGAAAGCCATAAATGTCAGCACACAGCAGTCTGGATTTCATAATCACATGTCTCTCAACATCCTTCTACATAATGCATAGGAGCAGGTAATTACAGCACAATTTTAAGAAGTCTCATAATTAAATAAAATTAGGATAGAAAAATAGAGAAGTAAGGAAACTTATGTATTGGGGCTGCCAAATATGGATAATTGGCCCTGTTTTCTTTGGTAACTGAAAAAAGTAAACACCAAAGCCATAAGAAATCAGCAATTTACACTCATACGGAAGATTCTTTAAAATTTAAAGAGTATCTCTGCTTTGTTAATGGCATAAATAGTCAGAGCTATGAAGTCCATGAGCCTAACATCAAAATTCCTATTTGCACAGTCCTGAGCAGAACCCTTTCCTTGTTACAGACACTCTCACCCAGTCCTCCAGCTTAAACCAGCACAATTTTCTCAATTCCCACGTCCAGCCAGTGGTGTTAAACGTTGGTTTTCTCTGGAACAGGTTGCTGCTGCAGGATGGGGCTGGTTACTGAGAAGGGGAGCAAGTGAGCCACTAACAGTAAGTGGAGTTTGAGCTGAGGGTTCGCCCAGCACCCACCAAAGCCATCCCCGTGCTCCCGTGGCACCGCCCGTGCTCCTGTGCCATGTGTCCCTCTGCCAGGAGCTGTGCTCGGAGCCACGGCAGCCCGGGCACATCCTCACACCTGCACAGGCTCCAGCTGAGCTCACAACTCCCCTGCAGGGGCTGGGCAAGGAACGAGTCCTGAGCACTCCCACCCTTCCCCAAACACATTCCAGTCCTGACCTCCCGTACCTGCGTGCCATTCCCATCACGGGTGGGCTTCCAGCACGCTGCACGTCAGAGCACAGCATCCTCTGCACTTTCTGTTCTGGGCCTCGTTTAAAACCTCTCTTTTTATTATTCACAGGAGTAAGAGCAGAAGAATCAAACTACAGAACTCACATCCTTCAGGAGCTTTCCAAAAATCCCTGTCCCACCCGACCTCTTCACTGCACATTAACTGGCCTTTGTTCCCTGGCTTTGGTGCATTTTAGGTACCTCAGGCAGGGCTCTGAAGTGCTCACGTGAGCATCTGAGGCAGCTTTGTACCTAAATATCCAAGTGGAAGGAAACCAGGACTACCAGAGTGGAAGGACTGGTATAATCTGAAAGGACCACCAAATTTCTCTCTTCTTTTTCCTGTAACTATGAAATAAGTAGGATTCCTATCATCTGGCATACACCTCAAGTTGTTGCACTGTATGCTTTGACAGATATTAATATGGTACCTGGACATCATTCCAGACTTAAAAGGTTTTCTGCCCTACAGAGTACCCAAGAATTCCAGAGGAAGGAAGCATATTCATTCTTCCATATATAAAGTTGAAGCTTTTTCTTCCAAGTGTGTTAAACATACATTTTCCATTCTGGGTGCTTTACTTTATTTCCAGAGCTGGACAGTCTCAGTTATCCACAATATCTTGCATCCGTTTGGGAATTGCTTGTTCAAAATTCCCCTGATGACAGTTCCCATTAGCACACATTCATTTACACATACTTTTTTTTTGGCATTTGTGAAATTCCTTTCTTCAAGTGGATATGAAAGGTTATTCCTTTAATAGTCCCTTCCCCACAGGTAGATAAGTCTCATTCAGGGAAGCTGTCGCTCAGCATGACCACGAGATCAAAGGGGCTGCAGCAGAAAGACAATCTCTGAATCTGTGAGGGGTCACTTGTCCCCTAAGCCCTGGCTGATCTTCACATCAAATGATTGTCCAGGTCCATCCCAACCATTCTGACACTGTGGCTGGAAGAGTGGGATTGCCAGGAATGCTGCCTCAGGTCAGTTTACATACTAATCAGTCACTTCATAAATTAGTGCAAAATTTATTTGATCAGTGTAACCTCCTTCTCCCAGGCACTAAAACACACAGAAAACCTTGGCTGGTGCCCACAGGTACGGTGAGATGATTAACTGCACGTTCACCCACAGTTTGCTCTGTGGCCACCAGCACATCTCACACCAGATCTGATTCCTGGTGCCTCTGAGGACCCCGTGCTGACAGTGAACTGAAGGCAGATCCTTCCTGTAAGGCTGAGTTACAGGAGCTGTGGCAACCAAAGCAGGTTCTACAGGAGAAGGAAAGTTCTAGTTCCTAATTTCTGTGAGAATGGATATTAGGGTATCCATTACATCAAGGTATTCACTTCAAACCTGTGGGAACCTTATTGGGAAGGGGAAGATTTTTGTGAATGAGATCTGAACCCACTGACATACATGGAGTTTTGTCTGAGTGAAAACCAGCTGTTTTAGCCTCTTTCTGTATTATTTATATTAATATGTAGTAAAAACAAGAGGTATCTGAAAGGTGGCTCAGGGACAAAATGGTCTAATAACTACTGAACAACTAACTACTGAACTACTACTAACTACTGAACTACTACTAACTATGAACTAATAGTTCACAGATAAGGGTAAAGAATACACTGAATTTATAAAACATTCCAGTGTTTAAAAAAAATCAAATCCTTACCTATATTATGGGGCACAACAGTTTCTGCTCCAAATGAGAGCTGAGCCCCCACAAGAAAGGCAGGATCCTGCCTCAGGAAGGAACAGTCTGGGAGCCCAGTGCCAGGTGAACAGCCCCAGATGCTGATCTTTCCTTGATCACTACACAGTGTCCCCCACTGACTTTGGACAGAAAAGATGATACTTGGAAGATGGTAAAAAGTCCTTGGCATAACAGCAGAATTAGGGCCAGCCAGACTCTGCTGCCCTCAGTATTTTGTGTTATCCCAGTTTTAGAGGTCTGTCAAGCACCAGGCACCCTGAGAGACAATTCAATTGTCCAATTTGCCTGCAGTTTTCTTCTTTCTGTAGCTGAGCCTGAGCTGGGAATTCAGCTGCAAGCATTTCAGCATTGATGATTCACTGTTTGAAGGACCTCCAGGGAAGCCCTGCAGTACCTCCAGACAAAGTTCTCACCTCTGGCTTTTCTTGGCTTGCAGGTTTATTACCCACCAGGGAGTTGAGAGGTATAATACATCAAAACACAACTTAAATTCCAGGCTCATACATGTGCTGATGGACCCTGGAGCTCCTAATTATAATTACATATTCATATCAGCTGAATGAGATGCTAAATCAGCCTTGATCCCACTTTGTGCCTCTGCACAAAGCCACAGCTGATGTTGATTCTCAACTGGAAGAATGGGAGGGGGTACAGGAATATCCAGCTGTTGTGCATTTGACTCCAGAAATCATTTACTTTCTGATGTGCAAAATGATGAGAATAAAATAATGGGAGCAAAATAATATTCCCCACCCTGTGATTTACAAAAAAAATTTGCTAATGACTTCAAACCTAAGGCTCTAATGAAAGGACAATAATGGCAATAATAATGGGAAATATTGTTTAAAAGCAAGCCTTTTTTCAATTAATGCACATTTTTACACTTTGTTTCCTCCTTGAAAGTTTGGCCAAAACAAATCTTCCTGAAGTAAATTTGTCTCGGGGGTAAAAGGGCCGATGCAGCATTACATGTTCATGCTCTGGATTCCAATAAGAGAGTTGTTACCATAGCAAAAAGTATTGTTGCAAAGACAACACACACAATGTAAGATTACAGAAAAAAACCTCCAGAAATATTTACAGTGTTCAACAATAACATAGGATACTCTGTCCTAATTACCTAAAATGAGGGTGTGCTACTGCTGTGATAGTCCCACTGTGATGAAACAGACTGGCTCCTTTAAGTCTTCTTTTTCAAAAAGCAAATCTCTAAATTGTTTGGGTTTTCTCAAAGTCATAGAAATTACCTTTACAATTATGTACATCATAATGGCCTGAGGCTTCTCAAGGATTGGAAAAAAGACATATTGTGTGAGATCTGCACCTAAATTGTAAAAATAGGCAGGTCATACCTTATAATCCGGGTTAATTTCAGGAAACAGAGGAATAAAGGGGAAAAAAGGCTGAGAAACATGAATGGAAAGATAAGGCAGCAGAAATCTGAATAGAGATGCTCATGCAGCTTGGCATGTCAGCATTGTCCAGCAGGCATTTCGATACAAGGTAGTTTGAAAAGTTTCAAATAATAAACTGTGAGCTTTGTGGGCTTTCTTAGACACCTCAGAAGGCGAGAGAAAGCATGGAAATGATTGCAGGAGCAGACTCCCATGTGGGAAAAGCTTGCACTGCTGGGAAGTGAAGACAGCTGTAAATGATGCAGCACCAGCTGAGACACAGAACAAGTGGAAGAGAGAAGAGCAAGACAGCAGAACGTGTGAAATAGGGTGAAGAGCCAGGAAAATGATCTAAGTAGCAGAGTTTGAAGGGACTGTGCAAGGGCGAGGCTGCCGAGAGCAAGGGCAGAGGGGAGGGCTCTGCCTGGGTAAAACCTGAGCCAAGGGGAGCCCAGAAACACCTCTGCAGGTGAGGGCACCTGGTGATGGACAGGGCAGGGTCTCTGCATATCCTGTTGGAAGAAAGAGAAGGATTTCCCCAGAGCCAGCCTGTGCCAGGCTAGAGAAGAGATGGCAGGCTGAAAAAGAAACCAAGATCCAGCCTCTAACAACAGGAGAATGCTGTGTCTGCTCACGGGAGTGAAAGGAAAGGGGAATAAAATAGAAAGTGTAAAGGCAGGGACTAGGATCTGAGGGAAATGGACTAAAAAGGGCAACAAAACAGTAATGTGCAAAAGCAGGGGGTGTGAGGGGAGGAGAGTAGCAAAGGAATTCACTGAAGAGGGCAGTGATGAGATGGGAGATGGGAACGTGGTGTGGGAGGCACAGAGTGAAAGCTCTAGGTCAATAGCAAATGGACATAAATGAACAGTTACACACCACAAGATATTAAAATAATGTTTAAGTTCTTAATTGACCATCATAAGACCTTTGACTTCACATTGTAAGGATTATTTTAATAGTTTGTAGCGAGAAGAGGGGTATTTATGGTCTTAAATAAATCCTTTAAAATGCTTATGCTGCAAATCAAATGTCACGAGGCAGAATTCCACCCCTCCAGGTGGTCGGCCTGCCCAGGATACACAACACTCTCTGCTTGCTTTGCCACTAGAAAGAGATGGAGAAACAAACCTCCTCTCTGGGTTTCAAGTGCAGAGGTGTAATGATTATAAAGCACTTCTGCCCATTTCTCTGCGCTGTCTCCAGAGCATCCTCTCCAATTTTTCACTACTATTTTTTCCACTGTTTTTATACCCTTGCCTTCCTAAATTCCTTTTGTTTCCTTTGCCACTCTCCTCTTGCCCTGCCATTCTTTCCCTCATATGCTGTCCTTCATCTTCTGTAACACAGCAAGGCAGACTCTTTTTCTTCTCCAGTGCCTTAGCACAAGCCAGGAGGAGCACAGGGAGCATAGGAGCACCAGCCACTCCTATTTTTCACTCTTCTGACCAGACTTACTACAGCTACAGTGCAACCAGGGGGATGCAACTGCTTGCTAAGGCCTCTCCAGCCCAAGCTCAGTTTGTCTGCTGAGGGGGCTGCATGTGAGCTGATTCCATATCAGAGTGCTCTGGTGGCACCTTCCAAAAAATACAGTTGAAAAATTCAAATTACTCTCCCCTGAGCATGTTAAAATTGTCAGCTTTCAGATTCAAAAATAAAGCCCTCACCTCCTCACTGCAGACCATGGAAACACCAGTATTTCTCAGAATTTCTTGGTTTTCTTACATATACATGTAAGACACGGCCATATTTACATTCGTACCTACACATAGCCCTGTAAACATGGGTAAACAATATCTCCTTTTTTTTTGGTTCCTAATTCCAGTTGGAGAAATGGCTGAGGATTTTAGATTAAACTCTCAAAAATACTTGCCCAAGACAGACAGCATGGAAAATTTTGGCCCGAATGATTTAAGTTTGGCAAAGCCATAAGCAATAGAAAACAGGACCTTATAATAGAAAGTGCTGGGCAACCTCACGGCAGACACCACGATTTGTGCTGCTTGTAAGACTTCATTTTCCTTAATAGGAGCTGCATGGCAGGGCTGGAATACCCTGGGGCTTCCTGTCTTTAATTTCCTTTGAATATAATCTTGGTCTTAAGCCTTCCTTCCTAAATAACCTCTGTCTTTAATTTATTTTTTTTAAGCAAATTACAACTTAATGAGCACACATTCTCGGAAGGCAGAGCCTCTAATTATCAAAATGACAGTGCTGCTTAGAATCTGAATTTCACAGTCATTCAGTGACCAATTCCACAGGTCAGTAAATAATTATACACCATCCCTGCCAAAAAACAATTAAATAGGATATTATCATGCATCACTGTGTACACTTACACCTTGCATTACTTGGTCACCTGGATGATTCTTGCAGAGGAGTTTTCAGGAAGGGAGCAGCAGGGAGGTGCAGATGTGCAGTCCCAACTGGCCACACAATTAATGGATATTTAGAAGGTGTTTCTCAGCCCTTATTGAGGCACAACTGTCACAAGTGCATGTAAGAGACACCAGGACGTAGCTCACCACTCCTGGATATATTAGGCAAAATTATTCTGCTAGAAATAATTTTATATTACTTATCTTGCTGGAAATAACTTTTAGATCCTTAGAAAGGATGGTGTGATTTTGTAGGACTGGCTTTGCAGGTTCCCTAGACTTGCAGTACGTACATGTTTCTTCATCCTCTGATGAGACACAGAACAGTCACTGGTTTTGAAGCCAAGGACTTTTAAATTTAAACCACGCTTGTTGCAGAGTCCTTAACTCCCAAATCTCCCAAGGCAGTACATTTTAAGCTGGACTATGGCATTTGGAATGCCTGCCAGTTGCTTTGGGCCTCTACTGCAGCATTAGTGCTCAGAAATTCCTGCGTAGTTTCTTTATGCTGCTACAAGAAATGTGCCCGGCGCTGACCCTAAATGCCCCCCGTTATTAATCCCTGCACTTCCATCACCACACACATCCCACAGCCATCCCCGAGGGGCTGAGAGCCAAGCAGGGAACCAAGGAGCAGTGGGCACTACCTGAACTGCTGGCTAGCTCTGAGACCACCTCCTCTCCATGGCCTACCTCCTCGCCCCCCATTTTTCTCTTTGCTACCACGAGTGCAAATCCATATTACCTTTAGATCTAAGAGAAAAAGAGCCATTTTCATGGTGTTCTCCCTCTGCAGAGGCTGTCAAGAAGGTTTTAATTTCTTGTTCCAGTTGCAGACTGCTCGGGGTGGCTGCAGGTTGCCCCACTAAACCCTCCTAACATACTTCTTAGTGGCCAGCAGCCTCCAGTAGTCACCAGCTTCAGACCAGTATTGAATTAGAACAGAATATTTCTTAATTCCTATGCCAATTTCCTTAATTTAACCATACAACCCCTTTACAATGTATTTTTAAGATTATTCTTTGTGTGATTTTAGGTATTTCTGTATATAAAAAACCCACATAGCTTTTTTTTAGTGACTAACAAAATTATACAGCAATATCCTTTAAAAAATAACTGCCAGTTGTTTCAAGTAGTTGTTCAGAGTGAAAATGAGTCTAAAAATCGTAAATCATTCCTATAATTAATCAGCAAAATTATACAACAAAGCTTTTAATCCCTGCTTTGAATATGAATGAAAATTCCTGAAATACTTGGGTTGCCTTATTCAAGGTAAAGACCTGAGTCGAGGAAAATTGATCCATCTTGAAAGTAAACTAGAAAATAAGGGCTACACACATCTTCATGTGTGTTATGCTAGTTTAAGTAAAAAGATGACTAACATCACCCTAGATTCAACTTTCCACAGCAATTAGCTAAAGTGTCTCAATTTATCTTTCCCTGACAGTTTATGATTTTAAGGAAATTTGAGATGTTTGGGTTGTTGGGGTTTTTTTTCCTTTTAATGGACATTTTAGCACCATCTGCTGGTGTTAAAACTTGCTCTGGAAACTAAATACCAACTTCCTCCTTCATTTTAACTTCCTTAAGGCCTACTTCTGGCTCTTATTAGGAGAGGTTAATTGCTTGTTTTTCTACTAGAGATCCCAGGATTGGATAAGTAATTCAGCTGAATGATTCATCCAGATGGAGGATACCTTCTGAGGCCATAGATCAGTAGCAACACACTAGTAAAGAAATACCTCATCTACAGCTACATCCAAGGGTAAATGCAATTGGTTTTCACTGTGTGAAAAATGACAGCCCCCAGCCCTCATTCCATAAGAGGTAATTGAGAGTTTTTTCCACTGATTTATTTTGGGTTGATACTGGTATTTAGACTACAGAATGATGCTGTGATATTGGAGATTTAAATGTCTGGGTGCACAGTCAAAAACTGACCTGCTAGAATTACCTCTGACTGTATCCAGTTATATTATTATATTACTTATTCCATCTAATTCATCCACTTGCTTTTTATTTCCTTAGACTGCTTCTGGCTCAAAGCCAGTTCCTTCCTCCTTCAGAACCTCTCAGGGCACAGATAGTCTGAAAGCACTTCAGGAAATGGTCCCATTAGGTCTCAGCTGCCTTTGTGCAGCTCCCATCCTGAACCCATGGAACACCTTCAGTACAAGTCTGATCTCTGCCTTGCTGAAGCCAAGCTCAGAGAATTCCTCTCTACAGGACTTGCCAAATGCCTGGGTTTGAGTGACAACAGCACAAAGCAGTAAGAAACTTGCCATGCACTTCATGGTCTCTGCAGAGGAGAATTCGAGTATCAGCCCATTGGAGTTTAGGCAGGTCTAGCAGGTAAATGTGCCAGGGGAATTTCAAGTTGTTCACATCAGTGACTCCTGTGACATGAAAAACTGGGAATGGACCTGGGGGTCATTTTTTCAGTCTTCCCTTTCAATACTCAGCATGACTTTTAGTGGCTGTACTTCAATCTCAGCTCCCATCCACCACCATCCCAGCCTGTCTGTACATCTCTCACGTCCCTTGCTCTAAGGAATACTGCCTCCCTCAGCTCTCCTCTGCAGCCATCAGTTTCTCTTCTCAGCTGACCTTTCTTTGTGCTTGGAACTCCTCCCCTCAGGATACCTATGGTTTAAAGCTGAGTTTCAGTTGTCTGAGCCTTAACAGGACATAGAGAAACAATCTCTCAAAGAAGTGCATTCCAGATTGCTGTGAAAAGCTGATGTAAAAGCAGCTGACAGGGTGAAATGCCAGTTTACCAGCATGGGGTGTCAGGATGTTCTGGGCCAGCAGCAGGGCTGGGAAATGAGTTCCTTGTCCAGCAGCAGGGCTATGGGCATCCCTTCTCATACAGATATCAGTAGGCTCCAGTACAACTGTACCTTGCCATGGCCAACTTCGGCAGCAGTTGCCCCATGGAATCTAAATGGCCACGAGACAATTAATTATCTTTTGCTTCCAGTCACACAGATAAAATTAAGCAAAGCCCAAACCTTGCTTGCCCATAAATTCTCTATCCTAGAGAGTGACTGAAGACTTTTCAGATAGATGTTGCTGGCTAAGTTTTCAAAGTTGTGCTAAAAAGGGTCAAGCCAAAAAAGAAATCCGGTTATTTGTTAGAAAGATTCGTGTGTACACCTCCCATATCCACTGCTTTGAAATGGACCTCTTAATGTCTGGAGGGGATACAAAACCTAAGGTTCTTCCAAGGTTTCAGAAGGAGGAAGAAGGCCATGACCTTCAACAATAATTATTCTGCAGAAATAGGACTGCTTGTCTTTGCATAATGTTTTACAAAATAACCTTGAGAAAAGGTGCAATGCTGTCAGCTGAAATGATTCCTTAAGAGCTGTAAAGAATCAAGGAGGGCCTTGAATATATATTTAAATGTATTGATGGACAAACTATGATCAAGAGATCCAGGCCAGAGATGGTTCCACTTGCAGCACCCAACCACTGTGGACTGCAAAATAAAGAGGCATATTTGGTATGATTAGTCCAATTATCTGTGCCAATAGTCATAAATGTCAATTCAAACCCATTTCTGAACTTCTTTTTTCACATGAATATAATTAATATCTAATTTCTGGCAATATCAGTGAGATTCAGAAGGAGGTTTATCAAGAAGAGAGTATTTGGGTGGGGAGGGACAAGAAGACTCTCTCTCTGCTGTTTCAGCAAAACAGAAACTGTGGAAGCAAATTAATTTGGGCACATTTCCCATTAAAACAAAGCAAAAACCTTTTGAAACTGTCCCAATGTCCTTTCCAAAATATTTTGAACAAATGAGTTCCTTTGAATTGCAATCTACTTCTGCTTTTCAAATTTAAATGAATATACATTCAAATAAAAGGTCAAAGTTGAGATGAAAACTTTTCAAATTTAATAAAAAGAATTGCCCTGATCTCCTAGATAGCATTAATGACAGGAAGCCACTACATGCCCTGGAACTCGCTGTGCACCGAGACAGCAGAGACCTCCTGAGCTCCACCACACTTACACAGAACTCCCTCTCTGGGTTGTCAGAGCTCTTGAAGCAGCTCCATGTCAGTCTCTGTCCCTTCAGTGTCTGGTTTCATGTGTGGTCACTTTGTTAAAAACAAATGCCATACCTGCACATCTCATAGATTTTTTTTTTAATGCACTGCAAAAGAAGAAAATATGGGTTCTTTCCATGTATAATATATTTTAATGAAAAAACTTCTGGCTTAGTTACGATTTTTTCTACCCCAAGAAGTACTAAGTTGCAAGCCATCAGCCATTTACACAGGCCACTCATCAGAACCTCAAATTGCAGCACAGAGAGCTTCTCCCCCACCGAGGGGTGCCACAGCCCTGGCTTTGTGCCTGTTCAGGGCTTTGTGCCTGTTCAGTCCCCTCATCCTCTCATTACATGAGAGGCTACATGATATACTGACAAAAACCAAACAGTTTAGGTGGATGAAACAGACAGTTTTCAGTCTTGCCAAGAACAGGTTTCACTGTATGAACAGGGATAGAATTAATTCAACTGCCTAATCCAAATAGCCCTTTTTGTGCTCGTTCCCTGTCCATGGTTGATTATCAGACATATCAATTAATTACCCATTTCACCTCTAACCTAACATGGGCACTCTTCCTCCATGGCTGTGTTTGCTGCTGCTGGAAGAACACAAATAATGTCCTGTTCCAATTTGATATGATAAATTATATGTTTCCTCTCAGAACGAACCCAGCTTCCTCTGGAGGCAACAATAAAAAACCCATTAATAAATGATGAGAACATTTAACAAGTATTGCTCTGGAATTTTATTAGCTCACTTCCTAACCAGCACTATTGTTCAGATAGCTTCTGTTCCTCCAACCTCTCACAACCAAACTGGGAGTTCACTAAGCCTGTAGTTAGTTAGTTAGTTAGTTAGTTACTTAGATATTTTGACTGAGGTAACATCCATTCACTGCAACAAACCCCTACTTCCAAATATGCTCCTTACCATAAAATTATTTCTTAAGTTGCATTAAATCAAAATGCAGTCGCAAAACTTAAACTTGGATTTCAAACTTTTAAAGTTTATGGAGAATCCATGCAGTTTTCCTTCCAAAAATCATCCTTTGTGATCAGAATTTTCCTCTTAAGCAAGGCAAAGCTTAAGTATTAGAAAAAGGAACTACAAGTACATTGCAGTGAAGCCATGCTTACGGTGACAATGAATTCAGCAGCCCCAAAATATTACCTTCCTGAGGGTTTTTATTACCATAATATAACCTGATAGGAGAAAAAGTGGGCTCCCTCCTCCCACTCATCATTCTGGTGAAAAAAAAAAAAATTAAAATCTTGAGCAGAAATCCCATCAAACCATCATGAAAAGGTCTGTGCACAGCCTCGGTACAGTGCAATGAAATTAAAAAAGATGTCATGTAGCCATGTCAGCCACATCTGTGACCCATATGGTGCGTGTAACAAGAGCATATGTCTGCACCTAAAGAGAACATTATATGCTGGGTAAGGCTGGGACAAATGTAAAAGTGAAGTAGAACACCTTCACATTACAAACACAGTTTGTTATTTACGTCACATCAAAGAAAGAGTTGCTAAGAATTATTGGCCTCTGAAGTCATTTAATTATGATTAAGTGAACTAAGAACTAATGTAAATGGTATTTTATACCCCAGTGAATTAAAGTATGAGATCTAGTCAAGGTGAGTAAGATTTACAGCCAAAACTCATGCAACCTTACAGTAATTTCACGACACTTTTACTACTAGCCTAGACATTTTTGTTCTTGAAATAATTAAAAGTACATGAGCAAATTTTACTCTTTGGATGCTTAAAATAAACCAGAGAAAAGAGAATGGGTTGCTTCTCAAGTGACCCATGCACTTCTACTTTTATTACAAAAGGAACAAAGATTATGCAGGACAAATACAAACTTCAGATTGTACTGAAAAAAAGGAAGGAAAAAGAAAAATAAGCGTAGTAGAATGCTCACAAATCTCTTCCATTTGGACTAAATCTGACACAGATTAAAGTCTCAAAACTCATCTCTGGCTAATCCCAAATACCTGCCTGCTGAAGAACATATTTGTTATGTTGGGACCCTATGCATAATAGGAGCAAGTCAAATCAGCCAACTCGCTTTAAAGGTACTACCAGTCTTCTCACAGATTTTTAAGGAAAACTGTTCCCAGGTATTTGCCTTCGAACAGAATTAAGAGTGTCCAAGCAGAAGTGCATAACATATCAATGAATGAATAGTTATATTTCACAGCTTTTCCAGCTGGAAGTAAACTCATTTTCCAGTAACAACTGTTAATCCACTCTCCTCGAGAGTGGCTGTTTGAAAGGCTCCAGGTAAGGAACAGAAACTTGGCTGACAGAAGAAAGTACCAGATGGCTGCTGGGATGGGAAAAAAATTGAAGGGAAGAAAATGGTGAAATATGAGTTGTAGAAATAAGGATCGAATCACAATCACAATGTAAGTAGAGAAGCAGAGCCTTCGGGTTTTAACAGGAGCCATGCTTGCAACGAAGCCTCTCCCCAAGGCACAAACTGGGCGGCCTCAGGAGGCCCTTAAAATGCAACAGAGCATTAACAAATTGCATAAATTAAACAAATAAAGAGTGCTCTTTGAACAGTCTCTTTTGGCTCATGTGGCCATACGCTTTTGCACAAACTGATCCCCTCGTACCTCTTACACATAAACTGTGCACATTTTCAACCTTTTAACAAAACTTTAAAATTCACAGTAACCTGTTTAGGAATCAAAGGGATCAAAATCCACGTGCTAAAAAAACACTAATTTAAATGTCCGTGCTGAGTAGATCTTGTCTTTGGTAGAAAATGGTGTGGAAGAAAAGGAACTGTGGGCCCAAAATTAAGCTCCAATGATAAAACATGTAACTGGCTTAAGAGCACCAACGAGAGAATCTACAAAACAGTCTTGACTTGACTAAAAAGATCTTGACTATTGATCACCTCCTTCTGGCTCTAGACACTAAAGTTAGTAACTTTAAATCTGTCTCATTTTAACTTGCCTTCAGAAATACTGTCCTAAAAGAAGCTACTAATACTCCATTAACATTCATAAGTATCCAGATTTGTATAAATTTTGCATATTTGTAGAGTAGCCACCAGCAGGGGACAAGCACAGTGATGGTGGGATATAATCCCCTTAAAGAATAGGGCCACCACTGTCAGCTGTGCTGGGTCACAAAAGCTCAGGCCCCCATTTTAGAACCATCCTGACAAGTTATGTTTTAGGGGGATTTCTTTCAAATAGTTGCTGCTAAAGCTGTTTGGGAAATAATGAGTTGTGCATTTCCCACAGCAAACTCAGCACAGCGTGGTTGCTCTGAACTGGCTCAGACACCCGGACTCGTCACGCCCGTACTTGGACACACACTTCTGTCACCCCCTCCTAGACACAGCACTGCAAACCAGCCTTCCAGAATATCCCCATTTTCCCTTGCCTTTCCTTCCATTAGATGATCCTCAGCCCGACTGGTATGAGAGACTTCATTAAAACATTCCAGTTGAACTGAACTAGCTGATTCTTACTGCCAATGAAATTGCTTTTGCTAAGAAGTCTGTGTAAAAGACCAGCACCTGGAGACAGGAGATTGCTCAGGGGATTGGTAACAGGCTGTGGAATATTTAATCTCTGGGGCACTGGCTCAAATCCAGAGTCAGGACCAAACGAGAAGCATCAGTCTCTTAGGCAGGCTGCCACACAACACCTTTAAAAATCATAGAGCCTCACTCAGGAGAGCCCTTACCAGCCCTCTGCTGAGAAACTTTCTCCTCTCTCCAGTCTGAACCTCACAGCTGAGACAAGTTGGAAGGCTGTAATTCAGAAATGTGCAAAATGTTATGCCAACACAAAATAAAAGTTTAAGTGCAACTGGCTGAGCAATGCCATGAACCAGATTTAGTGGTCTTTCAGAAGAGGGATGTGTAGGCTCATGGTTTTTCTGTTGAAAAATAGTCCCACTATAACACAAGAGACAAATGACAGCAGGTCTCTATGCCCAGAGCACAGAGGCTACATGCAGTTACGCCAATAATCTTAAATTTCCTCCATACTGAATCTTTATGGATCCATAATCCAACTAAAAATCCTTAACAATGACTAAATATAAAAAGGAGAAAATAATTTTAATGGAAATGAAAATGTAGGGACCATCAAAACTTAAAAAAAATCACTTAAAGCCAAATGACACAATGGAAGTTGAATCTGTTTTAAACAAAAGACATTCCCCTGCACCTTTTCCCATACACAGCAGCTCTCTGCTCCTTCTCTGTGATAGCACTGGAAAGAAAATTCCAGTGCCACTCCCTTCCCTCCTCCTGTGTTATCACTGTCCACAGCAGATTTCTTCACACCCTTCATTACTCCTGATCCTCTAACTATTTGAGTAAAGACAAAATTATTTCCACTTGATGTTTGGTATCACTGTTCATCTCAATGAAAATCCAGTGACTCCCTCTATTAGTGACTGAGGAGGTCTGTGGCTGTACAGTATCAGTGAAAGCACAGCTGGAGAAATAAAACCCATCTAAATAGCTGAAAAGATAGGTAAAAGTCTGGGCAGGGATCCAAAAACACTAAACTACAGACTCCCAACATCTGGTTCAGGGTGGATTCCAAGAAAGACAGAAAGAGAGAAAAAGAAAGACAGAAAAAAAAAATAATTGATTTATCTGTAGAATTTTTACATAAGGTTTTCATTTAAATTTTTAATTCATCAAAAATTTTACTCAATTATTGTGCTTTAATTTCTTCACCTTACTGCATCCTGTTGCTTCACTCAGAAGGAAGCAGTGCCTTGGACAGGAGTTATAAGCAGCCCTCAGTTTCATACTTTCATATCTTATTGTGATAAAAGCAATTACAAATTGCTCAGCCTCTCTCTCCTTTCAGCTAGGACTGGGTTCATGACACATGCATGAGAATCCTTTACTGATTTCATGGCCTTTCAGACAGATCATTACAACAGAGCTAACACTGTCAGCTCCTCAGCCTGTCCTGAGCACCACCCCAGCCTGTCTGAGCAAAACCCACCTGGCCACGCACCCACCTGGGCTCCACCCCTGCTGTGTGAGGAGTATTTTCTGCTTTGAACATTTTTATTAGCTGAGAGCTTCTGTGAGGACTTCAGAGACAACATAATTTTCAAAAGCTCATAGGTGACTTAAAATCATAAAAGATCCCCTGTTTTTCAGGGATGTTTCCACTCTTAATGTACCTGAACTCTTTCCAAACTCCTGCCTCCTCAAGATAAAAGAGCAGATCACCCATCCCACACAGGACTGCCTGTTCTGGCCACACAGAACACTCCAGGCTATCAATACTGTCACTGTGCCCTGCTGCAGGTAGGACTCTTCCCTCCAACTGCTGCCAGTGGCATCCAAACGTCAAAAACTGCACCCGCAATAATCATTAAATGCACAAATGAGATAATGAGAAGCCCTGAAAAGTCTCCAAACAATTTCAAATTTGCCTACTCTGTGCTTCAGCACTGCCTTGCTCAGAGCTGAGCCACAAGTGTTGGTGTGCTTTCCAAGTGCTATTATATGCATACAAACATGGAAAGAGAAATAAATTCATGTGGGGTAACTGTGTGATTCTCCTGCCTGAGGACTAATTCTCCATTACATTTAGGCAAGGTGTGCATTTTCCTCCTTTCTCCTCTCTCCAAACAGAAAGAAAGTTCAAGACAGAGTTCAGGACTTGGCACTGAGCAAGTGCACAGCCAGGCTGGACACAACTCTCTTGTCTCTTCACCACTGCTGTGCCCTGGCCAGGGGCACCCCAGAATAAATTTCCATCAGAAAACCATTTCTGCAACAAGGTAGCACCTTCCAGGTAGTACAGACTGCCAGGATCATGGCAGTGGGACACCACTAATGCCTCTGAACCTGTGACGAGCTTTCCACTCACGAAAGGAGGCAATGACATTACTGAAAGGGGAATCCTGTTAGGGCAGCGACAGGTAATGAGGAGGAGATGAATTCTGTCCCTCAGAAACAAAATCCCTAAGAAATAAGAAAACTACAGTTCTTAAAGATGAGCGCAATTTATTCTTAAAGAAGGGAGCCTAAGGGCAATAATTACATATGCATATTATTCAAACCTGAATTCTTTTCTTGAAACTCTCTTTAAATTGTGCAGTTTACAGGACCATCTTTTCTACCTGCTCCCAGCTTGCTGCCACAGAAGATCAGCTTTCTCCCCCTACCTGTCCTCCTCCTGCCCACACCATCTCACTTCTCCCTTCGCCTCAGCCCTGGCTTGAAGTGACCCTTAGGAAGCACACTGAGCTCTCCAGACCACCAGAAAACAACTGACTTTCACTCTGAAAATACTTGACTGATGCTCCACTGCCCCAGGCAGAAGAAGGAGAATAAAGCAGCTTGCTGCATAGTTGACAAAGCATGAGTGCTTTGAAAAATGACTGATGGGCCCTCCACCCCATACCTTTGTGCTACCCACATCAGTCTACATGTGTACTTTCACACCCAGGCACCCAGATCACACACGGAACTAAAGGAACCATCCCAAAGGAGAGAGGCAGTTTCAAATCAAACAGCATCTCCCCCTGGGATACACTAACACCCCTTTATAATAGAAGTGACAGAGAAGTTGCATGAAATGCCCTGCTTCAATCCAATACCTTTTACCCCATTTCCTGCAGTTATTAGATTCTTCTGCAACCAAGTAACCTGGCAGAAAACTAACTCCAAAAGACAGGACAGCACAGAAAGTTTTCACCTGAAGTTGTTAGCAATGGGTTTGGAAAGTTGGTTGGTTTGGACATCAGCAGGTACCAGCTGATACACAGCTTTGGGTTAAAAATGGGGCAAAGGCGGAGAGGGAAAATGTCTAAATTCAGCCTTCATGACTGGCCCTGTCAGGCAGAATTAACTAAAGCATTTCACAAATAATTACATTAGACTAGGTAGAAATCCAGCATTATACAGAATGCATCTTTGCAGCCTATGAGGCACTTGAGAAGATGAATCAAGACAGTCAAAAGCAGATTTATATCGTTCCTTTACAAGGTTCCTGCTTTATAGGCAGATCTCTACACAAACAGACCAAAACCCTCCCTGAGACAGCCTGGCTTCATCCTGTGAAATGAAGGCAACACACCAAGGCAGGCAAGCTGAAAGGAAGTCCCTTTTTTCTACATCTCAGCCCTTTGGCTTTCCACCACCTGGACACCACTTTTAAAACGATGACCTCATCATTTATCATTTTACCTTTCAGTGCTTTACTTAATACATGACCTGCTCAGTAAAATATTTGCAGACTTGGTACTCTGGTGCTTTATCCCATTACAAAGGCACGCATAACATTTCACATCTCTCTCATGCAGGTGGTCCTCTGTTCTGACTCAAGGCCAAACAGAATATAAAGTTAGGCCAGTTCAGCAGTGTAGGTGAAGGCATCTGAGCTGAGGGAGGGGAGTACAGTAACTAGAGATGCCAGTTGTGGCTATACATTTCAAAGATAGTGCTAATTTATTTATTTGACTTACAGTGACCAAATCCATCTGTCCAGTACAGATGATCTACCGCAAGACGTCGAAGAATCACCACAAATCAACATTTTTTTATTCAAATTGTTCACATATGTACCAAGGAGCCACAAAAAGGTGTATTAATGGTCCAGTTCTTTCAGGCAATTCCACTCCATTAAATATTATGAGTACACATGTCTGGGAAGGAGAAGAACAGAGGAAAAGAATTTCCCAGTTTGTTTTTAGAGTGTTAAACAGTGCAAAACATCATGCATTTTTAGTTAATTTCTCTTTTTTTTTCTTTCTTCCTATAAAATATTTCCTGTGCTAAATGATCTCTCTCTCTTAAGGGTTCTACACCAGATGACCTGTTTGCAAGTATCTTCAGACACCATGATTTTGATTTACGACCAGCAAATAGAATGTATCAATGGAAGTACTGACAGAGGAGTTTCAGTGCAGGCAGGAGGCCTTTCTTTGCAGCTTATTTACAAAACCCAACTGGTTTTGATTTCTATTTATATTCCTCACTAGCGACATAGATGTGAAATTTGGTGCTTAAGGCACTGAGAGGTCCCGGGACTGTTGCCACTCTCAAAGATGACACCATGAACTGGGGACTCAGTGACATACAGGTCCCTCCCAGTTTCAGCTATTTACAGGGTTTTCAAAAAGAAACACGGCAAAGAGGAGTCAGGAAGGAGATTCCTTTGAAGTCCAGCTGTCAGTAGCACATCCCTTCAATTCTGGTTCAGAGCTTGCCTGAGCAAGGACTGGCAGGAGAGAAAAAGGGCAGATCCAGAGACACACAGGAGACAGAATCTAAGAGCGAAAAGAGCCTTACAGAGCTCTGTATTATGAAAGGCTGCTAAGGAAATTGTTGGGTCCACAGTGACTGACTTCCTATTCTTTCCCTTTTTTTTCAAAGCCTCAGCTATTCTGTTCTCAAATTAAGATCTGGCTTAGCTTTTAGAAAGACATGAATAATAATAAAACCATATTGCTGCACATGTGACTTGTGATTAAGCAGCTCTCTGGGTTATATACAGAGGAAATGTCTGAAAAGGCACTGGCTGACACTTATCAGAGAATTTGGAAATGGAAATTACAGCAAAAGCAAGTAAATTAGCCAAGAATTTAAAAAGAAACAGGCTATAATGATCAAATAGATGACATCAAATGAAAAACCCAGATCAGGAACCAATGCACCAACCTCAGGAAGACATGCTCTCAAGCTGGTGACACCATATTTATGTATGTCCTATGTCATTCAGACATTTTCTGGTGCTTTCATTAAAGATAACAAAGCACAAGCTTTTGAACTCCTGGGGTTTTTGTCTGTGTGGTAGATCATCACCAGCTTTCCAGAGCTTTTTAGGTTACTGAAGTAAGTCCACATTCATAATTCTGTTGCTCAAATTCTACTTCATGTCAGTGTTGGAAGGGAGAGCTTTCCAGCAGTTTGCTGATTGTGAAGAAAGAGTACAGCATTTTTCAAGACATGAGTTAATGAGTCATACTGTTTGTGTTTCCCAAATAAATTAATAACAACAACTAACAATTCATTCCTAAAGTTCCTGCATGCCCACAATTCCAACCAACTGCAGTGGAAGCCAGAAGTGCTCTGCAGCTTTGGAAATGAAAGCTGTCCTACGTCCTTTCCAGCAGAAATTTCTTCAGATGAATCCAATAATGGTTAAAAGGGGACCCTTAAAATCTTTGGAAACCAAATTTTAAAACTAAATATCATAAACCAGTAAACCACAATAAGCTTGTTTATAGAACAGAGGCTTCTGAGACTATTACTCCCTTTGCATGTGCAACCTGCCATTGAGCAGGAACTTCTATATTTATTAAGGCTATTGCCACTGACAACACTATCATTAGTATTACCTGTTACCAATTATTCCCAACAGATTATTGACAGCATGGGTAGAGCAATCCAAGTAGAAAAATGCTCACTTCTGTGGAATCACCAGCACTTGGCAAGAAAAGCTGAAACCTGAACTCATGTCCTGGATGACTATTTTAGATGTGTGTAGGTATTCTTGGTACCTGTACACATCTGCATGCAAGGATCTCAGAGGTTTGGGGGGGCTGTTTGTTTGTGACGTTGTTTTTTGGTTGGTTTGTTGTTTTTTTTTAAACAAGCTGGCTTAGCATTCCCTTCCCAGTGGGAAGGGAAGAGGTGGCTGAGGACAGCGCACAGGTTTGCTCAGCACGAGGCACTTCAACGCAAACAGGGCTCAGCCCTCCTGGGCAGGCAGCTTTGAGCAGTTCAATCGGGAATGTACAGTGACACACAAAGCCACTTCGGCTCCTGCAGCTGCCAGAACCGGCTTCACTCTGCCCTGAAGGCAATGCCCCGAGCCCGGACTCTGCTTGGCCATTAGCAAGCAGAGCGCGGAGCCCAGCAGCGCAGCGCGGCCGCGGCTCAGGGCGGGGAGCCGGAGCCGAGGGCAGCCGGCACTTCACCTGTGTGGGGAGAGGAAGGCAGGGCAGCCGGGGTTATGTAAGCAAATTCCCGGCTGGAATGCGCAGAATGTACACAGAGGGTGTGCCGGGCAGGCCGGGAGCTGGGGGCCAGGGAAGAGCCTCCCAGCCCACGGGCAACAGGTTCCCCGACAAAAGGCGTTCCCAAAACGCAGCTCGTGTTCTCTGCTCCTGCGGCTCTGTCTGCCCTCGCACTCAGAGACACAAAAGTCACCAGATACAAGCGTGGACAGCACAGCAAACTATTTAATGATACTAAGATAATCATGAATAAAACAGTCAACATATCTCCAGTGGCCTCACCTCCTTCCTGAAATGCAAGGCTTCTGCAATTGTTGGCAAAAATAGTGTAGGCAAGATATACAATCAAAGGTAAAGAAAAAATTTCACACCATTTCAGGAGCAGTCTGGGTTTTAGCCTCTTGCTACTTCGGATTTTTTCACCTGATTAATTAACACATCCCTCCCTAAAATCTACTCAAAACCCCAAGCAACTAAAGGAAAAAAAAGACTATTTCAATATTCAATGAGTCTGCTCTAACCACTGAAATGCTCCTTTTGTTTTTCTCCTCAGGTGGCACTTGAAGCAATCAAACCCAACTGGTAAAAGTATTGAAAGTAAGTCTGCTTTAAATTTACAGATGTTTGTAAAGCAAGTACTTATGAAATCATGGAATAAAATCTCATCCAGCTGAGAGGTAGATTTATCTAACTAATGTGCAAACCCAGGGATCTGAGTAGATTTGTGTGTTGAATACATTTACTAAGTACTTGACCATTGGCTTTGCAAACCTGCTGTGGGCATACAAAGTGTGCCTGAGCATCCTCTGATTTCAGTACAAAGCAAGTTAGGGGCAGAATTCCACTCCTGCACAGCTACAGCACTGCATCCTGTAAGTGTTTTGTGACTGCCAACAAGAAATCCAAGTTAAACTATCTGCAGTGGTACTTGAACTAGCTCTACTGATCAGAACTAATTATAAGAAAAGTTCACACATTGAATGTCAAAGATGAATTCACAGAGGAAATATAACACATGAAACACATGTTCCAGACGTGCTGTTCAAAACAAATCTGAAAAAAATAAGGTCAAGGGACCTGGAATATTTCTCACAGAGATTCTGCAAGCTAAGTAGTGAAATGGCGTTAAATAAATTACATGGTTTCAAATTACTCACTCTGCAACTACAGACTACAGAAGAGTCTGGCTCTTTGGGGCACCTGCTAGAGCACGACAAATGTGGCTGGAGAAACACACAAAGAGGAGCAGAAACTCTCGGATACTGTGTAACTGTTGGCCGTGACTTACTTTCTGTTTCATAAAGGGCAATCTCTTCCTCAGGAGCAGAATGCTGAGTGGATTCACTGAGAAGCTCTGTACTGAGAAACTGAGAAGAGAAGCATTAGCAGGAACTGGGCACAGACATGCAGGCTCACAGGCTTCTCTGAAGCCCTCCCACACCAGCTCTGGGCAGAACTCAGCGCAGGATTGGGGCACTAAGGTAAATTTAATTTAGAACCAGACGTAGCTCCCAGCATTTGGTTAATTTCGCAGGTCCAAAGCTTCACACAATTGTGTGACCTCTGTTCCCTGAGGTAACAATGTCCTCTTTTCAAAAAGGGATTGTTCACCATGCATTCAGCTTCTGTTAGAAAAGGGATCCCCAATTCTTCTGGAAACTTCATCTTCTCAAGTGCCATTTTTCATAGAAATGGCCTCGTTTTTGAGTTCATAGACAGCGGAAAAAGCAATAAAACCTTTAGATGCGGGGTGATTTGTCATCTTGCTAGAAATACTTTACCACAATTCTAATTCCACCATCCCAGGCAAGGCTGCCTGTAACACACTGAGAGCCAGCTTGGGCTGTGAGCCAGCAAAGCACTCCAGCATGATTTCAGCTTTCGCTGTACCACTGCCTGGAGTGAGATGACTTTAAAACCATTACAATTAGAAAGCCTAAATGGGTTGCTAATTTAGAGCCTTGGTGTGAACTTCCTAGAGTATCATAGCACACAGCTACACCATTTTGAGTTTATAATGCCCTACCACATGGCCCAACCTGAGCAAGGCCCTACAGATGAGCTCCAGGTGAAATCAGATGGGAATGGACAATACTTGCAAAAGGCTTTCAGCAGAGGCCTTTGTATTCAAGAGTCTTTTATCCCACTGTAGGTGACAGTATACTTTATACATCCCAGGAGGAAAATAACTTAGACAGAAAGCTCTCAAGGAAAGATAAAGAGTACAGACAGAAAAGCTATTGTGCATAAATCCAGGCGGAATCATAAGTCTTTCTCAAAATGCTGAAAGAATAAATCCCCCTCCCACAAACTACAGGGAAAGATGTGGTTCCCATACACATCTGAGTGGCAAAGCAACTTCCCACATAGTCACATCTGCCTCCTTTTTGCTCTGTTCCATTGCTTGAATTCTGTCATGAGAGTAAACACAAGAGGGGGCAAGGGGCTGTATAGGCACCTGATCAGGGCAAGGAGAAAAGGAGGGAAGAGGATTTGTACCTTAGTTATTTGCCTATGAATTTGGCTTCAGCCTTCACAGCGTTAGGATGCCTTTGAACACTTTCTGTTTCTGCATTCTTCACTGCTCCATTTTATTTATTTTCACCTTCTGCTTCTCAGATCTTCTGCCAGACTGCTTATTTAATTCTACTTGTTGCACTGAAAACACCATTGTTGTCATCCAAATGAATCCCTGAACATAATAAAAACCTCAAAATAGCTCAGACGACCAGTTCTCCATCCTTTGGTCTGACTTCAAGTGCAGTATGAAAAGCCAGGTCTTGGGAGCTCTGCTAGTTTACACAGGACCAGTCCTAGGTACATGGCATTTTAGTGGGCAGAGGAGGCTTTTCCTTCTCCTCCAATCCTTTCCTTTCACCAGCTGAGACTGCTCAGAGTCTCCCACCATCTCCAGCCCAGTTAGCCCCTCTTCCCAGGTAATCCACTGCAATCCTTGATGATTTCCAAATAAACTTGGTACTTTTGAAATACTGCCCACTGTGACAGGTTAGTTGAGAAGCAAGATAAAGCAAGATTTATCTTAGGGATGAGGGAAGGGAACCATCTCCTAAGAGTCTGTGCCGAAGCAGCAGGACACTCTGGCTACAGATTTCCTGTTGGGTTTTCTATGTTCCTCTCTGTTCAAACTGCACACTGGAAAAAAAATTAGGAAAAATAAGACCAGACAAAAAAAGGCAGGACAAGACAAGGAAAAAAAAAAAAAAAAACCACATGATAGGACCAATATTTTTCCCAAACCTGTATTGCCTCTATCTGCCCTCATCTCAATCTTTTTCCCTTGCAGCCTTCCCAGAGATGAGAAGGGCTCTGAAAAGACTAAACACTCTTTTTCTTACTGGCTTTGTCCAGTCTCTCAGTACTATACTTTTCAAGGATACCTCGCCGATTACCTTTCATAATCATTTTTCATTTCCTTGATTTGAACTAGATTGCAAATAAATATCATAAAGTGAGATTAAACAGCACGTCAGTGAGAAAAATATTCACTACAAATATAAGCAGAACATTCACACTGAGAGTGTAATAATTTCTGAAGGTGCTTCTAACTTTTAAAGGGCTACTTTAGACCTATTCCTACAGTCTCCACAACTCCCATTTGATTTTTTCAGATAGAATTTACAATTATTCCTACCATTTATGTCATCCAGTAGCACTTCTAAATTAGAAAACCAGACTGGAACTTCAGCAGCCTGTCTGAGTATTAACCAATCTCGGCTCCTCTGCTCTGACAAAGCCCTGGCTGAGAGATAAAAAAGAATCACATACCTTACTTGTTAAGAGCTATTCATGCCAACTCTTCCTCTTGCTGCTATGCACTAATCACAGATTAGAAAGCATTTTCATGTTGTCAACACAGAGACCTTATGTGAATACAGATATGAGAAATAAATCAAAAAAGTAACAAAATCTTTGAACGTATGCTTATGCTAATTTAGCAAAGAATTAATTGGCAGAATTTATGCAGGCTGCTCTCCAGTCTGTGGATAAATAAGATGCTATTTTAGCAACCAGTCTGTTTTCAAAAGTGAGTCTTTAACAACAAAAAGTGTGATTAAATCCAAAACATTTTAAGCATCCACTTTTTACACTCTCTTGATTTTGCCATTCACTGATTTGGAGAAGCCAAATTGTAGCTTTCTGCTTCACTTTCTGTTCATACCAGGTTCCCTTTTTAGCTCTGACACTAAACACAGCAGGACTGTGTTTAAATAAAAACATGCGGTTTCCAGGGGTATTGTGGATGTATTTTCCAACTCACAGATATTCCCACTCGTATCAGACTCTGTAAAAAACAAAACAAAAAGCTAAGTCTAACCGACATTTTAATCCTAAAATATCTGTCAGTAGACCTTTAATCCTGAAAGATAAAACCAGAATAAGATCATTACATTCATGCAGAGCAAAAAGCCCTCCTAAAACAAAGCGTTTTAACTGTGGGGAGTTTCCCTAAGTATTTTGCCATGCACTGAAATAGCCAATTGCTTCAAGAGGTCTGAGGCACGAGCAAAAGTTCAACACTGACATTTCCAGCCTCAGCAGAAAGATTATTCTGTCGTTTGAAAAAGTTTTTACCACCTTGTAGCTGCTCTTTCCCATGCCAGTGTTTCTATCCTCTCAGAACTGCATAAGAGGGATACTCTTCCTCATTTTACCTTGGCTGCCATCAATAAGGGCTAACTGATAGAGAAGAAAGTAATGTGCATAGCTGCCTCTCCACAGCTCTGGAATCCTTTGAACTAGGAGCCCCTCAAAGCTTTCACTGAAAGGCAGATTTTTGCACTTGGACTGGGGCTGATATCCTTGAAACCATAATATTTACATTCTTTCTCTTTTATATTGCTTTTCCTACATGCTTCCACGAGACAGTTAAAAATAGAAGGTGAGACACTCTAGCTGCACAGAAGGCTATCTGGCGGTGTGGTTCTCCCCGTGGCTTCTCCGTGCCTGTTCCTTTCTGATGAGCAGGGGAAATACCTCCTAGGTCAGTCCATGCCTCTCCTCCTGCTCCTGCCAGGGAAGGTTCCTACACTGCAGCTCTCCACCCTGGCTCACACCCAGGAGGCTACAGGATCTCTTGCACAGGTTACGTAATGAAGGATGCTGAGAGCTTCGTGTGCTGACCTGGAAAACTCAATCGGCTCTTCCCTGAAGGATCTATTTGAGATCCTGCCTCAGTTTACCTGACTTCCATGTCACCTCGTCTGCCATCCATGCCTGTGCTGGAGGTTATCTGACACTGCAGCACTTCAGTAAAATTTTAGGAATTTGCTCTTTCCTAGTGCATGCTGTGAATATATTTTTCAAGCAATTTGAGTTGTCTTTTCAATGTCACTTTCTTGAGGTCTCCTCATAGTAACTCATGTCTTGAATATTGAAGTCTAATACAGAAAGAAGTTTCATCCTATCCTAGACCTTTCCTCTCAGACTGTTTCCTGTACATGTGATCTGCTTACTTTGGGGAATCACCAAACTCTAACCAGCGTGGGAAGAGCAAGGCCTGTCACTCATCTTGATGTAGGATACAGGTGAAGGATAATACAAAGAACAAATGGCTCTTGAAATCTCTAGTATCAGCCACCATTTCTTTATAAATTGTATTTTTATGGTTTAGAAAGCAGCAATGTTCACATGCATCTGATGTTTTTTCATTCCAAATGCATTTCTTTCCTATAAATAATGTTTAAAACTGTTTAACTGTATTTCAACTGTGAAAAGGCAAATGTGACCAAATGATTTAACTAATTTTACTTCTTCCTTGCTTTATTTGTGACTGGTTTTTTTGCTGTTCTTTATGCTTGATTATTCTTTCATTTTGTCTGCCAAATGACCTCTCAATTTAGATTCCTCCTCAAATCCAGGAATTTCTCCACCTCTACGCTTTCCTTTAAATGCAACCAATGGCTTGTCTCTTTTAGGCTTTAAATCTTTGCACTAGGCCTGCACTTTGTGTTTATTTGTACCATAGCTGATTAATCTGCAATCCTTTGAAAATTCTTACTAATATTTTAGTAGGTTTTTTCCCCTCACACTTAGGAAGTGATACAGTATTTGTCTTTTCTGAAGCCAGAGAGATAAAACAGTGATCCATAACTACATGGACAAAGCACAGTGGAAAAATTAGGTGGTTTCAGCCAAAAAAACTAACAATCAAGAACCTTTTGGCAGGTCTGAATTTTAACTTAAAGCTGCAAAATACATCATTTGAGACAGTTTCAAGTCTTGACCAAATCTTTACTGGAAATTACAGTAGCAAAACAAAGCAGAGTCTCTTGAGACAGCCTCACATCTCAGCTAACAGAGTTAATCACCTGGCAGCTCGCAAGCATTTATTTCACGTAAGAGGGAATGTTCCAGATGATTCTGGAAGTTGATGGAAAAGATTGTTGAATTCAATAATACTCAAACTCTGGCAGCACTAGTCAATGTCAAACTTGCTGGGTCCAAAATATGATTTCTCTTCAAATATTATTTCCTCCTTGTGGAGTTTAAACTCTGTGAGGCTCCAACTTGCACTTGTTCTTTGCAAGACTAACTGGCAAGAAATTTTACAGACAAAACCCAAACAATTCACCCTGGGGCCTCACCATAAACAAAGTCATATATGAATGCTATTTTTATTACAAAAGCTGTAAAGATTTCCTGGAAGCTCATCTGTGAAGCTGCTGAATGCTACATACCTAGCCGAGGTTTCCTGCCTCCAACTCCTTAGTAGGTCCAGGAGACAGGAATCCTATTATATCCTATTATATCCTATTCCAGCAGTGGTGCTTAGGTTGAAGGAGAGTATCACTAGCCAGAGTTTAATAAATTTATTATTCTGATCAAGCATTATTTTTTTTTCTTCTGGAGAGGGCAGTAGCATCTGTGCACAGACCACTTAATTGCCTTTCTGCCTTTTCATTTGAGTGCCAGGAGAGAGTAATATTGCCCTTAATAAGTGGAAGATGTGACAAAGAGAGAGAGACACTTTCGCAACATGTGACAAACTGGTTTCATTCTCTCTCCTCCCCATTTTACATCCTCAGCACAAGTCATGTCTTCATCTCTTCTCCAGTTTGTTTGGCAATCATAACTGCTGTAAGTCACCTTCACACACAGGTCACGAGCTCTGAAAAACAGTAGCTGCTCAATCACACAATTCTCATGAAGCTGACCTTTTCAAGTAAATTGATTTTATTTTTCCAGATCAAGCTTGCATCAAAAATATCCCACCAGATAAATATAGCTGAGGAAATAGAGCCCAAACACCATATGGGCAAGCTGCAACAATGCCATTAATCTGCTCACCTGCCTGTCCTGCCTCCTCCCACCCCAGCCCCACATCAACTCCAGATCTTTCAGATGTCTTTAATGTTTAGTTAAACAAAGAAGGTCTTTTCCTCTGTTCCAAGTCTTTCAGTTACTTGCCTAAAAAGTTCTAAGTGACAGTTTTTTGCATACAGCTCTCTGCCTCCTTTCCAGCATTATCCAGACCACCCAACACTCAGCTGCTTTACCCTCCCTTCTCCTCCTACAGCTCGTTGCATCTTGGGCTGAAATTTCTCAGAGGATCAACAACACAACACGTGCTCACCTTGTAATAGATTCAGCATGTAACAGACGAAGCCCTGATCCTAACTGGTCCTTGGATGCTATCAGAATACAAAGTGACACCATATATTTTTGGTTTTAAAATAAGCTTCTGATTCACGCTCCCCTGGTAGTGGCAAGACCACGTGAGTGTGACAGAAATAAACTGCGTGACCTCCATATCAGCAGGGGATCTGCTTCAGGTTGTGCTCACAAAGCAGAAATGGGAGAAGGGAGAGCCAAACAGGCAGCACTTCAATCTCTCTCCTCCCCCTCTCTGTGATACCCTAGCCCTTCCAGGGCTATGCTTCCATCCTCCAGGCCTTGCTTCTGGCCTAAACTTCTGTTTGCTTCACAGTGTCCTCTCAAAACATTTCCAAATTCTACAAAACAAGCAGCAAGAGTCTGTTTTTTCTTAAAATCTACATTGAGTGTCAGAGAGCAAGCTACTGTCAAGCAGGCAAGCTCTAAATGTCTTTCCAAACAGAGATTACTTTGCTGAATAAAAAGCATTTCAGAGCCAAGGAATGATCATGTTTATTTTCTTATCTCCTTGATGAAACAGAAGTAATTTCTCTCACGTTCAAAGAGATTGTGTTGAGAGAGAGCTCCGTTTTTAGAACTGCAACTCCTAACATTCCCATTAGGTTCTCCTTGCAGTTTAAACTTTTGCCAGCAGAATACAGACAAACCTGTTGGGTGTGGTCTGATGCCCGTTCAGGAGGTCTCTCACACCATATGTTTCTAATGGTTCCAACCTATGATTAAATCAATCTAAAAGAACAAGAGCTGTGTGAAAGGAGAAAAGAACTTTATCTAAAAATGGAAGAAAATTCAATCAAGTGTCATTTTCTGAGATTTAAAAGGTGTTACATCTCCCAGCAGGTGCTAAAGACAGGAAAGCCTCACTCAGTGATCAGTGCTCTCCCTCCCGTGTCAGAGCAATGGGTTCTGCTTCTCATCCACAAACCACAAGACCAGTGAGCAGCTCTTCTAGCAGAAAACATGAAAGAATTTGCCTTAAAAAAAGATAAAAAAGACAAAATTGACCCTCCCACAAAAACCTCACTTGTCCTTTGGAACTCTTTAGAAATCCACTTGTTACTGTTTTCTTCATGTTTCCAATTGTAGAAATGTTGAGAATTACAGGAGTAGGCAGGCTTGAATTGTGTGTGCATGACATGATGCACTCCTTTGTGCAGAGGTGCAGGTTTACTTACAAAAGAAGTACAGAATTTTTAATGATAGTGTCACAACATTTTAGGGGAATACAAGAACATGCAACTCCTGTACTTCAAGTCCTTGAGATAAAAACTGTTCCAACCAGTAAATATGCTTTTCAGGACAACTGTGTTTATAACCAAAAAATTACGTACTTGATTGCTCTGTAGTGGCACCAAATTACAGTGTCCACATTTGGGGACCCCACATAAAATCTCCTATACCAGGAGCACATAAGGGAGTAAATTCACAGCTGAGCCATCTCTAGTCCTTGCTGATATCCTCCCTCTGGGCACACCCTCCCCTGGCCTGGACAGTGCTTCCATGACACCCCACGGCGTTTGCCACCACATGGCTCTGCACTGGGTCTGCACCACGCCAGGCACAGCACCTCTGTGTCCTTCTTCTTGTTGCCTGTGGAAGTGTCCCAAGGACACGGCTGTGCTGGGAGAACCCAGTCAGGAGGACAGAGCCCGGTCAGTGCAGAGAGGCACCAATAAACACTGCAGGAGACAGGCAGCTCTGCTGGTGTCCCTGTGCTCTGAACCCTGCCCTGCTGCATCCCTGAGGAGCCAGGCTCTGTCTAACAGGGAGGTGGATGAAAAGGATGATTGGCTTATTTTGCTCCATCACAGCACATTCCTCGGACCCCAGCCCCCAGGGGCTCTACTGAACTTGCTGTGCGCTACACACACTTGGCTGTCTCATTAAACACCACATTTGGCAAATTCTACCTGCCTTAGGCCATGTCTACACAGTAAAGCTTCGCCAAAGTTTTGCACACCCAAGGTCAGCTCAGGGCATGGAAAATGCACATCCTATAGCTGTTACAATGGTGGGATTCTTGGGACTTGATCTTACCTGTGCTAGCAGCAGAGCAGGTGAGTGCACCTTCTGCTGTTTAGGAAAGTGAAGTCCCTAAGCCACCAAAAAACCTGCTGGCAGAATATGCTGTGCCTCCACGAGGTCGTCTGTCCTGTAGCCACGGCAAAATAAATAGCTTTTGCTGCGTGCACAAGACATACTAATTGCAAGCTCTACCTGTAGACTCCCATCTGGCATCTCTTTGTTCACTTTCTCTTCCTTATACACCATAGAGCTCCTTAGCCTTTACTTTGGAAAAGTTGCCTCAGGATGTAACAGAAATTCTGTGTGAATTTTTCATGTTGTGTTTACAAAATACACAGGTTAAAACATGCTTTTGGAGCTCAGTTTCTTGCAGATATCAATTATAAGAAGGCTCTTTTTGTTAAAAATACTATCAACATTTCACTGAGGGAGACACGTTCAATACCAAGAATGCAAACTGATGGGAGCCAAGGGAGTCAGTGATAGGCAAAGAGGGCAACATCAGGTCTTTGGGATTGTCACTGACACATCATGACAAACATTCCCAAGCATGTTCTGTGCAAAATAAACTGTGCCCTTTCTCCTTAAAATAAACATCCTGATATACTTACTGAAACCAGGAATGTGCCATTATTAATGATAATGTAGTGCAGGAGACAGCTTTTCTTAAGGTTACCCAAAATATTTTTGCTGCTTCATCAGATGTATTGTTAAAGCTCACCAAACCCAGAGCTGTGGTGCACCTGTTTTCTCTCAGACACATCTTATTTTTCTTCCTTGGAAGTCCCAGCTGGCGTCCAGGTTTTCTTAAATTGCTACCAGAGCTAATTGCTAAATTGCTACCAGAGCAATGCCCCAGAAGACGGGGAATTGCTTTCTGTGGTGAAAGGTGAACAAACGGGTGGACTCCGTGGACCAGAATGGCCAAGGAGATGCAAAGAGCTGGTGCTAAGACCAGCGTGGGAGGGAAGAGGAGATGTGGCAGCCAGGCAGGCAACCACAGCAGTTTCAGGGGCTTTGTTTTGGGGGTGCTCAGAGCAGGAACATATTCAGGAGGCTCGGGGGAGAAAGGAGTAGCTTGGGGCTGGTAAAAAGCTGGCAAACAGGTGGTTCTGTTGGGAGTTGCTCAGCTATGAAATCAAACCCAGGGAAAATATTTACTGAAGGCCAGATTTGCTCCACCTGAAGGCACAGAAGGCAGCCTGTTTTCTTCATTTGTTTTTTATTTCTTTTGCTTGTTTGGATGCTCTGTGATATTATTCCAATATTGGTTTTAGGTGGTTTCTCATTTAAGGAGATGCTGTATTCAGCCTGATGGAATGGCTTCCCAGCCTCTGAGTGTTCTTCCCTCACAGCAAAATTATTCTCAAAGTAGTAACTGCAGCAAACCCAGCAGTGGAAAGAGCAAATGGCCAAATCTAAGAGTAGGCAATGGTTTTGAACTTGAATCCAGTTGGGGAAAAGAAACAGAATTAAACTCAGCCAGCAAACTCACAACTTGGTTAAGGCTTTGTTGAAACACTTGCAGAGAAATTATTGACCACAAAATCATGTATCACGTTAAAACCAACAATAACAACCACTAATAGCCCGTTCTGAGGGGCCTGTAATACTAAAATAATAATGATAATTTAAAAATGTAAGTAAATCTGGGCAATTGTATGAGCACACAATGGAAAAGACTACTTTCCTGTGATATTCATCTCAAGAGGCAATATCAACATTTTCACTCTCTGGCTTCAGGAACCACATCAGGAAATCAAACAAATATTATCCCATATGTGCAGAGAACTTCTTTCTTCTTGTAACAAGCAAACAAAAATTATTTTCTTAATAAACATTCACCAGACAAAAGCACTACTGAGAAAGATCACAAGAGTAAGAAAAAAACATGTGATATTGATGAAAACAAAAGCTTTCCTCCTTCCAGTCAGAAGTGGCTGGAATTGACACACATGGATTACTTACGGCTGGTGTTGCACAGAGGCAGCTCTGCAAGGTGCTCTGTGGATGGGACTGAGATGAGCCCGTCATGCTGCTGGGGACACCTTGGAAAATACCCACAAGTGACGAAACCAAGGAAATAGATGATGCAACCAGATGTATATAAGCCCAAAATGCCCAGTCAAGGCTAGATAGGGATTCTCTTTGGGGATGGGATCTCAAGAAGAAAACGGCCGTGCAGGAGAAAACTCCCAGGCTGAGAAATTCCAAGACTTGTCATTTTTCAGCAAATACACCACTCAAGAGATTTCAGGGAGTATCCCTAGAGAGCCTGGGACATGCTCCCTGAGTGCAAACCTGCACAGCCTGTTAAAATGTGATGGGTATTAGAAGGGACATAACTGGATGAAAGCCTCAGTCCCACCACACTGGACATAGATTGTTATCTCTAAGAACCTGAGCACGGTCAAGTCAGGTTAAACTTTGTCTGCATCACATTCCCATTGATTTTACACATGAAAGAGAGGTTGGGATATTGCATTAGCAAGCAAGGAAAATAGCATTAGAGATGGGCTTAAGAGTAATTCTAGGGTGGGTTCTTAGAAGTCTTCAATCCAAAGACCATGAGTTGCTACCGGAATAAACCACCCTGAAAACAGCACAGAGCAATTGTTGTGTTTTTCTAAGCAGCCAAGCATCTCTAGGTTTATATTTGCCAGGTTCCCCACCCTCATTACCTCCCTTATGTTAGGGAATGGAGTCCTCACCAAGCAGGATTAGTCTCCTGTGAGGGTCGTTACATTGCCAAAAATAATAAACAAGTAATAACTATTTTAAACTTAGGAAGATTTAAAATGAGATTCAGGGAAATGCTTGTTCCCTGCTCTCATTTTCAGGAAAAAAAGAAAAAAATCTTCAGGGGAATTAAGGGGGAGAGGGCAATTCTTCCCTAAAGGTTCAAATATATCTCCCAGGCAGCACAAAAAAAATGTTGGTATTCTGTACCACCCAGTGCCTGCCCACTTCTATGCTTGATTGCCCCGATAAATCAGAAAACCTGTTTGTTACAGACTCTCCTTCCATTACAGCTGCTGCTCTGGTTAACATCTTCTGAATCATCCAATTCATCAGGATCACATACATGGGGCTTTAATCCTTTGATTTTTTAAGTTACTTTGTTCTGAATTTTTCGCTTCATCCCCTTACTGACAGAGGAACTGGATAAAGATAAATAAGTCAGAGTAGCATTATTTTTCTGCCCTGCTTTTTATTCTGCAAGGGGAATAGGAAGGGGGGGGAACAGGGTAGCTCTGCATTTCACAGTTCTTTAGTGATATCAGTCAGTGTTGATGGTGCAGCCTCAAATTTGAAGAGTCTGAAAACCAGTCCTGAACTTCTGAAGTACAGTCTGCTTTCTTGTGTTCTCCCAAACATTTAAATGCTATTTTTAAAAAATGTATATTAAATAGACAAATAACTTAGTGGTTATTCCAAGCCCTCCATCACTGCTATGCCTTTCAGTACTGATTTCTGTGAAAGGAACAAATCCGGGAATTGAGTTACAGCTGAAGTGTAATAGCTACATAAATTACAGGGAGTGTCAGAGTGGGAAGGGAAATGGGGAACACAGCAGGTCAAATGCTTGCTAATGGGCTCTCGAGTCATTCACCTGCTCAAATCCAAATCAGACGTGAGTACAACGCTGGAAGGACACAGGAGAATGCACCCTAGAGCACTGCTTCTCTCAGCATGATTTTAGGATTAATGCACACAAACACCTGGCATGTTCATCCCCATGTCCCTGGCAGTCACTCCCAGCGTGTATCTGGTCTAACCCACCTAGGCTGACTCCCTGGGTTTGTGCCAAGTGAAGAATATGCCTGAAGAGCAGTGACAACACAAACCTGCAGCCCTTCAGGGGACTCCAGCAGCAAGGCCACCTCCTCCCCAGGGAGGGCTGAAGCAAACACAAGGAGGTCCCTGAAGGATCCAGCTTCCTCCTCTGCCCGCCCAGTACTCCACACGGGGGAATCCCAGCCCCCCAGCATTGCCACAATACAATGGATCATAATAACAACCTGCAACTGGGGGGAACACAAATCTCTAACGGTGTTAGCACATTTTTACATAGCACATACAGAACACACACAAAGAGGAGAAAATAAAGATGATGACTAAACCTCAAATGGTTCCATGGTTTTACTATTGATCTGACACCTTTTGTTTTGAAAATCAGACTAGGTATTTCTTTGTGAAAGTGACCTCTACAGAGTTTCCTGAGACTGAGTTGTTCCAATCTTAGCAACCTTCAGGATAAATTTCAAAATCTAATTCAGGCTATTTATGAGAGAAAAAAAATTAACTTTGATAGAAAAGGAATGTCTCCAATATTTTACAGACCTCATGTTGGAAAAGCCTCACATCAACCTTTATAAATTCTTTAAGAAGAAAATACCACAGCCTTCCTTTCCTATCTTCCTCACCTGCTTTTTTCCATCTATTTTTTTCTCTCCTTTCAATAATGGTAAAACCTTATGTCACTGCAAGGAAGTATTTTATTGAGCAGAATAATGGACTCAAGATCTGAATCCAAGGGTACCAAATGAAAAGTATCTGTCTAGCCATATTATATCAGAAGGGACGAGTCCTTAATTATCAAGTTCCTACAATTATGATCAAGGATTTGGCTTCTGAATAATTTCCCAAGAGCCATAAGGAATATATGGATCAAAAAAAAAAATTCCATGCCATCAACAAAAGAGCCATCTCTGGCATGTCATATTTAAGGTAGAAAAAGACAGGCAAAGAAAACATGAATAAATGAAAAAAGTAAAACACATACACAAGCCTTCCTTCAAAAATCTGTCTGATATTTGCTACAGAAAGATTTAAATAGCTGCTTTTGATTATCTGGTGTATTAAGCTCTCATTGAAAATATTTTGTACTAAAGGCTTTGAGCTCTTGTGCTGGTTGGACACAGTTACACAGTATAAATCTCACTAGTGGAAAATCATAAAATAATCAACTCAACTTGAACAGGAAGAAGTTTGTAAAGGTCCTCAGAATCAAAGATAGCAGTTCTTCCACAGTATCTCTTTACCTCAGAGCTTTCACTGAATTAAACAGATTGACAGAACAGGTAGCTGCATTAAAACTATGAGAAATATGAAAATAAAAGCAGTATTTCCACTCTCAGAATCCAAGTGGCTGACTGAGAAGACAATATTGGTTTCAGGAGAAGAGAGCACGCTCCTTGTATGAGAAAATGCCAACTCCCTGAAATTGTAGAAAAATTCCCTTCAACAGAACAGAAAGATCCAAAAGGAGCAGTACCAGGCAACATCCACCTCCAGCTGGGGAACAAACACAGACCAGGGCCAAATAACAACCGTAAGGATAAAGAAACGAGACCCACACAAGTGGGGACAAAAATGCAGCACATGGAAAGGTGACATAAATAGTCCAGCAGGAACATTTACCAGACTGTGACAAAGCTTGGGGTGCAAACAGAAATGGCATTGCTCAGAAAACAGACTGGGGAAGATGACACCATTTTTTAGAATCACTTGTTGAAAATAAAGTAGAAGAAAAAAGCACAAATAGTAACATCTCTGAATATCTGACTTCAAATATAGAGATTTGACTTGGTAAAGGTTGCTTTTATTCTTCATAAAACAGAGAAGACTTTTTCCTTTTAAGTCTATAATTAGACTTCAATGGAAAGTTACATTGTAAGCATAAGAAAATTGCCAGAGTTTCAATATAATGTGAAGAATAGTACAATCTTTATTCAAGTCTGCTCTGGACACGTGTTGTATTTTAACAAGTACTTTGCACTGGAAAAGTTCTCAGTCACAGCAAATTTTTAGTACCATTGGAACCAGATATTTCAAAATATGTAGAGAAACAGATCATGGTAAAAGAGACATCAAAAGGTTTACCTTGAAGCTCTCCAAGGCATCCAAGTGTAGTGGGAATAAGAATAACACAGGCCTACTGCCGACCCCATGCCCCCCACCCCATGGGACTGCTGATCTTGGAGTCCTCCACGAATGTCCCTGGCTGATGGAGGCCTCAGTGAACCTTGGGCCCTCATCACATCATCATCATTATAACTTTGTACAGTTGGCAGCCTGTCTTGCAAGGAAGTCAGAATACATTCAGCTCAGATATTGAATTTCCTTTCACCTCTCCAGAGTATGGTCTTTCCAACTCAGGGTTAAGCTTGTTTGCAATTCCTGGGGAAAAGAATTGCTGCAATTGCTGCTGTCTGCGCTATGCATGGCTTGTGAACAAAGAACTCTGGTTTCTAGGGCTCTTGCAACTCTTTAAGTAGTCACTCCCTCAATGAAAATTTCCTGAAATCCAGCCTCAGATGTGAACCTCTTGAAAAGCAGGGGATGAACAGTCTGGATTTAGACCCTCTGAATCAAGTACCACGCTGCTTTGGTTTTAATTTATTTGGACCTCAGTTCAGAAGAAACACAGATCTGATTCCAGCATGGCCAAACCAGAGTCTTGCCTTAGCAAATCGCATCCCAAGCTGACAGGATCCTCCATGAGAGAGAAAGTTACTCCTGCAAGATTTCTGCCAACTTCTACTCAAATCACACAAGGTCAGAGGCAGGATTTCAGGAGTCAGTAATCCAGACTCAGCCACATCAGTCTGAGCATGCAGCCCCAAGCTAAACACCACCTCTTCAGGACCTCTGCAGTTCCACAGCACTGGGAACTGAACACTTCTGCAATCAAAAAGCCATAAGCACTTCATTAAAAATTGCAGTGTCTTCCCCCCTGCTCGAATGCAGTTGCAATAATGTTAAGATATAATTTAATATTAAGCACTAGTGCAGACATTCCATCAACACCTAATCCTGCTCAGAAGACCTTTATTAAAGTTTAAATTTAGCTGCCATTCTCTGCTACTTTCCAACAAGCTAAGGGACTCTCTCCAGAGGCAGTTCTGATTTTCCAGACAGTCGGGGTCTACAGTGGTCAGACAAGAACCTGAACTCTGGGAGCTCTGCAGCATTCTCTCCAGTCATCATAAACTAGCTGTGATGGGTTCAAAAGGAAGTTGTATCAGATGGGACCCTTGGGAAGTTACATCAGACCTTCATTTGCCCAAAGAAGGTCAGCAAGTCAGAGTGTTCAGAGAGAGCATGCAAAACATGGCACACATTGCAGGGTGTGGATAAAGAGGAAGGATCTTTCATAAGAAAGAAAAATAATTGACATGGCATATTTCATCTGACTGCAATATTTCCTTATTTCCTGGAGAAACCAAAGCACAGAGAAAGATAACAATTTGCACACATTCATGCACAGCAAGTGTATCAGAACCCATTATCTCTTGCAGGACACATCCTCTCTGTTTCTCCAGTGCCTGGAAAGGAATGACTAGAGACTCTGTACTCCTAAATCTCCTGCTTTAAGTCTTACTGTGTTTATGTTTGTTACCCTATTGCCTGAAAACTGAAGTGTTTCTAACTGCTGGTCTTTTTAGTCACAAAGCTCTTTGGTTCCAACTAGCTGGGAATGTATTTACACCCCAGAGCTCATTTGCTGCTCAGAGATACACAGGAGACTGCAGTGTGAAGCAGCAAGGCCTTCTGGCTGACCTCCCAAGGAAGAGGTGGATCCTCTGTTCTGGCACACCCAACACCTGTTGAGGGATGCTGATCTCACAGGGTAGGGGATGCTGGCCCAGCTTCTCCTGTCACTGCATAAGGAGATGGCCTCATTATAGATTTGTAAGGGCTGGCAAGTCCAACATCTATTCCAGGTTCCGAGCAGATACTCAGTACTGAGGAGTGCAAAGCCCTGCACCTGGATCGAGGCAACCCCTGCTATCAGCACAGGCTGAGGTGTGGAGAGACTGGGAGCAACCCTACCGAGAAGGACTCTGGCTGTGCTCATGGATGAAAAGCTGGACATTTCCTGGCCATGTGCACTGGCAGCCCAGGGAGCCAACTGTGTCCTGGGCTGCACCACAAGCAGTGTGGGCAGCAGGTGAGGGTGGGATTCTGCCCCTCTGTCCTGCTCTGGTGAGACCCCACCGCAGAGCTGTGTCCAGCTCTGGGGTCCCCAACACAGGAGGGACATGGACCTGTTGGAGCAAGTCCAGAGGAGGTCACAAAGATCCTCCAGGGGCTGGAGCCCCTCTGCTATGGAGACAGGCTGGGAGAGCTGAGGATGTTCAGCCTGGAGAAGAGAAGATTCCAGGGAGACCTTGCAGTACCTAAAGGTGGCCTATAAGAAAGATGGGGACAAAATTTTTAACAGGGCCTGTTCAATAGGACAAGGTGCAATAGTTTTAAACTAAAAGAGGATGGATCTAGACTAGAAATAAGACATTTTTTAAAGACAAGGATGGTGAAACACTGGCACAGGTTTCCCAGAGAGGTGGTGGATGCCCCATCCTGGAAACATTAAAGGTAAGGCTGGACAGGGCTCTGAGCAGCCTGATGTAGTTGAAGATGCCCTGGCTCATTGCAGGGAGGTTGGACTAGATTGCCTTTAAAAGTTCCTCCCAATCCAAACTGTGGGAAAAAACCCTGCCAGTCTGCAGGTAACATCATTAACTGTGTTTGACAATGGAAAAGAGATGGAATTATCTCTTACTATTTATAGGAAGGTATCATCTTTGCCAGATTTCTATACACTGTCAAGACACACCAGAGTTCTACTCTGCCTAAATACTTGATCAAGACTGATCGGCAGTAATGGAAAAGCTAAGCAGGTTTTGACAGCACAGCTGAAGTTACCCAGTAGTCCTTTCTGACAGCAGTACAGCCCCCTAACTGCACACAACTGCCAGGGGTGAATTCTGGGGACAAACTCCCCCAAACAGACAGAGGAGAGTGGGACCTTCTGGTCCCTTTGGCCTCAGATCAACACCCTCTTGTTGCTCTGGAAAAATCAAGCTCAGCATCTCTGTCCTTCAGCTCTTTCACCTCCCCACTGAAACTGCCAATAAATTGGCTTATTGCAGTTCTGCCTATAAATAACAATCACTCAAGAAACCCCCTGTATTTGTTCCCCAGAAAACATATGTGTTCAGCAGCTCTTTTCACACCAGTTACTATAACACAGTAAGGTGGTTTTGTTCAGCTAAGAGGTTGAATGGAGGTTCATTAGGGTGAAAACTCACACTGTTACTTAATAACCTCTCTAGGGTCTGAAGGTCATCTTCTTTTCCTATCTCAGTATCTTTAAAATCCTCTCCCATGTATGTAAGCCTGAATTCCCAAACCACTAGGAAGCATAGCTCAGGTTTAGGGAGACCTATTTAAAATGAGAGATGAATGCACCAGAAATTCTATTCTGCTGTTGAAAGCACGCTGACCTTGAGGCTCCCAATAATGTCCAGAATTAGCTTGTCAGCAGCCCAGAGATCCAATCTCAGTTTTCATGGAACTGTTCCCAGAGCAGGTAGATAATGCCCAGTCTTCAAAGTAACTATGTCTCAAGTTTATCAAACAAGCAGAAAAAAAATGACACACCAAAGGGCCTATTCACTAAACAGTGGCTTACACGAATCAGCCAAGCATGTAAAGATCTATTTTTCTTGCTTGGGTGACATAAATGTTGCACTACAAAGGGCAAGAATACAACTTGTGATTGTATATTAGATGGTATATTGCGATTGTAGATTAGGTGGGTTCAGCATGGCCAGAATGAATTATTTCAGCCCAGTCACAAATCTACTTTGAACATCTGAGTTTAGAACTTGATTCAAGGATTAAGTTCAGATTTGGTTAGCAGAGACCAAGAAAGGAAAACTAGAAGGGGAAAAAGAAAAAAATCTAATGAGAAATGTACACTATGTCAGTAGCTCAAGAAAAGCAAATTCCCTTAAGCCAGTGTAACACATGCTGGACATTTCTAATCCATGAATGAAAAATTAGATGCTTCAGGGTTTATTTAAACAAAATTTAAACCTACTCAAACAAAAAAAAACCACTACAGCATAGGCTTTACTCACATGAAACAGGCATATGGCCCCACGATAAGCACAGACTTGGGTCGTGCTATTTCTTGCTCTTCCCATTTGGCATAATAAGAAATACTGTTACTGAGAGAAAAATGAAAACCACACAATTCACACCAGCAAACACCAATGCAAAGTAGCAGCAGAAACAGATTGGGTCAAAACTACAGCCTGAATGCACTTGTTTCTATATATAATAATAATTATTATTATTATGGCAGCAGCTTGTATTGAGGATATAAAACCAAAATGCTCTCCCAAGAAATGACTCATTGTCTTTGCTCCCAACTATCTGCAAGAGTCCTTGGAAAGAATTTGAGATACTCAATGTGCAACTCTATTTCATCCCAAAGAGCTGTCAGACCCACAGAGCTGCAGGGGAGTGTTTCACCACAACCTCACACCTCTCCCTGCACCTCCTGAGAGCCACTGCAGCTTTGTCGCAGAGAAAACACCTCTGAGTTTCAGGTTAGGCTCCCAGGATTTTTGAGCATCATAACAAAGGCAGAAATATCTGAACATTAAAAGACAAGTCAAATGAACTGTGGTTCTGAGCAACACCTATTGCACTCTCCTGGAAAGCTCTGCATTAACTTTCTTCATGGTTCACCTTTTTGCATTCTTTCCCAGCATTGTTACAGAGAAACAGGACTAAGAGCTACCTTGTTTCATCACTATCTCTACAATAGTCATTTATGATAGTGTCAGTGTTCCAAATGCAGTTCCTGGGATACATCCCTAGAAATACAATGGTTTTTCTTAGGCTTGGCAGCTCTACTGATGTTTTATTTGCACAGACCCAGAGTTCACACCATGGCTTCAATCATGCCCAAATGGCCTCCATCACTTGACATTTATTTCATTTAGTGCATGGCATCTACTAAAATCCTGGAGAAGTCACACTGAAAACAGTATTAAAAAAAAATAGTGTTTATCTCTCAATTTGGGCATAAAGTATAATGTTCAAGAGCCAAAGGAATTACACTGCATGTGCACAGAAAGCAAATTAATAGGCTTCCTGAATTTGCCTCTGGTTATCAGCACCCAGAACACCTACTTGCTCAAGACTGTCTTAAATACTTAATCTCCTCAAGAGTATCATTCCTTGAAGGTGGAAAATAATTCACATTTTAGCCTAGATGAACTTCAGTGACTTTCTACCAGACAGGTATCTATCTTCCCAGGTTTGATATCAGTTCTAAGTACTGTAAATTTAAGTATTCAAGTCTTTCTTAGTCTTGACTTTCTCAAAACCAAAACTGAAAAAAAAAAACTCAAACAAAACAGTCAAAGAGAAAACATCAGAAGGAGCCATGGTTTTTATCCATTCCCTAATTTTTTTTTACTTGAATACATGGGCTGAATTCTGCAAACCATCTTTATGGCCATCTCTTCAAATTACAAAACCCCATGTCAGCTGCAGCAATTGAAAATGTGACTGAGAATAGAGCTGGTTTAAGGCCAGCCAAGTTGATATCTCATGTAATCTTTCAGAGAGATGAGATCATATTCTACTACCAAGCTAACACTATAATCAAGATAAGTCCCAGTTTTAGAGGGGCCATGACTGACACATTCCTTCCGTCTGCCTTAAAGGCACAATCCTGCTTCTACAGCAATCAAGCGTCCAATGTTTTTTCTATCATTTCAATGGATTTCAGGGGGAAAAAACCCTTATTTTGCCATTACATACAAAAATAGAAGAACGAGCTAGTTTAATAAATAGAATGTCTTTGAAATCCCAGGTCAGATTTTACCTTGTGTAAATTTAGCTAATTTCCACAGTGGCCCACAGTCTGCTTAACCCTGAGCTCGTTGCTGCCTCAATATCCAGGAAAGGATCTTTTAAGAGCAGCTCCCTTCCTGTCTTCTGCAGGAGGCTCTGCTCAGGCAACCCCTCAACAACTGCACTGGTTTGTGCCTGCTCTATCCAGGTACACCCAAGCATATTTAGTTGTCAATGTGCAAACAGGCAAATGTGTTTGTAATTAACAGTCCTTCATTTACTGTATATAAATCAGGAAAAGGGAAAGATACTGTTAAATGAAGACAGCTATCAAAAGAATTACTTTGCTTCCAATTAGGTTTATAAGGCAAAAGCCTTTTCAATGACCAGTTTCCGTTGGATCTAACGAGATGCTCTCATTTGTTTTGCAGGGGTCCAAAGATTAGCCCTTCATTAGGGCAAAGTTAAGTGAAATGGCTAATTTAAAACTCATTCCCCTACTCCATAGATTTTTGTCTTCCTTTTAACTGAGAGGATTTGCTGGTAGGTCATTTATCTTCTCTGACAGATGCTGCCATTTAGCTCTGATCTCATTGGAAAGTGCATACCTACTCAAAAGCAAAAGATTTCAAGGAAATTCTATGTCATGGAAACAAGAAAAAAATGAGTTTCATAATGGTGGTTTTTTTCTAAGACATTATCCTGCCACACTAATTAGCCAGCTATATTCTGCTTGTCCCAAACTCGCCTTCATTTTCCTTTTTCCCTGTCTGCTTTATATTTCAGACATAACACTTCCAACTAAGCACTCACTCCAACAGGCACAGTCAGTATTTGACAGAGTAGATAGATTTCCAAAAAGCTCTTATGAAACACTCTGGAAATTCAGGTAGGTAGACTCGACACACAACAAACTTTTGTTTCAAAAAGTATTAAATGAAAGCATTGCAAGTGAAAAATAGCAATTCTCACCATTTGTAGCCCCTAGTATAATATTTTTTCAGTTGAGAAAGCTTTTTTTTTTGTGCAAACCATATTTCAGAAGGCTTCAATAAGGAAGAAAACAACTACTTCCACAATCATATATGAAGGAAAAGCTTCTCTACCATAATTGGGCACAAGAATTGCTTCCACCTTTTCAGACTTGTCCCACCCCATCTTCACTTCCCAGCTCCAATGGCTAAAGCCTGGGTGCTCTGGGAAACCTCTGCAGAGGCAGCAGCCACATTCAGGCAGGTGAAAAAAAGGATTTTTCTCCAGTTCTTGGGCATCCTTGCAGGTAAGTCATGCTGTTCCTCACTGCATGAATGAACACAGCCAGTGCTACCAGCTCACTCTCACCACACAAAAGGCCCTCCATAGCACACACTGATCACAAGTTGCTTCTCTTCTCTGAACTTTCATATAGAAAGTTTCTCCCTTACCCAAAGGAAAGCTGACCAGAAAGACATTGATGTTGTTTCACAGCCCTGTGCTATTTGATTAAATCCCCATTTGTTGAGTTCCTTTGCCACCCCTTTTCTCAAGGCTGTATCTCTCACACAGCTGTTCCACATTGACTTGGGGAATTCATTTGGAGACTCAGGGAAGCAATAGCTTGGCAATTCCAGCACTGCAAAGGCAAAGCTGAAATGCCTTTACACAGCACCTGCTGAGGGGACCTTTTACTGCTTTCATAATATGGAACAGGAGTTTGGCCCCAAGGGGAGGATCTTACTATACACATGCAAAACCCCAGGTTCTGCCTCATTATAGTTATTGGCCTCCCAATTAACTTGCTTCCTGTGAGAGCTGGGAGGAAGGCATTTTGCTCACTGAGATTTCAGGCTCTACAGTTTGTGAAGTCTTTTGCTTTCAGGACTGTGTATATTCCTAACTGGTGTTTGTCACTAGCAATTCAAAATAATTTTCCTGGGCCAGTTTCTATACACAGCATCACACCCACTTTTTACAGATAGGCAACCTGAGGCACTGGCCAGGACATCTCACCATGGTAGTGCAGCATGTCCATAATCCAGCCCTCAAGACTCAAGGCACTGTGTGCAATCTGCCTCAACACAGCTTCTCTGATTACTCAGGTATCAGATAACTATTTGTACATGGCTTTAATACGGAGTGTCAGAAACACCCATTCCTGGAAATGTTCTGTGTTTGAGAAATAACTGGGATGCCCAGTCCTCTGTGAGTTTAATCTAGGTCATCTAAAACATCTTTCTGGTACATCATTCAAAGTCATCCATTGGCAATACCATCTGCAACAATAGGGTATTTCACTTGTAATTACATTAACAAACATAAAAATGCCTGAAATAAAAGTTATCCTCTAAATAAGCTGTGTAATGCTTGCAGACTCCTTAATATAAGCAGCATCTGTGATGCAGCACATACCTACAAAGTGTTAAACAGCGCTACTGTAGTAAAACTGTCAGCCTTGATTATTTAAAAGGTGTCTACCTGCAGGCTTTGCTTTCATTCCCTGTTGTTGTTAGTACATCCCACATGTCTGACCAGACTGGCCAATGCTCTGTTCATATTACACTTGGCCCCTGTTCCTCATTTATCAGCCATTGAGACAAAAGCTTGGCTTACTCTTTCTGAACAACAAAGATTTATTCTTGATGGCATCCCTCTGCAGTCAAATAAAATCCTTGTATGCATTTCTCAACAAATCCACACCAATGCCATAAACTGACATGAGTGTTACAGCCAAGACAATGACTACTTGTTCTGATAAAAGATGGGGATCGTGCAAGTGTTGCAGTTGATTTTAACATATAATAGAGTTGACATTGCATGAGCCATAGTTTCCAAGCTCCTTTGCTCCCTCCTGTCCACCTCCTTCCTTCAAGTTTTTGCAGCTCTGTCTGCAGCCCCCGTCTCATTCTCCACATCTGCAACTCCCATTTCATCTCACGTCTAGTCCATATAATTCCTTGCATCACTGAAAACAGGAATACTACTAGTCAATCTCTGCAGCAGAGTTAAACAGTTTATACAGCCTTCACACCCTGGCAGAAAAAATGTTTATGCAATCTTTGTGTTTCTATAAAACATTAACATGCATGAAGCAATATGTGCTTATTGTCCCTGGTGGACATGGGGAGTAAAATACTCTTAAATGTTTCAGAATCTGTCCTTTCACAACCACTAAAATAACTTGAAACTCTAAAGGGAGCTCTGCCTGATTCAGCAGCTTTTAGCAAGAGTTTTTTAAAGCAAAACATTAAAATAAATACAGTCAAGATTATATTTGATGTGAACCCATAGGTGAGATTTATATTGCTTATCCGTATGAATGAGACTAGCCACATTTTTCATAGCGTTTTGCATGCCTCGGAGAGACAGAAAGATAAAGATTTAATTTTCTCTGAATGGGCCATTACTAGCTGTGAAATTGCTCGCTGTTATCTACAGCAAAGCTCTTTGTGGTCTAGCTGTATTTGTTCTGCATAATGAACAGAATGCCAGCGGTTTCCATCTCCATACAGCTTCTCACTCCGGGCACTCCACAGACACGGCTGACTACCTTTGCCAGTTAAAAATGGAGTTACCAGAGGCAAAGAAGATTTAGCGGTCAAAACCCAAATCTGCGGCAGAGTCAAGAATAGAATTTCAAGCTTCTAAACTATTCCCAAAGGCCTGTTTTAACCACTACACAGCACTGTGCTGGCAGGGTGCAACCACAGGTCGAGCTCTGCGCCAAAGGGAGACGCCGTCTCTGGTGCTGTGAGCTCCACACGCCGTGCCGAGCATGTGCATATTTCCTTCCCATCCCCCAAATCTTTACGGAGCTTTTCGTGTGTGTCACAAGAGAATAAATGCCTGAGACATTATCTGCCCATTCCAAGAGTTCAGAGAATGTGTATGACATCATGGGCATGACTACCCCACTAATCACATTATATGCTGTTTAACTTAACACTGCTAAGCTTTGTCTGATAACATTGTAAATACCATTTTATTGCAAATTAGATTATACAAACCTCCTCAGAGTTTAGGTCAGTTCTTGCGTGAGGTCCTTGTTCCCCCTCCTCTCTACTACCCCAAATTGAATCTTTTGGTGCCTAAACCAAGGCATTTCTACAGAAGGAAGCACAAGAAGAAACAGAGGCTAAGCCATTATCTAAGTCAGCACTGCAGATTGCAGTAAGTGGACAGAAGACTCCATACATCTGTTCTTTTTCTCTCTCTTCCCTTGGAATAAAATCAATAGGTTTTGTTTTTCCCTTGAAGCTGGCTGGATTTCATTACAATTTTCCTGTGAGGTAGCATATATTTGAGATCTATCATTTCCTTCAATCAAGCCTAAACTGAGTTACACCAGTTGGTAGTCACGGTGCTCTTCTCCTGGCCTTGAGGTTTCAGATTTGTTTACAAAGGAAACTGCAGAAGTGTTATTTTATTTTAATTTTTGCTTTCGATTCTGATTTTTTAAATGACAGAACCAGACTCCAACTACACTAAACCACAGCCCCAGCATCACCATGATCTTCAAAGTCATTGCCACACGGATGCTCCCAAGTTTTTGAGAAGGATACTTGAATTTTCACATTTTGACTCATTTAATGCTGAGGGAGATAGCTGAGAAATTTCTAATCTTTTAGAAAAGTTCAGCAACAGGATTTCCCAACATTACTGCATGAGAAGATGCCCCTCATCTTTCTTCCCTAATTTTATCAAGGCCATGAATATTCCATGCAATTAAAGCAGAGGCTTGAGAATCCAGACTTCTGCTTGTTGCTCAGGACCATACACATCCTCAGGGTAACTTTCTTGCAGGACATGGAGTTTAGGAATGCTAGCAGCTTACAAAGGGAAGTAAACACAATCCAGGTGACTGCTCAGACCAAAGCACAGCTAACACAAGTGCCAGTAAGGCACCGGTTAACTGCACTCAAGACAGATCCTCATGTCCTTGAGCAAACCACCTGGCTTCTGCATTCCTGCATGTTCCCATCTGGAGAAAGGCAACAGCAGCACTGCACAAACACAGCAAAGGATGCTGTAAAATAAACATTTTGAGATCTCACATGAAACTCAATCTACCAGAACTGTGATTACTAAATACTGCATTTGTGAAAGGTTAAGGCTACAGAAACTGGGTTAACTCCTGATTTCTCAGGACAGATTTTAAGGAAACTCATGTTATCAAACTCAAGTGGCTCTCCTGAAAACAAACACACCTCATCCTGCAGGAGGGTCATGCAGGTTTCTGTGGTGTCAATCTGATGCAAGCAGGACTATCCTCTCTTTACTCTGCCCTCCCTATCCTTTGGCTGTTTGCAGAATTCATCATAAATACACCGTTACAGTGTTTTTCTTAGCCTATTCATTCCTTTCTCCATAGAGATATTGCAATGAAGCATCATGATTTGCAGGGCAGTTGGTTGCTTGATTGTGGAATTATCATTTCTCTAACCCAGTTCGCAAAGCACCTAGATGCTTTTTTGAAAACAGGAGAATAATGCTGCATTTTAATTACCTGATTCACTAGTGAAAAGAACAAACCTAGTAAGGTATACAGAATTTATACACAGAAAAATTACAGAATAATTATCAAATCAGGTTATTTATATTTTTCAAGTTTTTATGTGTCTTTTTATAAGCATACTATACAAATTAACCCAGTACTATGAGTAATGCTACTCACATGAACAGCAGTAAAGCTGAAAATCTTCAGTCACCAAAAATGCACAAACTGGAGCCTTTCAGCATACGTAGGAGAAAGTTTTCTTGTTTTTACTTTATTTTTCCCTTTTTTGTCCCTCTATTCTTTATTTTAGGATGTCCCATCTAATCATCCACTTCTAGAATAACTCTGAGCTCAGATTCCTAACTCCACCTCGCACACCAATATATTTCAGTTTTAGTTCCCCAGTGACAGAACCAGTGTCATCCCTAAAGACAGATACAGAGATACTGGGCCAAAAGTCCCAAAGCAACTTGACCACAGAAAATTACAGACTCTGTTCCACTGTGTAAATCTGTGCCTCAGTCTGAACAGTCACAGCACCAAGAGTTGCCTGATGCATTGAAAAAACGGTCCCAGGTGAAAAGGTGATAGCAAGATAACTCAATTAATCTTAGTACTGATATTCAATACAGACACCTACAGCCATTTTGCAAGGAGAACTAATTTAAGGCAGCAGCACAGATGAAAATAACACAATGATATGAGGATCAACTGATGATCCGCACAGGTATCACATGGGAAATTGCCAGGCCATTAACTTTGGTATGAAACCCAGGTCGTGAATAAGCCTTACTGCAAGAATGAGAGAGTAAGTGACATAACTGGTGATCATAACCAAGAGAAACAGATGTTTGACATCAGGAATACGTCAGGAATGTTGGGAGCTCCCTACAGACTCAGAATAGAGTCTGTGATGTGACTCCTGCTGCTTCATGTTCCATAAATGATCTGGAAATGCTGTGGGTAGGTGGCTGATGATACAAACCCAGTGGGTGTTAAAATAGTAAATTTAACTCAAAGTCCATGGACAAAAAATAATGGATGAGGAAAAAGCTATTCTTGTCATATTTTAAATCCTCTATTACCAGTCATGAAAGAAATCTTGGAGAAGAGAGAATTCTCCAAAAAGACTAGCACAGTATCAGCTGTCAGCATTTGAGGAAAACTATCCTGTTAAGAATTTTTAGAGGAATGAGAACAAAGCAGAAAATGGTATTATTCCTCTGAATAAACCCACAGGATGCCCATCTCTTCAGTGCTGAGCACAGTTCTAGAAATTGTGGAAATACAAAGCCACAGAAAGGGCAAGAAGCACAATGTACCAGAGCTGCACATGAGGTGATAGAAGGCCTTAGCACAAGAAAACCTTGAGCAAGCCAGAGCCTTTCAACCTGGAAAACAAGGAAAATAACAATTAAGTTCTAGACAAGCTGTTACAGCACAGAAAAGGTAAACAGCAACGATTATTTTAAAGTATTCTTAACAGAAATAACAGGGCACCAACTCAAACTGGCAGGCAGCAAGCGGGTTCAAAAGCAAACAAAAGGAAGTTCATTTTCACACAATGCCTAATGATGTTGTGGAACTCACTGCCACGGGATGTTATGGCAGCCAAAAATACAAGTGGGTTTTTTAAAAAGTGATTAGACAATTTTATGGAAAAAGGTCCATCAAGGAATTTCAAAAACAATGATACAGCTGCAGCCTCCAGCTCAGGAAGGTCTCTAAACCAGAAACCACTGGAAGCTGGGAGGGTTTACCAAAGGAAGCATCACTCTATACTTGTCCTGTTTCCCATACACAAGTTATTAGCCATTATCAAGAGGCAGGATATGGAGCTAGACAGACCTTTGCTGTGACTCTTTTTTGTATTTGACTAATACTCACTGCAGTAGACAGAAACACACACCCCACCATGGTCACGGGTAATTCCATAAGAAGCTGCTACAGTTAAAAGGTGCACACTTAGAAGAGCAACATAATAAAGGACAGCATTTTTTATTTGAGGAGGACTAGAACCAGTTCTTGTACTTAATTTGTTGTGTTCTGATCTGTGTTTTCCAAAGAGGAGTTAGAGTGTTAACCTCCTTTTTATTCTCTAATTACAGCAAAAGAGACAAGCTCCAATTGAGAATTAGCTCCAAATGTCAGCTGTTAGCCACACAACGTCTTGCACCTGGCTGGCTGAGAGCTCAGCTTAAGAACCTCTGGAGACGTATGGAGTAACTGCCTACCAACTTTATTTTATGCTGCAGAGGTGCTTTGAAACACAGACTGAAACTTCCATCCCTGGTCTAGGTCCAGGGTAGAATTTAAAGTCAAGGTAGGTCTTCAACCATAGAGAGGAACTGTCCTTTAAGACCTTCTTCCTTACAGACTCCAGTATCCTGAGCATGCTTTGCTACTTGAATGGCCTCCTCATCTTCTCCATCAGGGAAAACAGAGAGGGAAGTGACTAAAGATACACTCTAGAGAGAAAAACTGTTCATCAACCAGTAGCCACGTGGCAAGTTGCATTGGTGTGCAATATACTGAAGGGTAGAAATACACAGGTAGATATTCTCTGGACAGTTGGCCAAATGCCAAAAGCCTAATGACTCAGTGGTGCTGTAATTCTAGCACAAATCCCCAGGGAAAAAGTTACAAGTGGAGACATCAGTATTATGCACCACTTTACCCCAGTAAAGGAGCCTTCCCCATTCCTCAGCCAGCATCCAGCACTTGGAGATGCATTAACGTGAATAATTTGAGTCAGGATTCAAACCTGTGCTTAGCCATGCCAAGGAACCTGCAATTTTCAAATGGGACAGAACCATCGCAAAACAACCTACCTGAGGGTCAACAAAGCTCCCATGTTCATTTGCACGTGTTTGTCCCTGACTTGTTCCCCTAAAGACTCCAGATCTCAGTTACAGAAATCCTCTCCAAATGGGAGTTCTCATGAGTCAGAGTCAAGCCAGAACAGTTCTGCTTTCTACTGTTAATCCATACTGGGATTATTAAAACCAGAAGATCCAGACACCAAACTATCAGTAACTGGAAGAGGTGGGTACTTCCTGGTTTGAAAGTCACATCATTTATTTAGGCACCTGATTCCAAGACCCAGGTAGGCAAGTTTGGAGCTTTATCCTTAGACCCTTACCATCATTCTGCTACCAATTCTAAACGTGTCAAAACCCCGTAATTCTATACATAGTTCTATACCTTGATGGAAATTGTTGCCTTCCATGAGAGATCCTTCCACAAGGCAGAGCAGTGAGATTCCTCAGGCCAAGGACTCCGGCTTGTTACACGCTTGTAAATGCAGTATCCAGCACAAACAGGGTCTAGGGCCTGAAAGTGGTACTACAAAAGATGATAATAATAATAGTAGCTTAAGTAAAACCAATCAAAGATAAAAACCAATAAACCATCCTCTGCTCCCCTTAAGAAAATTTGTTTATTCACCCCCTCACAAAGGAGGCTGCCCTATTTATCTGCCCGGAGAGCTCAGACATTCCTTGCATGTGCAGCACAGATGGTCACCACACCACAAAAGGCAGAAAGGCTCACGGTGGACGTGTCTGGTTTCTGGATATACAGAAACCTGGTCAGAGCTGCTGCTCCAGCAGGGCTGCTATGCATCCAAAATCCCAAACAAATACAGAAAGCCATCAATATCCTTTGGACAATAGCTCTTAGTGGAAAAGGAGACTGTCCAGGGAAAAGGAGCTGCACTGTGACCTTGGTTGTGAGTCTTAATTCATTAGTGTACATAGATTGTTTTGAGATCCCGAGGTGGGAAGTGCTAAGAAAGCAGAAGTATTATTTATTAAAGCTCAAGGCTCTATTGTTTCTTTATCCTCAGATATTCTTCACGTCTGTTTTTGCATTCATGGCCATTGCTACTTCAAATTATTTCAGCTGTCTTGATCTTTTCTTTACCAAATGGAATAGCCCCAGGCAGAGGATATGCAGTATCTAGTAGCTCAGATACTGGGTTTGCTCACTGCAGTTATTTATCTTACTCTTTTCTAATTAATTTACTGTTCTGATCCCAGTCCTGCTCTTCCTTTGATCCAGATATCAAAAAGTGGCTGCTCTCCATGGACAGAAATCACTCTGACAGTAAATGCCATTAATATTTTTACTACCTCATTAAATACATTTCTACGCTGTATGGAAGGGGTCTGCAAGGTCTGTTTTAGCAAACTGGGTATAAAAATCATTGCTAATTCGTCTGAAAACTGAAAGGCAGAGCAGTTTGGCAGTAACCATTTTAGTTCCCAAGGTGGGCAATACAAACTGTAATCAAAGAATAAACTTGGGGGAGCTGAATCAACTGAAAAAAAGCAGAGCAGAAAGTTAATTTTATAACACTCTGTGTTCTGTGACACAAACTGTACATAAGTTTTTGTCCTTCTTCAAGAAATTACTGAGTGCAAAACTATGTTCTATGTAATACATGAAAAAAATCGCTAAACTTGTTTCTGCTTTTGGAGGAGTCATTCTAGCTTTCAGTACTTAAAATACATCCCTTTTTTTTTCTTCAAAAATACAGGGTACAAATCTC